>OU744734.1:53280329-53641553 GCA_916613615.1 Steromphala cineraria | reverse complement strand
GGCGTTCGCCAATTGAACTTGTATTTAACTCGCGCACCTTGCGGCACTCATATCTCACGAACCATTAGAGATATTTTTATAATTTTTATATCAACTTGTAGAGAAAAGAATTGTCTTTTTTTTCCATGTATCACATGTCTATGCGCGGACAGGAATAAAGAAGCGGCAAGCGAAATATAATTGACGTTCACACGCGCTACTTGCGCGCCGGCGTTCGCTAATTGAACTTGTATTAACTCGCGCACCTTGCGGCACTCATATCTCACGAACCATTAGAGATATTTTTATAATTTTTATATCAACTTGTAGAGAAAAGAATTGTCTTTTTTTCCATGTATCATATGTCTATGCGCGCACAAAAATAAAGAAGCGGCAAGCGGAATTAAAGACTTTCTTTTGATGACTGTGGGAAAAAAAATATGAGGCGCATCGTAATGTTTTTTTATATATTTATAAAGAGGCACAGTGTATCTAGAAGTCCATGTAAAAAGAATTATTGTGTGTGCATAAATAAACATTTTACAAGGCTCTAAGAATCCGGGATCCGCGAAATAGATACACCAATTGTTGTAAAAGTCCCGGGACTCGCTACATAAAAATATTCAGTGGGCGGTGCAATCAGGATATAACGGTGGCTGGCACCGGACAAAACAATGTCGCCACGGGGGCTAGTTGAGCAAAAATATATAGCCGCATCGTAAGGGTTAAGCAATTTGTTCAAAATTTTACAAAAATGGTTTCCTTCGTTTTTGGGTTGAAGATCAGCTAAACTATGCTTGTGGAGGTCTACGGAGCATGTTTGTGCGTCTTAACCATGTTTAAAGAAAATTTGATATTTTTAACGTTTCGGGTCAATTTTAAGCAATTTGTTCAAAATTTTACAAAAATGGTTTCCTTCGTTTTTGGGTTGAAAATCAGCTAAACTATGCTTGTGGAGGTCTACGGAGCATGGATGTGCATCCTAACCATCTTTTAAGCAAATTTGATATTTTTAACGTTCCGGGTCAATTTTAAGCAATTTGTTCAAAATTTTACAAAAATGGTTTCCTTCGTTTTTGGGTTGAAAAACAGCTAAACTATGCTTGTGGAGGTCTACGCAGCATGTTTGTGCCTCCTAACCATGTTTAAAGCAAATTTGATATTTTTAACGTTTCGGGTCAATTTTAAGCAATTTGGTCCAAATTTTACAAAAATGGTTTCCTTCGTTTTTTGGTTGAAAATCAGCTAAACTATGCTTGTGGAGGTCTACGGAGCAGGTATGTGCATCATAACCATGTTTTTAGCAAATTTGATATTTTTATTGTTTCGGGTCAATTTTAAGCAATTTGTTCAAAATTTTACAAAAATGGTTTCCTTCGTTTTTGGGTTGAAAATCAGCTAAACTATGCTTGTGGAGGTCTACGGAGCATGTTTGTGCGTCTTAACCATGTTTTAAAAAAATTTGATATTGTTAACGTTTCGGGTCAATTTTAAGCAATTAAACTTACAAAAATGGTTTCCTTCGTTTTTTGGTTGAAAATCAGCTAAACTATGCTTGTGGAGGTCTACGGAGCAGGTATGTGCATCATAACCATGTTTTTAGCAAATTTGATATTTTTAACGTTTCGGGTCAATTTTAAGCAATTTGGTCAAAATTTTACAAAAATGGTTTCCTTCGTTTTTGGGTTGAAAAACAGCTAAACTATGCTTGTGGAGGTCTACGGAGCATGTATGTGCGTCCTAACCATGTTTTTAGCAAATTTGATATTTTTAACGTTTTGGGTCAATTTTAAGCAATTTGGTCAAAATTTTACAAAAATGGTTTCCTTCGTTTTTGGGTTGAAAATAAGCTTAACTTTGCTTGTGGATGTGTACGGAGCATGTTGATGCGTCCTAACCATGTTTTAAGCAAATTTGATATTTTTGAAGTTTCAGATCAATTTTAAGCAATTTGGTCAAAATTTTACAAAAATGGTTTCCTTCGTTTTTGGGTTGAAAATAAGCTAAACTATGCTTGTGGAGGTCTACGGAGCATGGATGTGCATCCTAACCATGTTTTAAGCAAATTTGATATTTTTAATGTTCCGGGTCAATTTTAAGCAATTTGGTCCAAATTTTACAAAAATGGTTTCCTTCGTTTTTGGGTTGAAAAACAGCTAAACTATGCTTGTGGAGGTCTACGGAGCATGTTTGTGCCTCCTAACCATGTTTTAAGAAAATTTGATATTTTTAACGTTTCGGGTCAATTTTAAGCAATTTGGTCAAAATTTTACAAAAATGGTTTCCTTCGTTTTTGGGTTGAAAATCAGTTAAACTATGCTTGTGGAGGTCTACGGAGCATGTATGTGCGTCCTAACCATGTTTTTAGCAAATTTGATATTTTTAACGTTTTGGTCAATTCTAAGCAATTTGTTCAAAATTTTACAAAAATGGTTTCCTTCGTTTTTGGCTTGAAAATCAGCTAAACTATGCTTGTGGAGGTCTACGGAGCATGTATGTGCATCCTAACCATGTTTAAAGCAAATTTGATATTTTTAACGTTTCGGGTCAATTTTAAGCAATTTGGTCCAAATTTTACAAAAATGGTTTCCTTCGTTTTTTGGTTGAAAATCAGCTAAACTATGCTTGTGGAGGTCTACGGAGCATGTTTGTGCGTCTTAACCATGTTTAAAGAAAATTTGATATTTTTAACGTTTCGGGTCAATTTTAAGCAATTTGGTCAAAATTTTACAAAAATGGTTTCCTTCGTTTTTGGGTTGAAAATCAGTTAAACTATGCTTGTGGAGGTCTACGGAGCATGTATGTGCGTCCTAACCATGTTTTTAGCAAATTTGATATTTTTAACGTTTTGGGTCAATTTTAAGCAATTTGTTCAAAATTTTACAAAAATGGTTTCCTTCGTTTTTGGGTTGAAAATCAGCTAAACTATGCTTGTGGAGGTCTACGGAGCATGTATGTGCATCCTAACCATGTTTAAAGCAAATTTGATATTTTTAACGTTTCGGGTCAATTTTAAGCAATTTGGTCCAAATTTTACAAAAATGGTTTCCTTCGTTTTTTGGTTGAAAATCAGCTAAACTATGCTTGTGGAGGTCTACGGAGCATGTATGTGCATCATAACCATGTTTTTAGCAAATTTGATATTTTTAACGTTTTGGGTCAATTTTAAGCAATTTGTTCAAAATTTTACAAAAATGGTTTCCTTCGTTTTTGGGTTGAAAATCAGCTAAACTATGCTTGTGGAGGTCTACGGAGCATGTTTGTGCGTCTTAACCATGTTTTAAGAAAATTTGATATTTTTAACGTTTCGGGTCAATTTTAAGCAATTTTGTCAAAATTTTACAAAAATGGTTTCCTTCGTTTTTGGGTTGAAAATCAGCTAAACTATGCTTGTGGAGGTCTACGGAGCATGGATGTGCATCTTAACCATGTTTTAAGCAAATTTGATATTTTTAACGTTCCAGGTCAATTTTAAGCAATTTGTTCCAAATTTTACAAAAATGGTTTCCTTCGTTTTTGGGTTGAAGAACAGCTAAACTATGCTTGTGGAGGCTTATGGAGCATGTTTGTGCCTCCCAACCATGTTTTAGGAAAATTTGATATTTTTAACGTTTCGGGTAAATTTTAAGCAATTTGGTCCAAATTTTACAAAAATGGTTTCCTTCGTTTTTGGGTTGAAAATCAGTTAAACTATTCTTGTGGAGGTCTACGGAGCATGTATGTGCGTCCTTACCATGTCTTAAGTAAATTTGATATTTTTAACGTTTCGGGTCTATTTCAAGCAGTTTGGTCAAAATTTTACAAAAATGGTTTCCTTTGTTTTAGGGTTGAAAATAAGCTAAACTATGCTTGTGGAGGTCTATGGAGCATGTACATTTGTATGTGCGTCCTAACCATGTCTTAAGCAAATTTGATATTTTTAACGTTTCGGGTCAATTTTAAGCAATTTGGTCAAAATTTTACAAAAATGGTTTCCTTCGTTTTTGGGTTGAAAATCAGCTAAACTATGCTTGTGGAGGTCTACGGAGCATGTATGTGCGTCCTTACCATGTCTTAAGCAAATTTGATATTTTTAACGTTTCGGGTCAATTTTAAGCAATTTGTTCAAAATTTTACAAAAATGGTTTCCTACGATTTTGGGTTGAAAATCAGCTAAACTATGCTTGTGGAGGTCTACGGAGCATGTATGTGCGTCCTAACCATGTCTTAAGCAAATTTGATATTTTTAACATTTCGGGTCAATTTTAAGCAATTTGGTCAAAATTTTACAAAAATGGTTTCCTTCGTTTTTGGGTTGAAATTCAGTTAAACTATGCTTGTGGAGGTCTACGGAGCATGTATGTGCGTCCTAACCATGTTTTTAGCAAATTTGATATTTTTAACGTTTTGGGTCAATTTTAAGCAATTTGTTCAAAATTTTATAAAAATGGTTTCCTTCGTTTTTGGGTTGAAAATCAGCTAAACTATGCTTGTGGAGGTCTACGGAGCATGTATGTGCATCCTAACCATGTTTAAAGCAAATTTGATATTTTTAACGTTTCGTGTCAATTTTAAGCAATTTGGTCCAAATTTTACAAAAATGGTTTCCTTCGTTTTTTGGTTGAAAATCAGCTAAACTGTGCTTGTGGAGGTCTACGGAGCATGTATGTGCATCATAACCATGTTTTTAGCAAATTTGATATTTTTAACGTTTTGGGTCAATTTTAAGCAATTTGTTCAAAATTTTACAAAAATGGTTTCCTTCGTTTTTGGGTTGAAAATCAGCTACACTATGCTTGTGGAGGTCTACGGAGCATGTTTGTGCGTCTTAACCATGTTTTAAGAAAATTTGATATTTTTAACGTTTCGGGTCAATTTTAAGCAATTTTGTCAAAATTTTACAAAAATGGTTTCCTTCGTTTTTGGGTTGAAAATCAGCTAAACTATGCTTGTGGAGGTCTACGGAGCATGGATGTGCATCTTAACCATGTTTTAAGCAAATTTGATATTTTTAACGTTCCGGGTCAATTTTAAGCAATTTGTTCCAAATTTTACAAAAATGGTTTCCTTCGTTTTTGGGTTGAAGATCAGCTAAACTATGCTTGTGGAGGCTTATGGAGCATGTTTGTGCCTCCTAACCATGTTTTAAGTAAATTTGATATTTTTAACGTTTCGGGTCTATTTCAAGCAATTTGGTCAAAATTTTACAAAAATGGTTTCCTTTGTTTTTGGGTTGAAAATAAGCTAAACTATGCTTGTGGAGGTCTATGGAGCATGTACATTTGTATGTGCGTCCTAACCATGTCTTAAGCAAATTTGATATTTAAACGTTTCGGGTCAATTTTAAGCAATTTGGTCAAAATTTTACAAAAATGGTTTCCTACGATTTTGGGTTGAAAATCAGCTAAACTATGCTTGTGGAGGTCTACGGAGCATGTATGTGCGTCCTAACCATGTCTTAAGCAAATTTGATATTTTTAACATTTCGGGTCAATTTAAAGCAATTTGGTCAAAATTTTACAAAAATGGTTTCCTTCGATTTTGGGTTGAAAATCAGCTAACTATGCTTGTGGAGGTCTACGGGGCATGTATGTGCGTCCTAACCATGTCTTAAGCAAATTTGATATTTTTAACGTTTTGGGTCAATTTTAAGCAATTTGGTCCAAATTTTACAAAAATGGTTTCCTTCGTTTCAGGGTTGAAAATCAGCTACACTATGCTTGTGGAGGTCTACGGAGCATGTTTGTGCGTCTTAACCATGTTTTAAGAAAATTTGATATTTTTAACGTTTCGGGTCAATTTTAAGCAATTTTGTCAAAATTTTACAAAAATGGTTTCCTTCGTTTTTGGGTTGAAAATCAGCTAAACTATGCTTGTGGAGGTCAACGGAGCATGGATGTGCATCTTAACCATGTTTTAAGCAAATTTGATATTTTTAACGTTCCGGGTCAATTTTAAGCAATTTGTTCCAAATTTTACAAAAATGGTTTCCTTCGTTTTTGGGTTGAAGATCAGCTAAACTATGCTTGTGGAGGTCTATGGAGCATGTTTGTGCCTCCTAACCATGTTTTAAGTAAATTTGATATTTTTAACGTTTCGGGTCTATTTCAAGCAATTTGGTCAAAATTTTACAAAAATGGTTTCCTTTGTTTTTGGGTTGAAAATAAGCTAAACTATGCTTGTGGAGGTCTATGGAGCATGTACATTTGTATGTGCGTCCTAACCATGTCTTAAGCAAATTTGATATTTAAACGTTTCGGGTCAATTTTAAGCAATTTGGTCAAAATTTTACAAAAATGGTTTCCTACGATTTTGGGTTGAAAATCAGCTAAACTATGCTTGTGGAGGTCTACGGAGCATGTATGTGCGTCCTAACCATGTCTTAAGCAAATTTGATATTTTTAACATTTCGGGTCAATTTTAAGCAATTTGGTCAAAATTTTACAAAAATGGTTTCCTTCGATTTTGGGTTGAAAATCAGCTAACTATGCTTGTGGAGGTCTACGGGGCATGTATGTGCGTCCTAACCATGTCTTAAGCAAATTTGATATTTTTAACGTTTTGGGTAAATTTTAAGCAATTTGGTCCAAATTTTACAAAAATGGTTTCCTTCGTTTCAGGGTTGAAAATCAGCTACACTATGCTTGTGGAGGTCTACGGAGCATGTTTGTGCGTCTTAACCATGTTTTAAGAAAATTTGATATTTTTAACGTTTCGGGTCAATTTTAAGCAATTTTGTCAAAATTTTACAAAAATGGTTTCCTTCGTTTTTGGGTTGAAAATCAGCTAAACTATGCTTGTGGAGGTCTACGGAGCATGGATGTGCATCTTAACCATGTTTTAAGCAAATTTGATATTTTTAACGTTCCGGGTCAATTTTAAGCAATTTGTTCCAAATTTTACAAAAATGGTTTCCTTCGTTTTTGGGTTGAAGATCAGCTAAACTATGCTTGTGGAGGCTTATGGAGCATGTTTGTGCCTCCTAACCATGTTTTAAGTAAATTTGATATTTTTAACGTTTCGGGTCTATTTCAAGCAATTTGGTCAAAATTTTACAAAAATGGTTTCCTTTGTTTTTGGGTTGAAAATAAGCTAAACTATGCTTGTGGAGGTCTATGGAGCATGTACATTTGTATGTGCGTCCTAACCATGTCTTAAGCAAATTTGATATTTAAACGTTTCGGGTCAATTTTAAGCAATTTGGTCAAAATTTTACAAAAATGGTTTCCTACGATTTTGGGTTGAAAATCAGCTAAACTATGCTTGTGGAGGTCTAAGGAGCATGTATGTGCGTCCTAACCATGTCTTAAGCAAATTTGATATTTTTAACATTTCGGGTCAATTTTAAGCAATTTGGTCAAAATTTTACAAAAATGGTTTCCTTCGATTTTGGGTTGAAAATCAGCTAACTATGCTTGTGGAGGTCTACGGGGCATGTATGTGCGTCCTAACCATGTCTTAAGCAAATTTGATATTTTTAACGTTTTGGGTCAATTTTAAGCAATTTGGTCCAAATTTTACAAAAATGGTTTCCTTCGTTTCAGGGTTGAAAATCAACCAAATTTTTGCTTGTGGACACAAGAAAAAAAATATGGTTTTACAAGAGCGTAAAACTATCGTAAACCTGAGATTAACAAGGGATAAACAAGCTTGTAAACCTGAGATAACCAAAGTTACCTGGGGTAAACAAAATTAAAACTTTGGTTACCTCGGGTATCCCAGTTAAATACATATATTTTTTACCATTGTAACTGTCTTAAGTAATTAATGTTACTCGCTCATTATAGATTATTCAACACATGGATGAATATCATCCAAAAGAGAGTGTTTTAAACTGAGTAATGGAATTTTTTTCACTTACACATCAGGTGGAGTCATTGGACATGTTTCCTTTACCACTTCGATATGATGATTTAATAAGATGTTTTATGCCGAAGTGTGAGTTTGTACACCATTTTAAGCTTCATTGAACAACACTTATTAGCGCTTTGCTACCCTATTAACAATTGCTTACTTTAAATGATAATTCTCAATTATTTAAGAAAATTTGTTGCAATGGCCATTTTTAATTTCAAAGAAATAAGAAGCAAGTACATCCAAACTATCTGAGCATAAGAACATGTTACTTGCAAAATGGTTTGCTGTTCCGATATATTAAATCCTGAACCCGTCACGGACACGGAACAACTCTGTTGTTTATGTCTAGCAAACGTTTCACAAGGGCCTTTATTGTTCAGAGATACTCTATGTATGTAACCCCTTGTGTATAGAAATTCATAAATTTCAATACAGAATGTATTCATATTTAGAAACATATCAAATCTAGGTTTCTTCTTTTCTCTATTTTTTTCTACCACTTCAAGTAAAACAGATCTAAGATATTGTTTTAATTTATATGATATAAAAGCCATATCATTATATTTTAGCCTTTTGACAAACGTCTACGATTGTGACACATAAAAGATATGCTGAATAAAAATAGATTGAGCTTGATGTTCAACAGGAACAGTGAATCTAGCGTTTAAGTTGAAAAGAGAAAGTAAACTATATATTAACATTGTAATTGTCCATTTGGTAAATAAGAAAATGATAACGAGGATATTCTGATTTACTATTTTGCAAGTTTGATCAATTACTTCAACTGAACAGACGCTGCCCTGGGCTTTAAAAGTGTTTAAATGGTAAACACTCAAAGTTATTGATAAACTATCGCACAGTTAGAGAACATAAAACAAAGATTTGTCAAAATATCTAACGGTCTAACGATATGTGATGAGTCGATTTACTTTTTATTATCGGTAAGACTATATAACTATATAACATAAATATTAGGCCAAAACAGCAATGATACACAGTTTCTCAATGAAGCTACAGCTAAGTAAACATTGCGTAACAAGGCGTCTGCTTGTCGCCGTCCAGCGACAAACCAAAACAAGGCTGAGAGGCCACGGGCAGGGGATACCGGAAGTGACGTGGCAGTAGGCGAAGCGTTCGTCTGCTTATATGGAAAATGATAGGCGAAATCCGCAGTTCTGCCTTTTCAAAGCGATTAACAGTAAGTTATATCATTGTGTTGCTGTCAACTGTCCTAGAATATCTCCTGATGAAGTCTCCGTAGACAAATTCCCATCATATTGATGGTTTCACGCCAAATTGACCCGCTGTGTTAGGTCAAACAGAGCAATGTGACAATCTACATCGAACTCACGTGTTCCGATCACTACACCGATTTTCTGCTTCGGGCTCGCATTTTTACTGAATGAACAGTTTGGCATGCAGAGAAAAGGGAGATTAGTAAAATATAAAACATAGCACAAAGCTTTGGGCTTATTTATGGTATTAATCCGAATATACAATGCTCACATTTAGATTGGAACGTTGTGTAAAAAGGTTGAATAAACAATGACATTGGTCTGCAGGTGTTACTTACTTTCTTTAGATCAGATACTCACTTATTACACAATTACTTTACTGTCTATCGTATTTCCTGTCTGTTTCCTAATTAGATGATATCAAATAATGACTATAGCAGGTAGGTTATATAATGCACAACTGAAACTTGAAGACCTGGATCGTACCCACAGAACGGGAGACCCTACTAAATATAGTAAAGCAAAACCGAGGCCGATCATGGTGAAATTTCTATCTTATCGATCGAAACGGGATGTTATGTCCAACGTGTCAAAGTTGAAAAATCATACTCCCAAGGTGTTCATCAATGATGACCTGACCAAAGAGAGAGCACGTCTCTCCACCGAGGCTCGCCAGCTTGTGTCCAGCAAGAAACTTGCAGGAACTGGGGCCAGAGATGGGATTGTATATGTTAAGAAATTGGATGGTTCAGTTCACCTTATAAAAACTCGGGATCAATTCACCAAGCTGACAGAATCTTTAAGACTGAGGATGCGGTTTAAGGTATCACAGGGTCCGCGTGACATCAGATAATATACTGACGCTGAAGATAGCGACTACTGACACTACTGACGCGCGTCCATACCAGGAATAAGCGTGATCTTTCCTAATTCTATAACTCTATAATCATGACATTAAACGATGTAACGAACTTTACGTTATGCATACGTGATGTGGACTAAGTGAAAAGATAACTGATAACAAACTGCTATTTTTGTCTATCAATATGCTCTTGTACACATCAAGAACAGTTATCAGTGATGTGTTCAAGTGATAGGGTCATATAAATTTTGATGTATGTTGACAAATCTTAAATTACCCACCTGACATATTTTCTTTTACAATTCCAAAACCAGTTCCTTTTATAAGCTGTTCATGGTAAACATTTTGCTTTTAAGTTTTCCATTGTTTTTTTACTGTCACATTAAATCCAATTTGTGAATTTTTCTTCAAAAGAGCACTCCTCGATTAATCCGCTTCTATTGTTTTTTGATGTTCTCCTATATATGTATATATAAGCACACGGTATAAGTTTATCAATCACTCATGGTTTGAGATCTTCACATATCAAAGTACACTGGAGTGTGGTATGCTCGTCTACGATAAAGCATGTTGCGCGTGCAAGCGCACGCGATGTGTATTTCAGATAGTCAGGTTTGACGTGTTTTAGTTCAGGTACTGGTTCGAATCATAAGAAATGGATTGATTTTGACAAAAGTTATTTTATATCATCTTAAATCAAAAATGCAAGTTGCATAATATATATTTTATTTCTATTCCCCCCCCCCCCCCCCTTTAGTTAAAGTATCTTGTATTTTCAAAAACATTATTCTGAAAGGTATTTCCTATTCAAATTGACATCACCTTTGTCACCACAAACCACCTGTATGTTGTTTTTGTTTCCATGTCAAATGACAGACTTTTTTATTTCTTCTTTTTTGTTTTGGTGTTCACTCATATCATAAAAAGATGTTTGCACTCGTGCCACTGCACGGTCCCTTTAATTTCCACAAATGGCCAAGAGTTATTAACATTACCAGATTACAAGTTAACTGCCCTCTGCATAACATTTCTTTCTTCTCCGTTAATGTTCGATGCCAGTTGATCATGTAAGTTTCAGATGGGCAGTTGGAGTTTTCTATTCGAAATTACAGGCAAACGCTTTGATAACATTATATTACGTGACAAAATTATACTCGTCTCTTTGCTTGTACAGTTCGTCTTAGACGTTTTTTATCTTTCTTTTTCTTTTGTGCTGCGGCGATATTCACAAAAATCCTGGACCAACCTATAGAGATTTGAAAATTGCTCATATGAATGTGTGTAGTTTAAGAGAAAAGATTGATTCTGTTGAAAGTGAACTAAGCGATTATGATATTATTTGTATTTCAGAAAGTTGGTTGAATGACTCTGTAATACAAATTGACATAGAAATATCAGGGTTTCAATTACCATTCAGAAAAGATCGAGCAACTAGGGGTGGTGGAGTAGCAGTCTATGTAAAGAAACATTTGTATGCGACACGTTTGGATTACTTAAGTCACCCCAATCTTGAGGCTTTGTGGATTGAGATAAAATTGAAAAGTAAAAAAATATTGTTAGGCACTTTTTATAGATCAGACAAAAGTGAAGCATATTGGGATCTAGTTTGTCAATCAATTAATATAGACACTATTGTTGTCGGTGATTTCAATATTGATATATTAAATAAGGTTAACGAGAAAATAAAAAATATTGAATATGTGTTTGGTATGAAACAGATTATCACAGAACCAACTAGGATTACGCAAACGTCACGTACACTGATTGACTTAATTTTTGAATCTAACTCTGATTCTATACTGAACTCAGGTGTACTTGATCCTGTTTGTAGTGATCACTCTCCCGTTTTTGTCACTATTTGTGATGTCATACCCATCCAAAATTGTTTTGAAAGAAAAATATATTACTACGACTTAGTTGACATGGACGGGCTGAATTTAAGTTTCAAAAATACTGATTGGTCAGAGGATCTTTCAAATGATATTGATATTGCAACTGAAACAATAATGAACAAAGTTTTTCATTTGTGTGATACCTTTATTCCTAACAAGATGGTAACCATTAGATCCAATGACTCGCCATGGATGAATAATTTGACTCGAAGACTGATAAGACAAAGAAACAGACAGCATAAAATAGCAAAACGGAGAAATCAGGAAAACGATTGGGTTAAATTCAGAAAACTTAAAAATAAAGTTATTTCAGCAGTAACAAAAGCTAAATCATTGTATTACTCTAAACTTGATGATAAACTAAACAATAATAAAAATTCTAAAATGTGGTGGAAGTTGATTAACAATTATCTAAAAAAGAGCAAAAATTCTAAAGAAAACTTTCCTCCTCTTCATCACAATGATGTTATTTATGAAGACGCTAACGAAAAAGCAAACATACTTAATGATTACTTTATTGACCAAGCTAAGATTGATTCCCCAGACAAACAGCTACCGCCTGTTGTTGATAGAAATGATAATTCATTATGTCACTTTGTCTTAACAAGAACTGAAGTTAAAGATATTCTTTTGTCAGTTGACGTGAATAAAGCAAGTGGCCCTGATAAACTAAGTAATAAATTCATCAAACTTACCGCAGAACCGCTATCCATTCCTCTTACACATTTATTTAACAAATCATTATGTGAATGTAAATTTCCTTCAATTTGGAAGGAAGCTTCTGTTTTTCTTTGCACAAGAAGGGCAGTGTAAATGAATGTCAAAATTATAGACCTGTTGCACTAACTAGCTGCATTGGGAAGGTATTTGAAAAATGTGTTTTCAAATATGTATTTAACTTTTTTCTAGATAATAATGTTCTAACCAACTTGCAGTCAGGTTTTATGCCAGGTGATTGTACTGCGTATCAACTTACTTATTTATACGATTTAATTGCAAATGCTTTGGATAATGGAAAAGAAGTTAAAGCTGTTTTCTGTGATATAAGTAAAGCTTTTGATAAAGTATGGCACAAGGGAATAATACATAAATTAGAAGCCTATGGCATTCGTGGAAGTTTGCTCAATTGGTTTCGCGACTATCTATCAGATCGATTACAAAAAGTAGTTATAGATGGCAAATCTTCTGACTTAAAGCACATATCGGCAGGAGTTCCTCAGGGCTCCGTTTTAGATCCACTATTATTCTTAGTCTATATAAATGATATTGTTGAGGGCATTCATAGTAATATTCGATTATTTGCTGACGACACCTCCGTGTACATTGTTGTTGAAGACCCAATTAATGCAACAATAATTAAACGCTGATTTAAATCGTATTTCTGATTGGGCTGATGCGTGGCAAGTAAATTTTAATCCAACAAAAACTGAAACTATTTTGTTTTCTCGTAAAGTTAACCCCACTGTGTCTCCACCTTTAGAAATGAAAGGATATATAGTAAATGAAGTAAGCTTCCACAAACATTTAGGTGTTTATCTGCAAAAAGATTGCTTTTGGAAAAGACAGATTGAAGAAATAATAACAAATGTAAGTGCTATGGTTAATTGTTTAAGAAGTTTTAAATATAGATTAACAAGAAGAACACTTGAATGTATGTATACCTATTACATACTGCCACATTTTGACTACTGTTGCCATATATGGGATAATTGTACAAAGGAACAATCTACATTGAAACTTTGCAATTAGATGCACTACGAACAATTTGTGGAGCAGTGAGAGGGACTAGTCATGATAAAATATATAAAGAAACTGATTTTATACCATTAACAAAACGTAGAGATAACAAAAAAATTAACGCTATTCTACAAAATGATAAATAACCTAACTCCAAACTACTTATCGGATATTATTCCAGAAAATGTTTCTGATATAAGTTCATACAATCTTAGAAATAATCAAAGTATACGTACAATACGTTGTCATACGGAGACGTATGCACGCTCCTTTTTACCAGACACCATACGTTTATGGAATAATCTGCCAACGGAAATACGTAACTCTCAAACAATAAATTCATTCAAAAATCAGTTATGGACCAAACAAAATAATGTTTTCTTTGACAAGAATTTCGGAACCAGATTATGCCAAATTATCCATGCCCGGCTCAGATTGGGTTGTAGTGACTTAAACGCCGATAAATTTAACATATTTCAAACAATTCAACTTGTTCTTGCGGACATCTATGGGAAGATTCTCTCCACTACTTCCTTTTCTGCCCTTATTTCAATCTATTAAGATCAGATGCATATTTTTACAAAAATGATTTTGATGTATATACCATTCTATATGGTGATCAATATTTAAGCGAAATAATAAATCAGAATATTCTTGAATCTGTCCATAAATTTATACAAGATTCACAACGTTTTAAGTAATTGTAAATGCCTAAATTTAAGATATTGTAGAACTCCTACATTTTATATTTTTTGATGAGTATAAACCAGTTATTATTGTGCTTTTTGTTGGCCTTTGTGGAATTACTACTTTATTTACTTTGTAAATTTTGATTTGTATTATTGACTGTATTTTGTAATATTTAATGGAGCGGCACTAATATAAGCTTTAAGCTTGTTGTGCCAATCCATATTCATGTAATTGTTTTAATTTCATGAATAAAAATATGTTTAAATCATATAATGCACAATCATCAACACCTGGCTATTTTATGACATCAGCTAATTAGGTAACATCAAATAGCAATTGTATTCCTTAACATCCCTAAGACTGACAGATTAAAAAGGGAAGGGGCCTAAATGTGTTGTGGATATGTACAGACAGTTATTTAGTTTACAAGCGCGTTCAAATGTTATATCAAGACATCAACCTCCTGTCGTAAACTAACACTTGCAAAATGAATGAAATCAAGTTCCCTCGTATGTGATAAAATCAGCTTATTTCAGTTTAAATAAAGGCTAGAATAATATCTAGATTTTCCTTATTGTCATGTATGTCTCTAAAGATTACACAAACTCATAAAGTTTGAAAAACTACAAAGTACTATTGTGCATTAAAATTAACATACCTGTTTTATTATGAAAATATAAATGACTGTGTTGTCAACATCGCAATTCTTATGTGTAATGTATGTGTCTTTATACTTTTTGAATACCCATTTAACGTTTCAGATAGATAAACATTGACTGAAGAGAATTCAGCTAAATAAATTCTGTTACGGGATAGAAGAAGAAGAAAGAAGAAAGAAGAAATATATTTTATTAACGTGTCACATGCTGCATGGTACAATAAAATTCAGTTTGCATAAAATCATTTTGATAAAAACAGCATCCGGCCATGTGGCCTATGAGACACGATAAGACTTTTAAAAGTAACATTGTTTTAAAATAACACATAAGCACATAAACACATACACAAAGACACTCGCACGCACTCGAACACTCACTCATTCACACACTCATACATCCACACACATTGGCATACATACATATACATATTTAAAATGCAAGTTATGGTGAAATCCTATTCTGCCGAGATATTTCGGCGCCTAAACATAGAATATAAAAGAGCGGCAAGGGGCTTTATAAACTGATTATTATTGAGTAAGAAAACCATTTTATCTATTGAAGACATGGACTGGAATGTAGGATGAGCACTCGTTATTTCTATCCAAAGATTATATCTGAGATCTGAATAATAATCACAGTCAACCAAAAATGCAATTCATCTTCGACAACATTACTGTTACAACGGGTACAAACCCTATCATGAATAGAAACTTTAGGACGAGAATATCTACCCACTTCTATCTCTAATGGCAAAGTGCCACAGCGAAATTTACTCAATACACTACGGTGAGCCCGAGGCATAATAATTTCAACATAGCGTTCAACCTGCAGAAAATCTTTGAAAAGACGATATGAACGTAGTTTATTTCCATTTTCCTGCCCGCTATCATTCCAAAGTCCAGAAAACCAATCAAAACAGTCTAAGGTCTTAAGATGTTCTCTAGACGCAGTAAACTTCTCATGAGAAATATTAAACACATCAGTTACAGGTAAATGATAGCTGACTAATAATTTATGAACTCCATTATACCAAGATCTTCGCCAACGACCTGACCATATACTGACAATACTAGGTATTCTATAAGACTCTAGAGTATTGAGTTTACGCCAAAAACGAAGAACCTCAATCCTTTGCTTAATATATTGAGACAGCCAGCCCATTTCGCCACGAATTGCTAGATTAGGGGTTTTGCTCCCTACTGCTAAGAAGAACCTAGCTGCACGATTTTGAACTGCATTAATGCAACTATATTGCCGTGTTCCCCAAACAGCGGCTCCGTATGAGAGAATGGGCTGAACGAGATTATTGTATAACTTATTGTAAACCTTATAATCCATACCACCAACTGCTTTAAACTTACAAAATATTACACCCAATGCCCTATTGGCAGACTTAGCTATTTCTCTAGCCGTAAAATTCAAATCAAGATTCTCATGAAACCATAAACCCAAGTATTTATAAGCACAACTATAAGTAACAACCTCACTATCTAATGAAAAAACAAACTCGGAGCGTTTAACTGAACAAGGACGGTAATGTACAACTTTGGTCTTATTTATATTAACTAATATGCGCCAACGAGAACACCATCGATCAACACAATCTAGCATACGCTGTAGAGACTCCTCATCCGGTGCAATCAATGCAACATCATCAGCATAAAACAAAGAACTCAACATATGTCCATCAATATTTATACCACAATGCAAGCTTGCTAATTCGTAAGCCAAATCATTAATATAAACTGAAAAAAGTGTCGGTGACAAAACACAACCTTGACGAACACCCGAGTTTACTTCAAACACATCAGTGGGACTATCATTAATACGAACCCGAGATGACGTGTTATCATACATAGACTGAACTGCATTGAGAAATTTACCGTTAATTCCCATCTTCAACAACTTATACCATAGACAATTCCTATTTACTTTATCAAAAGCTTTCATTGCATCGATAAAACAGACAAATGTAGATTGTTTAGATAATTTTCTATTATTAACAATGGAGAAAAGACTATATAAATGTTCATCTGTACTCCTTGATGTGCGGAAGCCGTTTTGAACTTCAGCCAATATATCGCTATTTTCCAGCCACTTACTAAAGCGAAAGTTTAAAATGTCTGAATAAATCTTACAAGGCACGCATAATAGAGAGATGCCTCTATATCCAAGTGGATCACGTGCGTCACTGTCCACTTTTTTGATTGGATAAATTATACTATTTTGCCAGAGTTCAGGACAAACACCATTTTCAAAACAGAATGTCATTAATTTAAACAGAAGTTGCAAGCAGGTATTGTTTTTAAGAGACTCAGCAGGGAGCAAGTCAACACCAGCAGATTTTCCACGCTTGGCACGTGCTAGCGCACGCTCGACTTCTTGGAGAGTGATCGGTGAATTTAGGTCAGTAGTGTCATAAGTTACATCACATGTCACGTGGTCGTTGTCTATTGCATTCCGGATGTTTTGATAGTGAATGTCATCGTGACCTGGGGATGATGATTCAGCAAAAAGAGAAGAGTAATCATGTTTCCATTTATCCAGAACAGTTGTTTTATCCGTACAGATGTTGCCATTTACTTCCACCTCCCAAGGAATAACATTAGTCCTATCATTGGCGATACCAAGCTTACCGATTGTCCTCCAGAAACTTCGGGAATCATTGTCATTATATTTATCTAATAACTTCTGTTGTTCAGATAGCTGATATGCACGTTTGTGTCGTCGTAATAGTTTATCAAAGCACTTTCTCTCTGACACAAAAAGTTCCCTGAGATGTTTACGTCTTCCGGAACCTTTACTAGATAAATAGTTCTTTTCACACTCACACGACTTGTCCCACTGGAGTTGCAGTTCGTCGCACCAGAAAGGTTTATACTTGGATTTGGATTTAGACTTAGATCGAGTAAACAGTTTGGGTTTCGCAACCTTATCTAGTTCTGAATGCATGAAACTTACAAATTCAGTATATGCCTCATTTATATTTCTTGATATGGTGAGTTTTGATTCGATTTTCGAAATTACAGAGTTTATCTTCTCTATTAGCTCACTCCCGTGTAGAAACTGACTTGAAATTTTACTAGCGTTATACTGGTCAGATTTATTGGTAGGAATATCGTCACACTTATGTTGGCTGACTGGGAACAACATTCCCCATGTAAGAACAGAATGATCAGGAATACTTACAGGAACGTTCGATCCATCAATGATATCTGACATTTTTATCACATCGAAGTCCTTAAAATAAGGTAAATGCTCATGTGCAGTCACAACGTAGTCAACTACGGATGATCCATTCCTGATGCACGTATAATCCTGTCTGCCCAATCTCCCATTCAGTACACATAAGTTGGCTTCCACCAGGAAATCCAGGAATAACTGACCATATGAGTTCTCTTTATGATCTATCACCTCTCTGTCCGGTACTCCATCCACACCCTGAACATAATCCAAATGATCACTTATCCTGGAATTAAAGTCGCCACAGATACACAAAATCCCTTCATTTTGGTAAAGGTAAATTTTTTCAAGTAACCTATTAAAAAACAATTCTGCATCGTTTATCCGTGTTGATCCTAAAGGTGGCAGATAACATATACATAAAACAATGTTAACACTATTATCACTGAATGGAATTAGCTTTATCCACATGACATCGTCATCTTCACGGTCGAGTACTTCCACTCTGAAAGATTCCAGTAGAGAATTTCTAATAAGAACACCGACTCCACCAGATCCTCTCCTGGCGCGTTTGCTGATTTTCCTCCTGTTATTCCCAAACCATGTATAACCGTCAAGTGTGAGGCTTGCCTGTCCCTGCAGAAATGTCTCACAAACACCAAAAACGTCATAATTTGACAAGTTAACAACCTGTTCACGGAATTGACTATTATCCAGATCGTGTTGTGCCCAAGATAGATAGATAGATAGTTGAGCCTAGTCAGTCACGGCTGACCGCACAACCGCTACAATTTACTTGACCACGGCGTTCGGCTTCATTGAACAACACTTAATGAGCTGACCTTCTGTTCAGTTAATGCATATGTATATTGGTTAAAGTGCAGAACTCTTATATCAAAGTTTGCTAATGGACAAGCGCAAATACACAAAAGTCCCGTCAATACCGTGACTCGTGATTTCAATCGGTATTGTAGGTAATAAAACAGGTTGGCGGAGCTTGAACGATTGGAAGGAACGCATAGTTCTATACAACATGCTTGACATTAAACACAAACATCTCTCTGCAATATTGTTTTTGAAATCATGATTAATTAAAATTTCTTATAAATGAAATAAATAAATAAATCAATTGGCAAATGTGTAAATGGTATTTTAAAGTGTTTGTGTTCTTATGATTAATTAACAATACACAGTCATTAAACAATTTTGTTATCTGGTTATACATGTGTTGTATTAATAGTGTGTTCTCATTAGTTATACAGTAACTAATGAAGAAAATTAACTGGGATGGGCAAGAGAACACTTTACAAATCATCTGTACATATTTTACCCCAAAAACATTTTGACAATGACAAATTGAATATTCTATAGATCATATTCCCTCTAGCATTTCTATGTCTGAATATTACCTAACATCACAATCATACACGGCAAATCAGACATATCTGCATACAACCAGAGACGCAATATACATATATACTTTATAAAATGTCTCTGATACAACAATCAAGGAATTTATATAAAAAACAGAGACACTTTTCATTAGACATCTACACACTTTGACAAGTACCAATACAAGAACTAAGAGCATATAACAGTGGCAAATATCCTACAAGTATGCTTACAATAACCCAATTTTGATGTCAAATCAATTACTGAATATATGTTTACTACAAGCATAGCTATAATGATAATAATACTGAATTTATAAAGCGCCTAATATCCACCATCAGCATATCCAGCGCCAGTGCCAGTGGCGCTCAGGAACATTTCCGTGACCATTTTATCTTTGATTCACCTCTTCATAAAACATGCGTTCAGTGTAAATAAGAACCTAAGGTTTCTGGATTGAATATATGTTTGTGATGGATAACAATTAAACTATAATGTAGTAAATAATAACCCGGTCTATTCAGCGATACACTTTGCAGGCTTAATATGTTCTGACCAACATATATAATACTTACAACACACTCCTGCTAGGTTTCTTGTATAAAAACTACTTAATTTCAAAATAATAGATATCTATTGGGAAAATGATAAAACAGACAGGGTTCAAAATAATTTACATCGAGTTGGTCCTCGGTAGCTAAAGTGGTAACGTAAGGTCCCGGGTTCGAATAATACTTTCATGAATCATAAATTTTGATCTTATCGTTTGATACTGTCATGTCATAACTGACAAAGGTGGTTATGAGATAACCAACCAATGCAGATGTAAAACGACATAGACATATAACGTTCTACTAAAACAAAGGTTTCCAAGGAGTTTAAAGAGTTAATACCAATATACAAGTAGTTCTGGGGGAAACATTTGAAAAATTGAGATATAACCACCAAAACAGTTTAACAAATTAGTATCCTACCGGATAAGAATGCTCTTTTAAACTATGAACATTCGCCAAAACACACGAAAATGTCGATTTCGGTAATTTTCATAATGATTTACCTTAAAAGGATAAAGTATATAAAACGCATGGTTAATTCTTATACTTTGGGGGAAAGTTTCATAATCAATGATATGTCGTGTTTGATAACTGTTATTATAGTTTTCATAATCAGTAATCATATCAGAATTTTTCATATTCTCTTTGTTCAAGCCTTTTAACAAAGTTATACGCTACTTCCCCATAATGATTACATAACATAATATGATGAGCACATTTCATTTCTAATTTGAATAATCATATGTTCTAAATCTACCATTTGAAATTGTACAGCCTTATCAATAAATCTAGACCGTTAACCATGCACTTTTCATATTGCAGGCATGCACCTTGTGGTATATCTAACAAATTCCAGATAGCTAGGTTCTTAAATAAAATTATATGTATTAAATTTTGGAGATGGAAAGCCGTGCTATCAGAATAATCTTATGATGGGCCAATTGTGATTATCCAATGCCATATTCGTGATAAAAAATGAGTTTTTGTAAAGGGGGTTAGGGAATAGTTTAACTGTCGGCAGCGTTCCGGACCAAGAGCATAAGCACAGACAAGAAAATGTATAAGCTGCGTAACAAGATGATATTGCATCAATATGATTTCAAGAGTTGAGAACAACTGGTGTAACAGTTGACTGGTTATTATATTCAAGTCCATACCTATTCATCTTATTTTCTCATGCTGCTCAAAAGGTTTTAATGTACTTATTAAGATGCCTTTACTACTTTTCTGTGAGACATATTTGGAAGATTGTCAGATGATAATCTATTCACGACTATTTTCTGTATCACCTTTGTGAAAAATAATACAATATAACTATGTGCAACTCTCAAATTAAACCAAATAAAAAAAAGCAGCACCATATAAAATAAAGGTTAATAGACTCATATGAATCATGACAATGTAATCCAATTGTTACCCAAAGAAATGACACATGTAAGGCATCATGGGTTCTCACACCCACAGACAATTGATTGCCATTTTTTCAGTCAGTCAGAATTCACATGTTACAGACACAGTAGCAAAGCAAAAGTAGAGTTCATCAATATATCGAATGGGCATTTCTGGCATAAATGCACGCAGTAATGCGCCATCTGACAGATCATAATAAAATGGTAATTGTATTTGTTTCGTTATAATTATTGTGTTCAACATTGATAAGATAATCTTTGAAATTTAGATTAAAGATGTTGTATCATACTTGCAAGCGGTTCAGGATGAAACTTAGCTATTGAGAAATGAAATACATCACTTTGTAGAAAAATCTTTCGTCGATATTTTGATATCATATTTAGATTGTTTAATCAACAATAACATACTTATTTCGAAGCTTCAAGCACAGTCCCCCTCCTAGAAAGGGCATGTCATTTAGCGAACCCGCTTTCGGTGACGTAATCATTATGCTTGTAGGATTTACACCTTGTCTCAACTACCGTAATTGCGTTCGATGGGTATCAACTTTGACAGCAACGAATACCTATTTTGGAGAAAAAGAATATAAAATCTAGTTGAGCGCGACAAAGACGGTTTTCAAGCGTACATTTAGAAACCGGAAGTTGTGAAATGGCCACACTTGATTCGCCCTTATGTCGACTGCCATTTCGGTATTTTTTGGTAAATTATCTCCTATTTGATGAATTTGGGTCCGATTTTCTCAAGGTTGGTCGCTAAATTTTTCTAAAAATACAACGTATACATTAAAAATACTTTAAAAAACATTGCAAGTATGATTTCGCATCTTTAAGGTTCCTTTCACAGGGGTATACAAGTTTAATGAATGCTCCTTTTTCTTCTTCTTCTTCTTCAAGAAGTACTTAACTAAAATAAAGGTCAGAGGTACAACACATTTGTTGATACATTAATGGTATGTAAGACATTAGAGATACTAGATAAATAGAAAAGAGACATTAAAGAACAAACCAGCATGCCTATTTTGCTCAGGGTCTAATCATTTGCTCCACAAGAAATGCAAACATTCTGCTTCAGGTCGAAAATATCAAACACCTGGCATTAGGATTAAGAGAGCTGAAACTACTAAGTAATAAGATAGTTTGTTCTATAATCAATATTTACTTTTTTAGTTCTTTAATTTCATATTTCATTACTTCTGTCTAATCAAAAAGTGTTGCTTTACACTAAACTTACGTAAAATACAATCTATAAATATAAGTCTAATGTGAAAATAACAAGCATAAGATAAGCTCATCAATACAAGTCAGTGAGCAATCAGCCCCTACCCTAGCCTAACCCCGACGCCTGTGCTACTGCAATTAACACCTAATCGCCTAATTGCAATTAGTGAGGTGATTAATGAGGCCTGTTAATGAGATCGAGCAATCAGGTGTTAATGGTCATTGTCAGTGTCTCAAACTTGGGATTATTTAGTGGTTAAGTTATTTGAAAGTCATAATTTATCTTTAAGTGTAAATTTTGATGTTTTAAGATGTAAACTTTTAGAAATAGTTATTAATAATATGTATTCACAGCTCTGGAATAATAGAGGGCAAGTTAATGGTAATAAGTTAATTTTTTGTACTTCGGATTATGTAAAATCTATTAATGACAAAGCACTCTGTGGCTATTTAGCTAAATTTAGAAGCGGCACCCTCCCCTTAGAGATCGAAACTGGTCGTTTATAAAGCCTAAAACTCCTCTTGAAAATCGTTTATGTAAATTTTGTAATTCCAACTAAGACGAGGTTCATTTTCTAACTACTTGTAGTCTATATTCAGCCATTATAATTCCCCTTTGGATCTTCGCCTCGTCTATAAATCAAAGTTTTCCCCATCTGTCATCGAACGGTCAACTCGTATTTCTACTGAATCATCATAAACTTAGTTACTCAGTTGCCGCATTATTAAAAAATATGTTTAGATATAGACTCTCACAAAACAATTCATAAAAATGTGTATTTTAACAGATATTTTAAATGGTCGTACATAGACCATAGTGTGATAATGCAATATTATCTTTTAGCACCATAGAGTGCTTTTATTTGTATATTTTAGTCAATTAGTGTCAAATAGGCCCGAGTTGGCCGGGCGATGTTTTATATAAACGTATGTTTTACTGAATTTTTAGACATGTATCGCTTGACACTTGAATAAATTATTTTCTTCTTCTTTTCTTTTCTTCATTAAATTGTGACGGGCAGAATATTTGCGGTTGCTGCATATTAGTGCATTTGAATCTCATTTGAAAATATTGCCTCACAAAAGATGGTTATGTTAACTTAGGAATGCTTAAAAAACATTAGTCTATACCTTACAGTGATGTTTAAAAAAAAATATATACTATACTCTTATCTGTTTGTTCCAAATATCAAAGTCACAAGGAAAATCTTCTTCTGTGTATTCTGTTGCAGTATTCCCACACTTTAGCTTGTTTACGATTCCATTTATTAAACGGAATATCAGAGCTAGTATAATACTGCGTTATGTGTATTTACGCGCCAGGTCTAAGTTTTGTATGATGAGTGTGATAAGTCTTATTTTGCACACACCCCGGTTATGGTTACCCCGCGCTAAATAGGCCAAGGTAATGATTGTATACATCATAATAATTACAATGTCACAAACACCCAAAAATAAAGTATAAACGAGAAACAAGGTCCTGACAATATGAATTAATGAAGTTGGCTCTACAACATTAATTAAGATGATGTTTACAAAATTTGCAATATTATTGAGAATGATATTTACAAACCTTTACAAACCTTTACAAACCTTTACAAACAATTACAAAATAATAATATCTTGTAAATATCATCTTTAATAGATATTTATTAACTTGATTATTTTTGTAAATAAGTACTTTAATCTTTGTAAATATCTTGTAAATAAGTACGTTAATAGATATTTAATCCTTTGTAAATATCTTGTAAAGAACTTCTTTTCATGCAGTGGTTATACTGCCACATAAACATAAATATGGCCAGGCGTCGAGTGGGAGAACCATCTTCCGCAGCAGCAACAACAGTGGCAGCGGGTTTAAAGTGGACAATAAAATTCAACGGGTCTTTGTAGACATTCTGAGTGACAGCAAGAGTCACACCAACTTGTGTGACAACAAGATGATAGTGTAAATTTATCTTTACTAAAACATCAGGTCAGCTGAAATGGGAAGAAAGATTAGGACGAGAACTTCGACAGACGGAATGGGAAAATATTAACTTAATGCCCAACAGATGTACACAAAGTGTGAATTTGAAATATTTCCAGTACAAAGTCACTCAGAATATTTTAACAACTAATAAATATCTACATAAAATTGGTTTGATTGATTCACCACTATGTACATTCTGTAAACAGACACCTGAATCTATCCATCATCTACTGTTTGAATGTGACATTGTATATGGAGTGTGGAGAGAGTTAGTAGCATGGCTTGGAACTTTGTGTGAGGGAAATATTGAATTAAAACTGGAAAATATTCTTTTTGGCTTCAAGGGAAAAACTAATAACCCTCTAAATGTAATCTGCCTGATTGTAAAAAAAGCCATCTACAATATGAGCAGAAGAGAGATTAAGCCAAATTTAAATCAGATTAAAAATGAAATAAGAATATACTACAAATCATGTAGATACATTGCTTACTCAAACAATGAACAAACCAAGTGTTTTTGCATTCTGGTCATCCCTCCACACCCTATTATCATAGCTCTATATAGTTATTTTGATTGATCTCCTAAAATCAATCCTTTATAACCTTGTCTGCTGAAATCTGTACATTCTGTCTTACATGCAAATTGTCTCATATTCATGCTTGTGAATTTCTTGTTGTGTGATTTTCTATTTAGTCATGACATGATGTGTACATGTAATATGTCTTCTTGGGAATTATCTGTGGACACCACTTGACTCCTTACTTTATCAAGATGTCGTCGTTTGTGTCCTTCAATAACTATGTCAGTCCAAACCTGACCACGATTGAGTAGTTCAAAATCCTACTGTCTTCCTTTCTCTATTCTGATTTTCTGCATCAATGTTCTTTATTGACCTTTGCTGTTAAATGCTTGTTAAACATCATGATTATCCTTTTCATTTTCTAGACCAGAAAAACGGGTTGATTAGCATAACTAATGGTAGACAGTTTTAACTTTGTTTAACTGAGATAAACAAAGTTTTAATTTTGTTTAACTGAGATAAACAAAGTTTTAATTTGGTGATCCAAAAAGGCCTAAAAAATGACGGTTTTCGCAATATTTTATGAAATCGCTTAATCAAGGGACATAACTCTTACCCACTTAAATACTCAAAAATAGGGTTGTGACACAACTTATTGCTCCTGAGACCATCACAAAGAACTTTTATGTATTTTCGAAGCCCAAAAAAGTGCCGATTTTCGTTAATTTTGATGTAATCGCACTTATTAATCGCCTGTTACCCTCAATGCATAAAAATTCAAAGTCATCAAAAGTAGGGTTGTGATACATAAAAATGTAGCTGAGACCATTGCGAACAACATTTATAGATGAGCGAAGGGCCAAAAAATTAAAGTTTTCGCAATATTAGGCAAAATCACTTTAATCAAGGGAGGTAATTCTTGCCCGCTTAAATTCTCAAAGTTGCAAATATAGGGTTGAAACACATCTCATAGCTCCTGAGACCATCACGAAGAACTTTTATGTATTTTCGAAGCCCAAAAAAGTGCCCGTTTTTCGTCACTTTTGACGTAATCGCACTTATTAATGGCCTGTTACCCTCAATGCATAAAAATTCAAAGTCATCAAAAGTAATGTTGTGATACATAAAAATGTAGCTGAGACCATTGTGAACAACATTTGTAGATGAGCGACGGGCAAAAAAATGACGGTTTTCGCAATATTAGGCAAAATCGCTTTAATCAAGGGAGGTAATTCTTGCCCACTTAAATTCTCAAAGTTGCAAATATAGGGTTGAAACACATCTAATAGCTCCTGAGACCATCACGAAGAACTTTTATGTATTTTCGAAGCCCAAAAAAGTGCCCGTTTTCGTTAATTTTGACGTAATCGCATTTATTAAAGGCCCGTAACCCTCAACTCGCAAAAATACAAAGTCATCAAAAGTAGGGTTGTGATACATAAAAATGTAGCTGAGACCATTGTGAACAAGATTTGTAGATGAGCGACGGACACAAAAATGACGGTTTTCGCAATATTAGCCGAAATTGCGCTAATTATTTTTGCCTTTGTGCATCTACAAATGTTGTTCACATCCCTACTTTTGATGACCCCAAGCCCTTTGAGAAATCACCACTCGAGAGCTACCAGAAAGCTGAAACTTACAAATAATGTACCTGAGACATTGGCCTATAACAAGTTTTGTTTTAAATTTTAAAAATACATTTTTTTATCAAAGTTGCAATATTCAAGAGCAGATAACTCAAAAACCTAACAGTCGAAAATATAGTAATTGCATGAGAGTTAGACATCAGCAAGGTCTTCCTGTTAAAGAATAAAATCGCTTGTGAACAGTCATTACCTGTCACGAGGAGAATCAAACTTTGCATTTTGGAAAATGGTGGTTTGGTGGGAATGTTTGAAAAATCATAACTAATCAACTACAGATTATGAATCATTGTTCTATATATCATTAGAAAGCCAAAGGAACATATAATCTTTGATAAGCAATTAAATTCAGATTTAAGATTAAGATTGAAATTAGGACCATTTAACAATGGTCAATCTTTCTTTAGTTTTGAATGATTATAATTTATGCATGTTTGAAAAATCGTAGCTCATTGGCAATAAAACATTAAGCAATGTTGTATTCATCATCAGACACCAACAACCATTTCAGGTTTGCAGCCATAGTGAATTTTTTGCAAAGCCTTAAACATTGAATTTCAAGTGAAATTTAGTCATTTTGATAAAGTATCGTCGTTCAGTTTACCTGTTAAACAAAAGGGCATATGAAGGTCAAACACTGTGCGAAGGTCAAGAGGTAGTCTTGAAGACCTAAGAACTGCCTCGGCAGTCCTAGTTTGAATTGTAATTGTAAATTTTTCAAATACGGAACTGCCACCTTAATTTCAAGAAGCTGACAGAAGTCAAATTGTGATATCCACCACTCAAATGTAAAGCCTGCAAGAAGTCCTGCAAACCTTCTTAAGGTGAACTGTGCCATTGTGATAAGAAATAAATTCACTTAATATGAAAGAATGTTTGACTTTCTTTCATAAGAATTACAATGGTGTTGTTTAACAATCATCTTTACTATTTAAGGATAATTGCAAATATCAAAAACATATCACATTGAATTGAAAACTTACAAATTCAAGTTTCATGATGAGGAATAGAATAAGAATAGACTTATTTGTCCTCTCATATTCCATTAAAATTTCAATAATGCAAAACTTGACTTGACAAAAAATGCAAACTTTTTGTACAAGTACGAATTCCTAGGTTCACAGCATCTCGACTCTCAACATGTATATGCATGCAACTATTCCAGACAATCAAGGCAAACAATATTGCTCTTTACAAACGTTTCTGAAACAGATGCTACACATGTGCTGGCGCTTTCTTTCTTTATCGGATGGGCGAATGCAGTAGCCCCTTCATCTTCCGCCATTTGTCTGCACTTAGGAGAAGAAGATGTAGCTGCAGTTTTCATAACAATCTGAATATTTGACCATACGCCACACGGGTCGGATTCTCTCTTCTGTACAAGAGGAAACACCACCTCTTTTGCTACGGTTTAAAGGAAGATTCTTCTCCTGTCATTGCTTGATGACTTCAATTCCGGATGTTTTGTTTCCAATAGGACAAAGGATGTGACACCAGGAACATCCAACATGTTGAAGTTCAGCACGAGTGGTCGTCTCTTGGTCTTCCATTTAGTCGTATAATGATGGACTAAGTCAAGGGTATCGACTCCACCTTTTGTTGAGTTGTAATACAGGACAACTTCTAGCTTTTTCTTTTCAGTTGTGTCAGTGTCCATGGTTGAATGCATTGTGATAAACAGACTCGCTGACTTGTCTTACAGCACTGATACGAGCTCGAGACGATTGTAGTTTTTGAACCAAACAACAAACTGTTTATATCCCGCCAGATTTTGTTGTGAACTCAGGAGGAAGAAAGCATGTATTCCACCTTACAGTTCCATGCATTTTCATACCATTGGATGACAACTCTATGGCAAGCGGACGGTCTGTAAACATGTTTTCCGCTATCACAGTTCTGTTAGTCTGGAAGAAAGGTCGAGCAATATCAACTCTACAGCACTTTAATGTCCATCATATTATGATACAATGTTATAAGAAGTCCAATAACTTCTCGGATTTCAGTCACATAGGTCTCCGTCTAGGTTTGTTGTTTGCCTTTGATATCTGCTCTTCTTCAGCATTGGTGTTTTTCACAATTATGTAGGTAATAAACTTAGTTATATAAAGGTCAAATGCATATAATGAAGGCCTTTTTGCAAAGCACCATGGAGAATAAAGTGCCCTGGTGTCTGTGATGAAAGAGGTACGGTAGATGACTAAATACCACCATCTTTGCAGGGGTCACGGGCCTCTTGTTTTGTAGGAAACATTTCCCTTTCTCATCTGACGATAGGCTATCATAAGACTAATCAGATTGATCAGAGCTCACTGTATAATCAATGTCTGACTCAATGTCAGAGGATATGGCATGTGGCATCTTTATTTACTACCTATGTCAACAAACATCTTGAAACCTTTTTATGTCTTCGTAGTGCACGCTTCATTTTGAATTTGAATAAACTTGCTGAAACAATTCATGCAGTCCCCCGGCCCCTTCATTATAAACAGTGGAATTCAAGAGATGTGACCAATCCTCATAGGCCCGGCTAGGCGGTTAACAGAAGATATTTTTTTTAAATCAATAATTTTAAATCAATGATTTTGGACTTTCCATAAAAAGATAATATTTACTCTTTGAAAATACAAAATCATCTCCAATAGGTTTGTCTGCAGTCCCGTAGATTGTATGACATTTTATCATTTCTGTGCAGGCAAAATCTATTATAAGCAGACCAATCACATCATTAGAAAGCCAGAGATGATCTTATTGAAAGCTTAATGGGCAGGAGATATTTCCCCTAGTTAGCTTTTGCCAAACAACTTGTAGTTGGTTAGCTGCGATTATTCTGCCTTAGGATCAGTCTAGAGTGGAGAGAACACCTCAAACATTCACTTTCCTCTGATATAAATTGATTTAAATAAGACTGGAGGTTGAAGAACTAAAAGGTGTTCCATGGACTATCAATGATGGATGCATATATGTAGGTAGAGTATATATTCATTTCTATCAAATATGTTTATCAACACATTGGAGCCAAATCCAATGTTATTCCTTAACATTTCAAATTTAGGATACTGATTTGAGTTGCACTTAATGTTCTTCTTTTTACATTTGCTTTTAATTCATTTATGTTCATGCATGATTCCTAAATTTCTAAAGTAACACAAAAATAGATAGAAATTTAAAAAACTTTCTACATATTTCAGTTGTAAATGTGCAGCGGAAATGTCTGTTGTTTTTCAGGCCCTGGATGTGATAAATTGATAAATCAAATTGATAAAATGGTTTAATCATTTACATGTACATGCCACTCACCTCTGTCTGTACAAATGTACTTGATTTTTCGGTTGATCTAAATCCTTTATTACAATACACCACTCGACTTATAGCAGCCTGTAGTCTGTCTTCAGTTTGCCCTGGATTTTAAAAATGATACAATATCGCTATATCCACAAAGCTCAGCTATTTTAACAGGTGTTTCCCCATAGATGTTTTCCCTCCTCTCAAACCCTGAAAGTTCTTCCAGGGAGACCAGAATCTTAACAATATATAACTGATTATTACTACAAGCAATATGGAAAACATTATTTCCATAATCATCCAATTTTGTAACATTAGCATTGTTTTGGATGAGTAATTCAACAACTAGTCCATGACCCTGCTCAACAGCAGTTGCAAGAGGAGTCATGCCATACTTTGCTTTAACGTTTATATCTTTTACGTTTAGTGACAGAATATACTTCACTACATTTGCATTTCCTTCCAAACAGGCAGCAAAGAGGATAGTATTGTTGTCCTTATCTACTACCTTCAAATTAGCTCCCCTATCCTTTAACAATTATACAATTCGAAGATGTTCTGTCTGTACAGCATAGTGCAGAGGAGTTTGTCTATGCAAATCCCGGCATTCGATATCACTACAGTGGTCATCTATTAATTTCTTCACAATTTCCTCACTAGAACTACTTGCATAATGTAATACACTGCGAAGTCTCGAGTCTCGAACTGTCAGATCACACTTCTTTTCCACCAAATAGTCAAATACTCGCGTCCAATTAGCAGATGCCGCGTACATGACAAGAGTAGAGCCGGTATCCTTATTCCTGCAGTTGACATCAAGGAGTCCTTGACCAGCCAGTCTCTCCACCTCCTGTAGATTCATCTGGTTGCATGCTTTCCGGAACCTCTTCAAGTGCGAAGGAGAGCAGTTGTGTCCTTAATAAAAACAATGATGCAATGACCATTCGTAGTAACAAACAAGCAACATTACCAATACGGACATGTACACATGTACAGAGAGGGTTTCTTTTAAAAATATCTGCACAAGTGCATTTAGTGATTCTCTTTGTTTATTGGGCAGATACCTACAATTGGGCGATGGGACTAGCTTCACATGACATTGATAAGTAGAATGTGACTGACTCACACATCGTGATAAAAAGAAAAGTGTAGACCTATAGAATAATATATTATAAGGATATAAATAATATTCATTAGAAATGATGTTTTTTCTAATCTCAATGGTTTGTTTTCGTTTTCACTGTCATTTACTGGATTAATATGTTCTTTAAAGGCAAAATGATTGTTGTTTGTAAATAAACATCAAATGTGTCAAGTAAATACCTAAACAAAAAGGTGGTACCGTTCCATTAAGAATTACTTAATCAGCATCGAGACACAACCGAAACGAAACGAATGACTGTATTGCTCCCGTTTTTTATACAAAATATTCAGGTCAAACATGCCTTAAGACAATTCCTATTTCTACATTAATGGTAAATATCATCAACAAGTCGTCAACACTCAATAGAATTGATGTTCTTCGAATTTGAAATATGATGACTATCTACACATTACAAACTTTTTTGAGGGTTTCTTTGTATATATAGTTAAAGGATTCTTCCCTTTTAGCGTTTACATTGAGAAAGTATTTCACATTTAATTAAACCATAATATGCGCCTAAAATCTCGTATGCGTCAGTAATTCAAGCGATACAGTAGCGAATAATGAATAGATGTCATATAAACATATTTATGCAATAGCATTCAAGAGTTGATATTTCCGCAGTATTTCCGTTAATTTCATAGCGTTATCTAACAAACCTAAATTGTGTAGAATAGTTGACTAATTTACTCCTCGAGATCTTCAGCTGATGATTGTCAACTACTATTGCAGTACTTTGTTTCTTAATCAAAGAGTTTTTCAGTCCTGATTGATTATTTAAATTTGAAATATTGGTAATATGAAGAATTACCAACTAAATTAAAAGTGATTTATGACATATACCCGAATAGAAATAATATTCACATGTGAACTTTTTATTTACCTATTGTAGTATTATTCCCGTAAAAATCAAAGCCAACGCCCACCCTTAATTCCGCAATAAAGTATAGTTTTTAAGTGACGTCATGAAACAATGGCCCATGACGGCAATAACAATTAGCTATGACGTCACTAGGGATGGCCCTGATCGAGCATTTTCAATTTGCGAACAGACATGCTTTGCAAAGTATGTTTATATTTGGAGTAGAAATAACAAGTAAAAATCAACATACTAAAAAAATAATTGAGTAGCCCTAACCATCATGTGTTTTGCAATAAAGTATAGTTTCGCCCTGAACTATTATGACTTCAAACCATTCGGCCTTCGGCCTAATGCTTTAACACATGATGGTTAGGGCTACTTTATTTCTTAAGTCCTATTTCCCTAAAATGGTCGTACAGAGTTAAATTGAATTTGGAAAATCATGATTACTATTTCATAACTGTAAAAGTGCAAAGGCCTTTATGTGTTAGTAATATTTATCAAAAACTAGTTGCTGGAGTTGATTTGCAAGCCAAGAGTTTGAAATATAATTAGCTCAAAGTTTATGTTAAGAATAATAGTAATCAATAAATTCAGTTTTGATTACGAAGCACAAATTAGTTGAAACTGAAACTTTTTTTTAACGGATTTACCTGCACTAATCAAGAGTTTGATCAAGAATTGTCAAAAGACTTCTGAATTTATTCTGTAGGCTAAGGATGGGCATCGTACCTCATTTCTGTATTGCAATTTATTACCCATATGGTTGAAAATAAGTGGTGACATATTTTCAATATTAGCACTAGTGCACATATCACTTTTCCCTAGCAACGATTGTTGTAGCGCAAGTCCCCATATTTGTTTTCGCATGTGACGTCAAAAAACTATTGTTCGTGACGTCAATGTAGCCAGCTGTTGCAAGGAAAGCGGCCTGTTTCTTGGATATTTCAAAGATGGGAAAATTGAATAGAATCGATAGTAAATAAATTATTACCCTCAGAAGTGTGTCATATGACTTTTTACGAAACTCGTGCAAATGTGTGTATACTAGGGATTACTATGGGTTAAATAATGACAGTCTTTGAGTAGACATTCTCCATGGAGAGACTACATTAATGCGAATAAAGTCCAGAGAACCTACCGTAAAAGCATTTGGGAGACATTTTATTAGATTAGAGACAGATAAGATGTTCAAGCTGCAGTTCTGCTGTAAAAAGGGAATTAAGGATTGCTTTTTAACAAGATGGTAGGGTAAATATACTCACCATTCATCTTGGAAGTATTATTTCTTTGAATAACGTCCCTTTCGTGTGAGACTTTACATCTACCGTTCAAAGCATGTCTTTTTTCAATAACTCTACATGATAATTGTATCTCATCAAATATTTTAGTCAAACAGTCCTTGTTGCTGTTACAAAGTGCTTCGCACATTTTGGGACCACATGGCTGAATCGTTTTGTCACCACAAACCTGCCAAATACCTTCCAGTAGGAGAACAAAGCTGAGGAGCAGCATCTTACTCAGTGGTGTTAAACAGTGTGTCTCAAGATTCTAAAAATATGTCTGTTCCAGTGAATTGAAAACTAGCCCCATTCTCAAATCACAAAGAAGACATTATTATTTCATATCCCCAACTCAAAGTAAATATTTAAATATACTTTAAGCTGTATGCTTCTGACGAGGGTAATGCGATCTGATGTACTATCTATGTAGAAATGTTGCCCGAGCCGCAAATATTTAAATATACAAAACCAATAATGGAGTTGAAGATTCCCCTGTCGCCCCTCCCCCTCACATGAGTTATGCCTTTAGTGTTTTTAGGTCTTTTAGCTCGAAAAGTTTTACAATAATATCTTCATATGTGTTTGTAACGAAGATATATTTATGTTGTCTGATTTTAAGTTGTTCTGGTTTCAAAGAATGAAAATTTCACGATTTGGCCAAGCCAGTTTATCAAATTGAATAGGTGTTTTCCCATACTTGTCATCCCTCCTTTCAAACAGGGAAGCAAACATGACCATGGCTAGATTGGTAAGACAGTTTAAAGGCAGGATATCCTTCATAATGTTTACATTTTAAAAAAACAGGCATTATACAAATATAGTATTGTTGTTTATATCTACCACGTTCATATCAGCTCCCCTATCCTTGAACAACTACAAATAGCATTTTTGAGGGGCATTATAGAAGTTGGAATGATGATAATGAAGTATCTTATATGGACGAAAAATTCTTTTTTCATGATTTCGACACAGTTTCTTGTGTCGTTTTCAGGAAACGTCGCATATCATGAATAGAGTTGTTAACAATATATGTTTCTTCATTAACTACAAATAGTATCGTCTCTTCTCCAGGGCATAACAGGGAAGACAGTAATCTTTCATGTCCCCAACTCAAAGGAAATACTTAAATATACATAATCAATAATCGAGTTGAAGATTCCCCTTTCAACACCCCCTCCCCCCGGTCAAATGAGTTATGCTTTTATCTACTACGTTCATATCGGCTCCCCTATCCTTCGACAACTACACATAGTATCTTCTTATCTTGTGTCATAACGCAGTCTGCTCCTCCGTATCTTGACACTCTATACAATGCAGTGGTCTTCTGTAAGCTCCTCCGTATCTTGACACTCTATACAATGCAGTGGTCTTCTGTAAGCTCCTCCGTATCTTGACATTCAATACAATGCAGTGGTCTTCTGTAAGCTCCTCCGTATCTTGACACTCTATACAATGCAGTGGTCTTCTGTAAGCTTCCTTACAATCTCAATACCTTTTGATAATTAGTTGTTCCTTAGTGTAGAATAACAGTATCAGTTCTTGATTACCTTCGATTGATTTTGAAAACGTTTAGTGAACTCTTTTATAACCCTAGCAGTGGTGAAATCTAATGGAAATAAAAAAAACACTGAGTACTATTGCTACTTGTTGCATCTATTGAAAATGTATGGATGTAATTTGAGGATTTAAGTAAAAGCCAATAAAGTCTATCACTCTCTACAACATTTCAACGATGAACCAGAATGCGTGCTTGATGACGTCACAGAGAAGGTAACATGTGTAACCTGTGTGTAGAAATAATCAAACATATTTCAAATACATTCAGGATGACGTCTGTAACAAGAAATGTCAAGGAGATATCTTACACTCAGGGGCAAAAGAAACGATACCAACTTTCCAAAAGAGTACAGAACAAAATTCTGTTGTAAATGAAATGCGACTACGAACCCTTGTGATAGACAAATTAGTTGTGAAGAAGTACTAAGAATTTCAAACATATAAGTATGATATTTATAACTCTGTGACTGTTCAAATACACGAGGGGTCAGAAAACAGCTTTTTCAATGTTATTTCTGGTCATAATCTTTTAAATTGGAATAAAAAAATTATGAAATGTAACAATCTTGTAAATATAAGATGTTATCAATATAAAAAACCCGGGTAGAAGTTAATTTGTTCACGCATTTTGCCTGTATGTTGGTTTAAAAACAAGAAAAAGGGTCATTTTCTCATTCCTATCTCGTCTAGTTAAGGAGATTTTAAAACGGTATTTTTTGAAAGGCCTGTATTTCAACAATATTTCAAAAGCGTTGGCAGATATAGCTTTGAAATTAAAAACTTAGTTCAGTTAGCTCTTGAAGAAACAAATAAACCCAGTTTCAGCCGTAACTATCACTCGTAGCTTGACCTATCATGTATTTTATATGGTATCGTTTCTTTTGCCCCTGAGTGTATGTTAGCACTTTGATATTTGATATATACATTTTGAACAATATTCTATGGGTTTGTTCTTTTACATGCTTATGTATATTTGATTTACTTTAATATATAACATATCACAACCTACAAGGTAATACCTCGTCGGCTATTCTGTAATTATCTACCCAAAAAGATAACTTTTATGTGATATTCATGTTTGTTGTACAAGTAGTCACAAATTTCGATCAATTTGAAATCAAGATAAAAGATGAAAACTATATTATTTTTATTCCTCTCAATCTCAGCAGCCATATTTCTAGTTAAAAAGTATTTTCCCCAAAATTTACTGAGTGACTATGGGATTCAAGGTCTCACAGCAGACTAAAGATCAAGGTCTGGAGAATGCAGCAAGCCTTAAAGTAGCCAGTCATTGGGGCTTGATCAAGTGTGTTCTTGAGGGAGGCTGTATCATCTGTACTCAATCTGTTGTTTAGTCCGCAGTATTTAACATCAATCTTTTTCTGAATTAAAAAGTGCAACTTCTATCCAAAACTTATTTGACTTTCGGAACAGAACATGGACAGATTATTTCTTCAGGGATACAATTCAATAACCAAACAAGATTGTTTTGCAATTGGCTCTTATTGATAAAAGGTGGCACGTGGTCCTGTGCGTAGCTCAGTTGACCGCTATCAGTGTAGTTCAGCAACATCTGGTGTGGCTCGCCGGATGGGTGGGTTACCCGATTCATTGCTGAATGAACTGAGAGTTTGAAGGGTAATTCCCTGCCCAACACTGAGACACGAGTTGAATAACTTGTGGTGTCGCCTTAGGCAAGAGACTTTATTCAAAATGTGCCTCTGTTCACCCAGCAGGAAATGGGTACCTGGTGAAAGTTGTGTTGGAGGTGACCCATCAAGCGCTTAATCGGCAGCTTGGGTTAGACCAGGGTAATAATTCAGGGAGCGCCTTGAGCATGCATTCGGTGTGGATATGTGCGCTATATAAATACCCTAATTATTATTATTATAATAACGCATCCAGTATGGGAACATGGTTTTTCGAAAATCAGTTAGGGTGTTCTTTCGACAGAGTGTACATTCAAGTGTATTTTAAACACAGACAAGACACGTCCATATACCATACAGAAGCAAATAGTTCGGGAGTGATCTGCTCTTCCTTTATTCACACAGTGTTTTTAAACAAAGCAATGCAAACTAAATCCTATTGTTGAAAATAACAGTAATTTCTTTATAGGCCTGCAGACGCGTACGTACATAAATATGGAACTTTTAAGATTTACATCAAGTATACCTTGGCTAAATAATAACTCACCTAATCTGATTCTTACTGTTTGCCGATACAATAAGTATTTGGAACATTCTGTTATGTCAATCAAATCCATATCACTCCATGAGGCTCTTATCAGCATCTAATATTAGTGTGATCTATCATTTGATAGTAGTATAATGCGCTATCATACTTTTAATCTGTTTCATTGTTTTATAGGTCATTGTTAGCCAGACAGTTTCAAAATTTAGCTTATTTGCTATAAACATCTTTGCCTTGTGTCACGTTGACACAAATATCTTATTCTTCCTTTCTTCTCTTTTACTATCTGATTGTAACACTCGTTATAATACAAATCCTGGATTTCGGTGAGCAACATAATTGTATTATTTAGGCTTTTGATAAATGTCTTATGCGTTTTTTCATAAAAACATTGTTACACATTATTCAACAATGTGTTTTTCGTAGCAAACACTGGATGAGACAGGAACAGAACAGCAACACATTTATTAATTATTATTATTATTATTATTATTATTATTATTATTATTGTTATTATTATTATTATTTATTATTATTATTATTATTATTATTATTATTATTTATTATTATTATTATTATTTTTATTATTATTATAAATTCAGAAAACATTCACAAATAACATTCACTAAAACATATTAATATAGAAACTATCAGTAAGAACAGACAGAAGCCATTGTGAGCTGCAAGATTGTTCCAGTTGGTAGTTGCAGCATATGAGGCGGGTCTCCGTCCATAGCCTGCCATTTTGGATTCTTTGAACCTCTACAAGGTTTTTAAGTGTTTGGCGTACAGGAAGCCAACAAAGGTCTTAAAGAACTGGTGTGATGTGATACAACTTAAAAACTATCTTATACGCGCATAAATCCATGACAAATATATCAAAGCACCATGAGTATTATTACCCTGGAGGGATAGTATATTCGGTGCCGCCGATTAACAAGCGCTCCGCGCGACCATATAGGTCTGTACCCCCTCCCCTGTTCAGGTACCAGCTACGACATAGTCCAGGGGGGGAAATGGGCTGACCATTTTAGAACAAAACACTTTACAGATGATGCGTTTCTAATATTTGTAAACACTTTCTGTAGTTCATAAGATGTGTTTTAAACTAGAGGTCTGTGCATATGATGCACTACGATGTCCCCCACCCCAACTTTTAATCAAATCTGACTACCGATTTTCCTGTGAGAAAGAAACCGGAAAAAGGAATAATCCAGAATAACCAAAGTAGCAAAGGGCACCACTTCACCACTAGGTGTAAGTACATAACATGTTTCTTTAAAACAACATTCGGTTTTTCAGAAGTGGCCCTAAAACGAACACTACAGCCTATATGCATTAAGTTCAAATCGTTCCCATGGTAAGATACAGAAAAGGAAAAGTTTGGAATTACCAAATAAAATATGAAAATATATATGTTTAACACAAAGTCTTATTAAATTCACTTCAAGGCAAATACTGCATACAAAACTACTTATTTTAAAAATTCCAATTGGTATAAAGTCCCCCACCCAGCCCCCCCCCCCCCCCAAAAAAAAACCCACCCAAAACTATTTCTGTATCCTGATATACCTGTACCTACCTACCTACATAATATACTCTAGATCACTTCTGCAAGTAAGTCATTTGTACCATCAGCTTCCTAGAGAAATACCTGATCAGTTTATACCATCAGCTTCCTACACAAATACCTGATCAGTTTATACCATCAGCTTCCTACATAAATACCTGATCAGTTTATACCATCAGCTTCCTAGAGAAATACCTGATCAGTTTGTACCATCAGCTTCCTACATAAATACCTGATCAGTTTATACCATCAGCTTTCTACATAAATACCTGATCAGTTTATACAAACAGCTTCCTAGAGAAATACCTGATCAGTTTATACCATCAGCTTCCTAGAGAAATACCTGATCAGTTTATACCATCAGCTTCCTACATAAATACCTGATCAGTTTATACCATCAGGTTCCTACATAAATACCTGATCAGTTTATACCATCAGCTTCCTTCATAAATACCTGATCAGTTTATACCATCAGCTTCATAAATAAACCTGATCAGTTTATACCATCAGCTTCCTACACAAATACCTGATCAGTTTATACCATCAGCTTCCTACATAAAAACCTGATCAGTTTATACCATCAGCTTCCTACATAAATACCTGATCAGTTTATACCAACAGCTTCCTAGAGAAATACCTGATCAGTTTATACCATCAGCTTCCTAGAGAAATACCTGATCAGTTTATACCATCAGCTTCCTACATAAATACCTGATCAGTTTATACCATCAGCTTCCTACATAAATACCTGATCAGTTTATACCATCAGCTTCCTACATAAATACCTGATCAGTTTATACCCTCAGCTTCCTACATAAATACCTGATCAGTTTATACCCTCAGCTTCCTACACAAATATCTGATCAGTTTATACCATCAGCTTCCTACACAAATACCTGATCAGTTTATACCATCAGCTTCCTAGAGAAATACCTGATCAGTTTATACCATCAGCTTCCTAGAGAAATACCTGATCAGTTTATACCCTCAGCTTCCTACACAAATACCTGATCAGTTTATACCATCAGCTTCCTACACAAATACCTGATCAGTTTATACCATCAGCTTCCTACACAAATACCTGATCAGTTTATACCATCAGTTGCCTAGAGAAATACCTGATCAGTTTAAACCATCAGCTTCCTACATAAATACCTAATCAGTTTATACCATCAGTTTCCAACATAAATACCTGATCAGTTTATACCATCAGCTTCCTACACAAATACCTGATCAGTTTATACCATCAGCTTCCTACACAAATACCTGATCAGTTTATACCATCAGCTTCCTACATAAATACTTGATCAGTTTATACCCTCAGCTTCCTACATAAATACCTGATCAGTTTATACCATCAGCTTCCTACATAAATACCTGATCAGTTTATACCATCAGCTTCCTACATAAATACCTGATCAGTTTATACCATCAGTTGCCTAGAGAAATACCTGATCAGTTTATACCATCAGTTGCCTAGAGAAATACCTGATCAGTTTATACCATCAGTTTCCAACATAAATACCTGATCAGTTTATACCATCAGCTTCCTACACAAATACCTGATCAGTTTATACCATCAGCTTCCTACACAAATACCTGATCAGTTTATACCATCAGCTTCCTACACAAATACCTGATCAGTTTATACATCAGCTTCCTACATAAATAATTGATCAGTTTATACCCTCAGCTTCCTACATAAATACCTGATCAGTTTATACCATCAGCTTCCTACATAAATACCTGATCAGTTTATACCATCAGCTTCCTACATAAATACCTGATCAGTTTATACCATCAGCTTCCTACATAAATACCTGATCAGTTTATACCATCAGCTTCCTAGAGAAATACCGGATCAGTTTATACCATCAGCTTCCTACATAAATACCTGATCAGTTTTTACCATCAGCTTCCTACACAAATACCTGATCAGTTTATACCATCAGCTTCCTACTTAAATACCTGATCAGTTTATACCATCAGCTTCCTACATTAATACCTGATCAGTTTATACCATCAGCTTCCTACATAAATACCTGATCAGTTTATACCATCAGCTTCCTACACAAATACCTGATCAGTTTATACCATCAGCTTCCTACATAAATACCTAATCAGTTTATACCATCAGCTTCCTACATAAATACCTGATCAGTTTATACCATCAGCTTCCTACATAAATACCTGATCAGTTTATACCATCAGCTTCCTAGGGAAATACCTGATCAGTTTATACCATCAGCTTCCTACATAAATACCTGATCAGTTTATACCATCAGCTTCCTAGAGAAATACCTGATCAGTTTATACCATCAGCTTCCTACATAAATACCTGATCAGTTTATACCATCAGCTTCCTACATTAATACCTGATCAGTTTATACCATCAGCTTCCTACATAAATACCTGATCAGTTTATACCATCAGTTTCCTACATAAATACCTGATCAGTTTTTACCCTCATCTTCCTACACAAATACCTGATCAGTTTATACCATCAGCTTCCTACATAAATACCTGATCAGTTTATACCATCAGCTTCCTACATAAATACCTGATCAGTTTAAACCCTCAGCTTCCTACACAAATACCTGATCAGTTTATACCATCAGCTTCCTACATAAATACCTGATCAGTTTTTACCCTCATCTTCCTACACAAATACCTGATCAGTTTATACCATCAGCTTCCTACATAAATACCTGATCAGTTTATGCCATCAGCTTCCTACATAAATACCTGATCAGTTTAAACCCTCAGCTTCCTACACAAATACCTGATCAGTTTATACCATCAGCTTCCTACATAATTACCTGATCAGTTTGTACCATCAGCTTCCTACATAAATACCTGATCAGTTTATACCATCAGCTTCCTAGAGAAATACCTGATCAGTTTATACCATCAGCTTCCTACATAAATACCTGATCAGTTTATACCATCAGTTTCCTACATAAATACCTGATCAGTTTATACCATCAGCTTCCTAGAGAAATACCTGATCAGTTTATACCATCAGCTTCCTTCATAAATACCTGATCAGTTTATACCATCAGCTTCCTACATTAATACCTGATCAGTTTATACCATCAGCTTCCTACATAAATACCTGATCAGTTTATACCATCAGCTTCCTACATAAATACCTGATCAGTTTTTACCCTCATCTTCCTACACAAATACCTGATCAGTTTATACCATCAGCTTCCTACATAAATACCTGATCAGTTTATACCATCAGCTTCCTACATAAATACCTGATCAGTTTATACCATCAGCTTCCTACACAAATACCTGATCAGTTTATACCATCAGCTTCCTGAATTAATACCTGATCAGTTTATACCAGCAGCTTCCTACACAAATACCTGATCAGTTTATACCATCAGCTTCCTAGAGAAATACCTGATCAGTTTATACCATCAGCTTCCTACATAAATACCTGATCAGTTTATACCATCAGCTTCCTACATAAATACCTGATCAGTTTATACCATCAGCTTCCTACATAAATACCTGATCAGTTTAAACCCTCAGCTTCCTACACAAATACCTGATCAGTTTATACCATCAGCTTCCTACATAAATACCTGATCAGTTTATACCATCAGCTTCCTACATAAATACCTGATCAGTTTTACCATCAGCTTCCTACATAAATACCTGATCAGTTTATACCACCAGCTTCCTACATAAATACCTGATCAGTTTATACCATCAGCTTCCTACACAAATACCTGATCAGTTTATACCATCAGCTTCCTGAATTAATACCTGATCAGTTTATACCAGCAGCTTCCTACACAAATACCTGATCAGTTTATACCCTCAGCTTCCTACACAAATACCTGATCAGTTTATACCATCAGCTTCCTACACAAATACCTGATCAGTTTATACCATCAGCTTCCTGAATTGATACCTGATCAGTTTATACCATCAGCTTCCTACACAAATACCTGATCAGTTTATACCCTCAGCTTCCTACACAAATACCTGATCAGTTTTACCATCAGCTTCCTACATAAATACCTGATCAGTTTATACCATCAGCTTCCTACATAAATACCTGATCAGTTTATACCATCAGCTTCCTACACAAATACCTGATCAGTTTAAACCATCAGCTTCCTGAATTAATACTTGATCAGTTTATACCATCAGCTTCCTACAGAAATACCTGATCAGTTTATACCATCAGCTTCCTACATAAATACCTGATCAGTTTATACCCTCAGCTTCCTACACAAATACCTGATCAGTTTATACCATCAGCTTCCTACATAAATACGTAATCAGTTTATACTATCAGCTTCCTACATAAATACCTGATCAGTGTTACCATCAGCTTCCTACATAAATACCTGATCAGTTTAAACCATCAGCTTCCTACATAAATACCTGATCATTTTATACCATCAGCTTCCTACATAAATACCTGATCAGTTTATACCATCAGCTTCCTACACAAATACCTGATCAGTTTATACCATCAGCTTCCTACATTAATACCTGATCAGTTTATACCATCAGCTTCCTACATAATTACCTGATCAGTTTATACCATCAGCTTCCTACATAAATACCTGATCAGTTTATACCCTCATCTTCCTACACAAATACCCGATCAGTTTATACCATCAGCTTCCAACATAAATACCTTATCAGTTTATACCCTCATCTTCCTACACAAATACCCGATCAGTTTATACCATCAGCTTCCAACATAAATACCTTATCAGTTTATACCATCAGCTTCCTAGAGAAATACCGGATCAGTTTATACCATCAGCTTCCTACATAAATGCCTGATCAGTTTTTACCATCAGCTTCCTACACAAATACCTGATCAGTTTATACCATCAGCTTCCTACATAAATACCTGATCAGTTTATACCATCAGCTTCCTACATAAATACCTGATCAGTTTATACCATCAGCTTCCTACATAAATACCTGATCAGTTATACCATCAGCTTCCTACACAAATACCTGATCAGTTTATACCATCAGCTTCCTACATAAATACCTAATCAGTTTATACCATCAGCTTCCTACATAAATACCTGATCAGTTTATACCATCAGCTTCCTACATAAATACCTGATCAGTTTATACCATCAGCTTCCTAGAGAAATACCTGATCAGTTTATACCATCAGCTTCCTACATAAATACCTGATCAGTTTATACCATCAGCTTCCTAGAGAAATACCTGATCAGTTTATACCATCAGCTTCCTACATAAATACCTGATCAGTTTATACCATCAGCTTCCTACATTAATACCTGATCAGTTTATACCATCAGCTTCCTACATAAATACCTGATCAGTTTATACCATCAGCTTCCTACATAAATACCTGATCAGTTTTTACCCTCATCTTCCTACACAAATACCTGATCAGTTTATACCATCAGCTTCCTACATAAATACCTGATCAGTTTATACCATCAGCTTCCTACATAAATACCTGATCAGTTTATACCATCAGCTTCCTACACAAATACCTGATCAGTTTTACCATCAGCTTCCTACATAAATACCTGATCAGTTTATACCATAAGCTTCCTACAGAAATACCTGATCAGTTTATACCATCAGCTTCCTGCATAAATACCTGATCAGTTAATATCATCAGCTTCCTACACAAATACCTGATCAGTTTATACCATCAGCTTCCTACATAAATACCTGATCAGTTTATACCATCAGCTTCCTACACAAATACCTGATCAGTTTATACCATCAGCTTCCTACATTAATACCTGATCAGTTTATACCATCAGCTTCCTACATTAATACCTGATCAGTTTATACCATCAGCTTCCTACATAAATACCTAATCAGTTTATACCATCAGCTTCCTACATAAATACCTGATCAGTTTTACCATCAGCTTCCTACATAAATACCTGATCAGTTTATACCATCAGCTTCCTACATTAACACCTGATCAAATTATACCATCAGCTTCCTACATTAATACCTGATCAGTTTATACCATCAGCTTCCTACATAAATACCTAATCAGTTTATACCATCAGCTTCCTACATTAATACCTGATCAGTTTATACCATCAGCTTCCTATATAAATACCTAATCAGTTTATACCATCAGCTTCCTACATAAATACCTGATCAGTTTTACCATCAGCTTCCTACATAAATACCTGATCAGTTTATACCATCAGCTTCCTACATAAATACCTGATCAGTTTTACCATCAGCTTCCTACATAAATACCTGATCAGTTTATACCATCAGCTTCCTACATAAATACCTGATCAGTTTATACCATCAGCTTCCTACATAAATAAATGATCAGTTTATACCATCAGCTTCCTACATTAATACCTGATCAGTTTATACCATCAGCTTCCTACATAAATACCTGATCAGTTTATACCATCAGCTTCCTACACAAATACCTGATCAGTTTATACCATCAGCTTCCTACATAAATACCTAATCAGTTTATACCATCAGCTTCCTACATAAATACCTGATCAGTTTATACCATCAGCTTCCTACATAAATACCTGATCAGTTTATACCATCAGCTTCCTAGAGAAATACCTGATCAGTTTATACCATCAGCTTCCTACATAAATACCTGATCAGTTTATACCATCAGCTTCCTAGAGAAATACCTGATCAGTTTATACCATCAGCTTCCTACATAAATACCTGATCAGTTTATACCATCAGCTTCCTACATTAATACCTGATCAGTTTATACCATCAGCTTCCTACATAAATACCTGATCAGTTTATACCATCAGCTTCCTACATAAATACCTGATCAGTTTATACCCTCATCTTCCTACACAAATACCTGATCAGTTTATACCATCAGCTTCCTACATAAATACCTGATCAGTTTATACCATCAGCTTCCTACATAAATACCTGATCAGTTTATACCATCAGCTTCCTACATAAATACCTGATCAGTTTATACCATCAGCTTCCTACACAAATACCTGATCAGTTTATACCATCAGCTTCCTACATTAATACCTGATCAGTTTATACCATCAGCTTCCTACATAATTACCTGATCAGTTTATACCATCAGCTTCCTACATAAATACCTGATCAGTTTATACCCTCATCTTCCTACACAAATACCCGATCAGTTTATACCATCAGCTTCCAACATAAATACCTTATCAGTTTATACCCTCATCTTCCTACACAAATACCCGATCAGTTTATACCATCAGCTTCCAACATAAATACCTTATCAGTTTATACCATCAGCTTCCTAGAGAAATACCGGATCAGTTTATACCATCAGCTTCCTACATAAATGCCTGATCAGTTTTTACCATCAGCTTCCTACACAAATACCTGATCAGTTTATACCATCAGCTTCCTACATAAATACCTGATCAGTTTATACCATCAGCTTCCTACATAAATACCTGATCAGTTTATACCATCAGCTTCCTACATAAATACCTGATCAGTTATACCATCAGCTTCCTACACAAATACCTGATCAGTTTATACCATCAGCTTCCTACATAAATACCTAATCAGTTTATACCATCAGCTTCCTACATAAATACCTGATCAGTTTATACCATCAGCTTCCTACATAAATACCTGATCAGTTTATACCATCAGCTTCCTAGAGAAATACCTGATCAGTTTATACCATCAGCTTCCTACATAAATACCTGATCAGTTTTTACCATCAGCTTCCTAGAGAAATACCTGATCAGTTTATACCATCAGCTTCCTACATAAATACCTGATCAGTTTATACCATCAGCTTCCTACATTAATACCTGATCAGTTTATACCATCAGCTTCCTACATAAATACCTGATCAGTTTATACCATCAGCTTCCTACATAAATACCTGATCAGTTTTTACCCTCATCTTCCTACACAAATACCTGATCAGTTTATACCATCAGCTTCCTACATAAATACCTGATCAGTTTATACCATCAGCTTCCTACATAAATACCTGATCAGTTTATACCATCAGCTTCCTACACAAATACCTGATCAGTTTTACCATCAGCTTCCTACATAAATACCTGATCAGTTTATACCATAAGCTTCCTACAGAAATACCTGATCAGTTTATACCATCAGCTTCCTGCATAAAAACCTGATCAGTTAATATCATCAGCTTCCTACACAAATACCTGATCAGTTTATACCATCAGCTTCCTACATAAATACCTGATCAGTTTATACCATCAGCTTCCTACACAAATACCTGATCAGTTTATACCATCAGCTTCCTACATTAATACCTGATCAGTTTATACCATCAGCTTCCTACATTAATACCTGATCAGTTTATACCATCAGCTTCCTACATAAATACCTAATCAGTTTATACCATCAGCTTCCTACATAAATACCTGATCAGTTTTACCATCAGCTTCCTACATAAATACCTGATCAGTTTATACCATCAGCTTCCTACATTAACACCTGATCAAATTATACCATCAGCTTCCTACATTAATACCTGATCAGTTTATACCATCAGCTTCCTACATAAATACCTAATCAGTTTATACCATCAGCTTCCTACATTAATACCTGATCAGTTTATACCATCAGCTTCCTATATAAATACCTAATCAGTTTATACCATCAGCTTCCTACATAAATACCTGATCAGTTTTACCATCAGCTTCCTACATAAATACCTGATCAGTTTATACCATCAGCTTCCTACATAAATACCTGATCAGTTTTACCATCAGCTTCCTACATAAATACCTGATCAGTTTATACCATCAGCTTCCTACATAAATACCTGATCAGTTTATACCATCAGCTTCCTACATAAATAAATGATCAGTTTATACCATCAGCTTCCTACATTAATACCTGATCAGTTTATACCATCAGCTTCCTACATAAATACCTGATCAGTTTATACCATCAGCTTCCTACACAAATACCTGATCAGTTTATACCATCAGCTTCCTACATAAATACCTAATCAGTTTATACCATCAGCTTCCTACATAAATACCTGATCAGTTTATACCATCAGCTTCCTACATAAATACCTGATCAGTTTATACCATCAGCTTCCTAGAGAAATACCTGATCAGTTTATACCATCAGCTTCCTACATAAATACCTGATCAGTTTATACCATCAGCTTCCTAGAGAAATACCTGATCAGTTTATACCATCAGCTTCCTACATAAATACCTGATCAGTTTATACCATCAGCTTCCTACATTAATACCTGATCAGTTTATACCATCAGCTTCCTACATAAATACCTGATCAGTTTATACCATCAGCTTCCTACATAAATACCTGATCAGTTTATACCCTCATCTTCCTACACAAATACCTGATCAGTTTATACCATCAGCTTCCTACATAAATACCTGATCAGTTTATACCATCAGCTTCCTACATAAATACCTGATCAGTTTATACCATCAGCTTCCTACATAAATACCTGATCAGTTTATACCATCAGCTTCCTAGAGAAATACCTAATCAGTTTATACCATCAGCTTCCTACATAAATACCTGATCAGTTTATACCATCAGCTTCCTACACAAATACCTGATCAGTTTATACCATCAGCTTCCTACATAAATACCTGATCAGTTTATACCATCAGCTTCCTACATAAATACCTGATCAGTTTATACCATCAGCTTCCTACATAAATACCTGATCAGTTTATACCATCAGCTTCCTACATAAATACCTGATCAGTTTATACCATCAGCTTCCTACACAAATACCTGATCAGTTTATACCATCAGCTTCCTAGAGAAATACCTGATCAGTTTATACCATCAGCTTCTTACATTAATACCTGATCAGTTTATACCATCAGCTTCCTACACAAATACCTGATCAGTTTATACCATCAGCTTCTTACATTAATACCTGATCAGTTTATACCATCAGCTTCCTATATAAATAACTGATCAGTTTATACCATCAGCTTCCTACACAAATACCTGATCAGTTTATACCATCAGCTTCCAAGAGAAATACCTGATCAGTTTATACCATCAGCTTCCTACCTAAATACCTGATCAGTTTATACCATCAGCTTCCTAGAGAAATACCTGATCAGTTTATACCATCAGCTTCCTACATAAATACCTGATCAGTTTATACCATCAGCTTCCTACATAAATACCTGATAAGTTTATACCATCAGCTTCCTACATAAATACCTGATCAGTTTATACCATCAGCTTCCTACACAAATACCTGATCAGTTTATACCATCAGCTTCCTACATAAATACCTGATCAGTTTATCAGCTTCCTACATAAATACCTGATCAGTTTATACCATCAGCTTCCTACACAAATACCTGATCAGTTTATACCATCAGCTTCCTACATAAAAACCTGATCAGTTTATACCATCAGCTTCCTACATAAATACCTGATCAGTTTATACCATCAGCTTCCTAGAGAAATACCTGATCAGTTTATACCATCAGCTTCCTAGAGAAATACCTGATCAGTTTATACCATCAGCTTCCTACACAAATACCTGATCCGTTTTACCATCAGCTTCCTACATAAATACCTGATCAGTTTATACCATCAGCTTCCTACATAATTACCTGATCAGTTTGTACCATCAGCTTCCTACATAAATACCTGATCAGTTTATACCATCAGCTTCCTAGAGAAATACCTGATCAGTTTATACCATCAGCTTCCTACATAAATACCTGATCAGTTTATACCATCAGCTTCCTACATAAATACCTGATAAGTTTATACCATCAGCTTCCTACATAAATACCTGATCAGTTTATACCATCAGCTTCCTAGAGAAATACCTAATCAGTTTATACCATCAGCTTCCTACACAAATACCTGATCAGTTTATACCATCAGCTTCCTACATAAATACCTGATCAGTTTATCAGCTTCCTACATAAATACCTGATCAGTTTATACCATCAGCTTCCTACACAGATACCTGATCAGTTTATACCATCAGCTTCCTACATAAAAACCTGATCAGTTTATACCATCAGCTTCCTACATAAATACCTGATCAGTTTATACCATCAGCTTCCTAGAGAAAAACCTGATCAGTTTATACCATCAGCTTCCTAGAGAAATACCTGATCAGTTTATACCATCAGCTTCCTACACAAATACCTGATCAGTTTTACCATCAGCTTCCTACATAAATACCTGATCAGTTTGTACCATCAGCTTCCTACATAAATACCTGATCAGTTTATACCATCAGCTTCCTAGAGAAATACCTGATCAGTTTGTACGATCAGCTTCCTACACAAATACCTGATCAGTTTTACCATCAGCTTCCTACATAAATACCTGATCAGTTTATACCATCAGCTTCCTACACAAATACCTGATCAGTTTATACCATCAGCTTCCTACATAATTACCTGATCAGTTTGTACCATCAGCTTCCTACATAAATACCTGATCAGTTTATACCATCAGCTTCCTAGAGAAATACCTGATCAGTTTGTACGATCAGCTTCCTACACAAATACCTGATCAGTTTTACCATCAGCTTCCTACATAAATACCTGATCAGTTTATACCATCAGCTTCCTACACAAATACCTGATCAGTTTTACCATCAGCTTCCTACATAAATACCTGATCAGTTTATACCATAAGCTTCCTACATAAATACCTGATCAGTTTATACCATCAGCTTCCTGCATAAATACCTGATCAGTTTATACCATCAGCTTCCTACACAAATACCTGATCAGTTTATACCATCAGCTTCCTACATAAATACCTGATCAGTTTATACCATCAGCTTCCTACACAAATACCTGATCAGTTTATACCATCAGCTTCCTACATTAATACCTGATCAGTTTATACCATCAGCTTCCTACATTAATACCTGATCAGTTTATACCATCAGCTTCCTACATAAATACCTAATCAGTTTATACCATCAGCTTCCTACATAAATACCTGATCAGTTTTACCATCAGCTTCCTACATAAATACCTGATCAGTTTATACCATCAGCTTCCTACATTAATACCTGATCAGTTTATACCATCAGCTTCCTACATTAATACCTGATCAGTTTATACCATCAGCTTCCTACATAAATACCTAATCAGTTTATACCATCAGCTTCCTACATTAATACCTGATCAGTTTATACCATCAGCTTCCTACATTAATACCTGATCAGTTTATACCATCAGCTTCCTATATAAATACCTAATCAGTTTATACCATCAGCTTCCTACATAAATACCTGATCAGTTTTACCATCAGCTTCCTACATAAATACCTGATCAGTTTATACCATCAGCTTCCTACATAAATACCTGATCAGTTTATACCATCAGCTTCCTACATAAATAAATGATCAGTTTATACCATCAGCTTCCTACATTAATACCTGATCAGTTTATACCATCAGCTTCCTACATAAATACCTGATCAGTTTATACCATCAGCTTCCTACATAAATACCTGATCAGTTTATACCATCAGCTTCCTACACAAATACCTGATCAGTTTATACCATCAGCTTCCTACATAAATACCTAATCAGTTTATACCATCAGCTTCCTACATAAATACCTGATCAGTTTATACCATCAGCTTCCTAGAGAAATACCTGATCAGTTTATACCATCAGCTTCCTACATAAATACCTGATCAGTTTATACCATCAGCTTCCTAGAGAAATACCTGATCAGTTTATACCATCAGCTTCCTACATAAATACCTGATCAGTTTATACCATCAGCTTCCTACATTAATACCTGATCAGTTTATACCATCAGCTTCCTACATAAATACCTGATCAGTTTATACCATCAGCTTCCTACATAAATACCTGATCAGTTTATACCATCAGCTTCCTACATAAATACCTGATCAGTTTATACCATCAGCTTCCTAGAGAAATACCTAATCAGTTTATACCATCAGCTTCCTACATAAATACCTGATCAGTTTATACCATCAGCTTCCTAGAGAAATACCTGATCAGTTTATACCATCAGCTTCCTACATAAATACCTGATCAGTTTATACCATCAGCTTCCTAGAGAAAAACCTGATCAGTTTATACCATCAGCTTCCTACATAAATACCTGATCAGTTTATACCATCAGCTTCCTACATTAATACCTGATCAGTTTATACCATCAGCTTCCTACATAAATACCTGATCAGTTTATACCATCAGCTTCCTACATAAATACCTGATCAGTTTATACCATCAGCTTCCTACATAAATACCTGATCAGTTTATACCATCAGCTTCCTACATAAATACCTGATCAGTTTATACCATCAGCTTCCTACATAAATACCTGATCAGTTTATACCATCAGCTTCCTACATAAATACCTGATCAGTTTATACCATCAGCTTCCTAGAGAAATACCTAATCAGTTTATACCATCAGCTTCCTACATAAATACCTGATCAGTTTATACCATCAGCTTCCTACACAAATACCTGATCAGTTTATACCATCAGCTTCCTACATAAATACCTGATCAGTTTATACCATCAGCTTCCTACATAAATACCTGATCAGTTTATACCATCAGCTTCCTACATAAATACCTGATCAGTTTATACCATCAGCTTCCTACATAAATACCTGATCAGTTTATACCATCAGCTTCCTACACAAATACCTGATCAGTTTATACCATCAGCTTCCTAGAGAAATACCTGATCAGTTTATACCATCAGCTTCCTACACAAATACCTGATCAGTTTATACCATCAGCTTCTTACATTAATACCTGATCAGTTTATACCATCAGCTTCCTACACAAATACCTGATCAGTTTATACCATCAGCTTCTTACATTAATACCTGATCAGTTTATACCATCAGCTTCCTATATAAATACCTGATCAGTTTATACCATCAGCTTCCTACACAAATACCTGATCAGTTTATACCATCAGCTTCCTAGAGAAATACCTGATCAGTTTATACCATCAGCTTCCTACATAAATACCTGATCAGTTTATACCATCAGCTTCCTAGAGAAATACCTGATCAGTTTATACCATCAGCTTCCTACATAAATACCTGATCAGTTTATACCATCAGCTTCCTACATAAAAACCTGATCAGTTTATACCATCAGCTTCCTACATAAATACCTGATCAGTTTATACCAACAGCTTCCTAGAGAAATACCTGATCAGTTTATACCATCAGCTTCCTAGAGAAATACCTGATCAGTTTATACCATCAGCTTCCTACATAAATACCTGATCAGTTTATACCATCAGCTTCCTACATAAATACCTGATCAGTTTATACCATCAGCTTCCTACATAAATACCTGATCAGTTTATACCCTCAGCTTCCTACATAAATACCTGATCAGTTTATACCCTCAGCTTCCTACACAAATATCTGATCAGTTTATACCATCAGCTTCCTACACAAATACCTGATCAGTTTATACCATCAGCTTCGTAGAGAAATACCTGATCAGTTTATACCATCAGCTTCCTAGAGAAATACCTGATCAGTTTATACCCTCAGCTTCCTACACAAATACCTGATCAGTTTATACCATCAGCTTCCTACACAAATACCTGATCAGTTTATACCATCAGCTTCCTACATAAATACCTGATCAGTTTATACCATCAGCTTCCTACATAAATACCTGATCAGTTTATACCATCAGCTTCCTACATAAATACCTGATCAGTTTATACCCTCAGCTTCCTACATAAATACCTGATCAGTTTATACCCTCAGCTTCCTACACAAATATCTGATCAGTTTATACCATCAGCTTCCTACACAAATACCTGATCAGTTTATACCATCAGCTTCGTAGAGAAATACCTGATCAGTTTATACCATCAGCTTCCTAGAGAAATACCTGATCAGTTTATACCCTCAGCTTCCTACACAAATACCTGATCAGTTTATACCATCAGCTTCCTACACAAATACCTGATCAGTTTATACCATCAGCTTCCTACACAAATACCTGATCAGTTTATACCATCAGTTGCCTAGAGAAATACCTGATCAGTTTATACCATCAGCTTCCTACATAAATACCTAATCAGTTTAAACCATCAGTTTCCAACATAAATACCTGATCAGTTTATACCATCAGCTTCCTACACAAATACCTGATCAGTTTATACCATCAGCTTCCTACACAAATACCTGATCAGTTTATACCATCAGCTTCCTACATAAATACTTGATCAGTTTATACCCTCAGCTTCCTACATAAATACCTGATCAGTTTATACCATCAGCTTCCTACATAAATACCTGATCAGTTTATACCATCAGCTTCCTACATAAATACCTGATCAGTTTATACCATCAGTTGCCTAGAGAAATACCTGATCAGTTTATACCATCAGTTGCCTAGAGAAATACCTGATCAGTTTATACCATCAGTTTCCAACATAAATACCTGATCAGTTTATACCATCAGCTTCCTACACAAATACCTGATCAGTTTATACCATCAGCTTCCTACACAAATACCTGATCAGTTTATACCATCAGCTTCCTACACAAATACCTGATCAGTTTATACATCAGCTTCCTATATATATAATTGATCAGTTTATACCCTCAGCTTCCTACATAAATACCTGATCAGTTTATACCATCAGCTTCCTACATAAATACCTGATCAGTTTATACCATCAGCTTCCTACATAAATACCTGATCAGTTTATACCATCAGCTTCCTACATAAATACCTGATCAGTTTATACCATCAGCTTCCTGGAGAAATACCGGATCAGTTTATACCATCAGCTTCCTACATAAATACCTGATCAGTTTTTACCATCAGCTTCCTACACAAATACCTGATCAGTTTATACCATCAGCTTCCTACTTAAATACCTGATCAGTTTATACCATCAGCTTCCTACATTAATACCTGATCAGTTTATACCATCAGCTTCCTACATAAATACCTGATCAGTTTATACCATCAGCTTCCTACACAAATACCTGATCAGTTTATACCATCAGCTTCCTACATAAATACCTAATCAGTTTATACCATTAGCTTCCTACATAAATACCTGATCAGTTTATACCATCAGCTTCCTACATAAATACCTGATCAGTTTATACCATCAGCTTCCTAGGGAAATACCTGATCAGTTTATACCATCAGCTTCCTACATAAATACCTGATCAGTTTATACCATCAGCTTCCTAGAGAAATACCTGATCAGTTTATACCATCAGCTTCCTACATAAATACCTGATCAGTTTATACCATCAGCTTCCTACATTAATACCTGATCAGTTTATACCATCAGCTTCCTACATAAATACCTGATCAGTTTATACCATCAGCTTCCTACATAAATACCTGATCAGTTTTTACCCTCATCTTCCTACACAAATACCTGATCAGTTTATACCATCAGCTTCCTACATAAATACCTGATCAGTTTATACCATCAGCTTCCTACATAAATACCTGATCAGTTTATACCATCAGCTTCCTACATAAATACCTGATCAGTTTATACCATCAGCTTCCTAGAGAAATACCGGATCAGTTTATACCATCAGCTTCCTACATAAATACCTGATCAGTTTTTACCATCAGCTTCCTACACAAATACCTGGTCAGTTTATACCATCAGCTTCCTACTTAAATACCTGATCAGTTTATACCATCAGCTTCCTACATTAATACCTGATCAGTTTATACCATCAGCTTCCTACATAAATACCTGATCAGTTTATACCATCAGCTTCCTACACAAATACCTGATCAGTTTATACCATCAGCTTCCTACATAAATACCTAATCAGTTTATACCAACAGCTTCCTACATAAATACCTGATCAGTTTATACCATCAGCTTCCTACATAAATACCTGATCAGTTTATACCATCAGCTTCCTAGGGAAATACCTGATCAGTTTATACCATCAGCTTCCTACATAAATACCTGATCAGTTTATACCATCAGCTTCCTAGAGAAATACCTGATCAGTTTATACCATCAGCTTCCTACATAAATACCTGATCAGTTTATACCATCAGCTTCCTACATTAATACCTGATCAGTTTATACCATCAGCTTCCTACATAAATACCTGATCAGTTTATACCATCAGCTTCCTACATAAATACCTGATCAGTTTTTACCCTCATCTTCCTACACAAATACCTGATCAGTTTATACCATCAGCTTCCTACATAAATACCTGATCAGTTTATACCATCAGCTTCCTACATAAATACTTGATCAGTTTAAACCCTCAGCTTCCTACACAAATACCTGATCAGTTTTACCATCAGCTTCCTACATAAATACCTGATCAGTTTATACCATCAGCTTCCTACATAAATACCTGATCAGTTTATACCATCAGCTTCCTACACAAATACCTGATCAGTTTATACCATCAGCTTCCTGAATTAATACCTGATCAGTTTATACCAGCAGCTTCCTACACAAATACCTGATCAGTTTATACCCTCAGCTTCCTACACAGATACCTGATCAGTTTATACCATCAGCTTCCTACACAAATACCTGATCAGTTTATACCATCAGCTTCCTGAATTAATACCTGATCAGTTTATACCATCAGCTTCCTACACAAATACCTGATCAGTTTATACCCCCAGCTTCCTACACAAATACCTGATCAGTTTTACCATCAGCTTCCTACATAAATACCTGATCAGTTTATACCATCAGCTTCCTACATAAATACCTGATCAGTTTATACCATCAGCTTCCTACACAAATACCTGATCAGTTTATACCATCAGCTTCCTGAATTAATACTTGATCAGTTTATACCATCAGCTTCCTACAGAAATACCTGATCAGTTTATACCATCAGCTTCCTACATAAATACCTGATCAGTTTATACCCTCAGCTTCCTACACAAATACCTGATCAGTTTATACCATCAGCTTCCTACATAAATACGTAATCAGTTTATACTATCAGCTTCCTACATAAATACCTGATCAGTGTTACCATCAGCTTCCTACATAAATACCTGATCAGTTTAAACCATCAGCTTCCTACATAAATACCTGATCATTTTATACCATCAGCTTCCTACATAAATACCTGATCAGTTTATACCATCAGCTTCCTACACAAATACCTGATCAGTTTATACCATCAGCTTCCTACATTAATACCTGATCAGTTTATACCATCAGCTTCCTACATAATTACCTGATCAGTTTATACCATCAGCTTCCTACATAAATACCTGATCAGTTTATACCCTCATCTTCCTACACAAATACCCGATCAGTTTATACCATCAGCTTCCAACATAAATACCTTATCAGTTTATACCCTCATCTTCCTACACAAATACCCGATCAGTTTATACCATCAGCTTCCAACATAAATACCTTATCAGTTTATACCATCAGCTTCCTAGAGAAATACCGGATCAGTTTATACCATCAGCTTCCTACATAAATACCTGATCAGTTTTTACCATCAGCTTCCTACACAAATACCTTATCAGTTTATACCATCAGCTTCCTACATAAATACCTGATCAGTTTATACCATCAGCTTCCTACATAAATACCTGATCAGTTTATACCATCAGCTTCCTACATAAACACCTGATCAGTTATACCATCAGCTTCCTACACAAATACCTGATCAGTTTATACCATCAGCTTCCTACATAAATACCTAATCAGTTTATACCATCAGCTTCCTACATAAATACCTGATCAGTTTAAACCATCAGCTTCCTACATAAATACCTGATCAGTTTATACCATCAGCTTTCTAGAGAAATACCTGATCAGTTTATACCATCAGCTTCCTACATAAATACCTGATCAGTTTATACCATCAGCTTCCTAGAGAAATACCTGATCAGTTTATACCATCAGCTTCCTACATAAATACCTGATCAGTTTATACCATCAGCTTCCTACATTAATACCTGATCAGTTTATACCATCAGCTTCCTACATAAATACCTGATCAGTTTATACCATCAGCTTCCTACATAAATACCTGATCAGTTTTTACCCTCATCTTCCTACACAAATACCTGATCAGTTTATACCATCAGCTTCCTACATAAATACCTGATCAGTTTATACCATCAGCTTCCTACATAAATACCTGATCAGTTTATACCATCAGCTTCCTACACAAATACCTGATCAGTTTTACCATCAGCTTCCTACATAAATACCTGATCAGTTTATACCATAAGCTTCCTACAGAAATACCTGATCAGTTTATACCATCAGCTTCCTGCATAAATACCTGATCAGTTTATACCATCAGCTTCCTACACAAATACCTGATCAGTTTATACCATCAGCTTCCTACATAAATACCTGATCAGTTTATACCATCAGCTTCCTACACAAATACCTGATCAGTTTATACCATCAGCTTCCTACATTAATACCTGATCAGTTTATACCATCAGCTTCCTACATTAATACCTGATCAGTTTATACCATCAGCTTCCTACACAAATACCTGATCAGTTTATACCATCAGCTTCCTACATAAATACCTGATCAGTTTTACCATCAGCTTCCTACATAAATACCTGATCAGTTTATACCATCAGCTTCCTACATTAATACCTGATCAGTTTATACCATCAGCTTCCTACATTAATACCTGATCAGTTTATACCATCAGCTTCCTACATAAATACCTAATCAGTTTATACCATCAGCTTCCTACATTAATACCTGATCAGTTTATACCATCAGCTTCCTATATAAATACCTAATCAGTTTATACCATCAGCTTCCTACATAAATACCTGATCAGTTTTACCATCAGCTTCCTACATAAATACCTGATCAGTTTATACCATCAGCTTCCTACATAAATACCTGATCAGTTTTACCATCAGCTTCCTACATAAATACCTGATCAGTTTATACCATCAGCTTCCTACATAAATACCTGATCAGTTTATACCATCAGCTTCCTACATAAATAAATGATCAGTTTATACCATCAGCTTCCTACATTAATACCTGATCAGTTTATACCATCAGCTTCCTACATAAATACCTGATCAGTTTATACCATCAGCTTCCTACACAAATACCTGATCAGTTTATACCATCAGCTTCCTACATAAATACCTGATCAGTTTATACCATCAGCTTCCTACATAAATACCTGATCAGTTTATACCATCAGCTTCCTACATAAATACCTGATCAGTTTATACCATCAGCTTCCTACATAAATACCTGATCAGTTTATACCATCAGCTTCCTAGAGAAATACCTGATCAGTTTATACCATCAGCTTCCTACATAAATACCTGATCAGTTTATACCATCAGCTTCCTACATTAATACCTGATCAGTTTATACCATCAGCTTCCTACATAAATACCTGATCAGTTTATACCATCACCTTCCTACATAAATACCTGATCAGTTTATACCCTCATCTTCCTACACAAATACCTGATCAGTTTATACCATCAGCTTCCTACATAAATACCTGATCAGTTTATACCATCAGCTTCCTACATAAATACCTGATCAGTTTATACCATCAGCTTCCTACATAAATACCTGATCAGTTTATACCATCAGCTTCCTAGAGAAATACCTAATCAGTTTATACCATCAGCTTCCTACATAAATACCTGATCAGTTTATACCATCAGCTTCCTACACAAATACCTGATCAGTTTATACCATCAGCTTCCTACATAAATACCTGATCAGTTTATACCATCAGCTTCCTACATAAATACCTGATCAGTTTATACCATCAGCTTCCTACATAAATACCTGATCAGTTTATACCATCAGCTTCCTACATAAATACCTGATCAGTTTATACCATCAGCTTCCTACACAAATACCTGATCAGTTTATACCATCAGCTTCCTAGAGAAATACCTGATCAGTTTATACCATCAGCTTCTTACACAAATACCTGATCAGTTTATACCATCAGCTTCTTACATTAATACCTGATCAGTTTATACCATCAGCTTCCTACACAAATACCTGATCAGTTTATACCATCAGCTTCTTACATTAATACCTGATCAGTTTATACCATCAGCTTCCTATATAAATACCTGATCAGTTTATACCATCAGCTTCCTACACAAATACCTGATCAGTTTATACCATCAGCTTCCAAGAGAAATACCTGATCAGTTTATACCATCAGCTTCCTACATAAATACCTGATCAGTTTATACCATCAGCTTCCTAGAGAAATACCTGATCAGTTTATACCATCAGCTTCCTACATAAATACCTGATCAGTTTATACCATCAGCTTCCTACATAAATACCTGATAAGTTTATACCATCAGCTTCCTACATAAATACCTGATCAGTTTATACCATCAGCTTCCTACACAAATACCTGATCAGTTTATACCATCAGCTTCCTACATAAATACCTGATCAGTTTATCAGCTTCCTACATAAATACCTGATCAGTTTATACCATCAGCTTCCTACACAAATACCTGATCAGTTTATACCATCAGCTTCCTACATAAAAACCTGATCAGTTTATACCATCAGCTTCCTACATAAATACCTGATCAGTTTATACCATCAGCTTCCTAGAGAAATACCTGATCAGTTTATCCCATCAGCTTCCTAGAGAAATACCTGATCAGTTTATACCATCAGCTTCCTACACAAATACCTGATCCGTTTTACCATCAGCTTCCTACATAAATACCTGATCAGTTTATACCATCAGCTTCCTACATAATTACCTGATCAGTTTGTACCATCAGCTTCCTACATAAATACCTGATCAGTTTATACCATCAGCTTCCTAGAGAAATACCTGATCAGTTTATACCATCAGCTTCCTACATAAATACCTGATCAGTTTATACCATCAGCTTCCTACATAAATACCTGATCAGTTTATACCATCAGCTTCCTACACAAATACCTGATCAGTTTATACCATCAGCTTCCTACATAAATACCTGATCAGTTTATCAGCTTCCTACATAAATACCTGATCAGTTTATACCATCAGCTTCCTACACAAATACCTGATCAGTTTATACCATCAGCTTCCTACATAAAAACCTGATCAGTTTATACCATCAGCTTCCTACATAAATACCTGATCAGTTTATACCATCAGCTTCCTAGAGAAATACCTGATCAGTTTATACCATCAGCTTTCTAGAGAAATACCTGATCAGTTTATACCATCAGCTTCCTACACAAATACCTGATCAGTTTTACCATCAGCTTCCTACATAAATACCTGATCAGTTTATACCATCAGCTTCCTACATAATTACCTGATCAGTTTGTACCATCAGCTTCCTACATAAATACCTGATCAGTTTATACCATCAGCTTCCTAGAGAAATACCTGATCAGTTTGTACGATCAGCTTCCTACACAAATACCTGATCAGTTTTACCATCAGCTTCCTACATAAATACCTGATCAGTTTATACCATCAGCTTCCTACACAAATACCTGATCAGTTTTACCATCAGCTTCCTACATAAATACCTGATCAGTTTATACCATAAGCTTCCTACATAAATACCTGATCAGTTTATACCATCAGCTTCCTGCATAAATACCTGATCAGTTTATATCATCAGCTTCCTACACAAATACCTGATCAGTTTATACCATCAGCTTCCTACATAAATACCTGATCAGTTTATACCATCAGCTTCCTACACAAATACCTGATCAGTTTATACCATCAGCTTCCTACATTAATACCTGATCAGTTTATATCATCAGCTTCCTACATTAATACCTGATCAGTTTATACCATCAGCTTCCTACATAAATACCTAATCAGTTTATACCATCAGCTTCCTACATAAATACCTGATCAGTTTTACCATCAGCTTCCTACATAAATACCTGATCAGTTTATACCATCAGCTTCCTACATTAATACCTGATCAGTTTATACCATCAGCTTCCTACATTAATACCTGATCAGTTTATACCATCAGCTTCCTACATAAATACCTAATCAGTTTATACCATCAGCTTCCTACATTAATACCTGATCAGTTTATACCATCAGCTTCCTACATTAATACCTGATCAGTTTATACCATCAGCTTCCTATATAAATACCTAATCAGTTTATACCATCAGCTTCCTACATAAATACCTGATCAGTTTTACCATCAGCTTCTTACATAAATACCTGATCAGTTTATACCATCAGCTTCCTACATAAATAAATGATCAGTTTATACCATCAGCTTCCTACATTAATACCTGATCAGTTTATACCATCAGCTTCCTACATAAATACCTGATCAGTTTATACCATCAGCTTCCTACATAAATACCTGATCAGTTTATACCATCAGCTTCCTACACAAATACCTGATCAGTTTATACCATCAGCTTCCTACATAAATACCTGATCAGTTTATACCATCAGCTTCCTAGAGAAATACCTGATCAGTTTATACCATCAGCTTCCTACATAAATACCTGATCAGTTTATACCATCAGCTTCCTAGAGAAATACCTGATCAGTTTATACCATCAGCTTCCTACATAAATACCTGATCAGTTTAGACCATCAGCTTCCTACATTAATACCTGATCAGTTTATACCATCAGCTTCCTACATAAATACCTGATCAGTTTATACCATCAGCTTCCTACATAAATACCTGATCAGTTTATACCATCAGCTTCCTACATAAATACCTGATCAGTTTATACCCTCATCTTCCTACACAAATACCTGATCAGTTTATACCCTCATCTTCCTACACAAATACCTGATCAGTTTATACCATCAGCTTCCTACATAAATACCTGATCAGTTTATACCATCAGCTTCCTACATAAATACCTGATCAGTTTATACCATCAGCTTCCTACATAAATACCTGATCAGTTTATACCATCAGCTTCCTAGAGAAATACCTAATCAGTTTATACCATCAGCTTCCTACATAAATACCTGATCAGTTTATACCATCAGCTTCCTACACAAATACCTGATCAGTTTATACCATCAGCTTCCTACATAAATACCTGATCAGTTTATACCATCAGCTTCCTACATAAATACCTGATCAGTTTATACCATCAGCTTCCTACATAAATACCTGATCAGTTTATACCATCAGCTTCCTACATAAATACCTGATCAGTTTATACCATCAGCTTCCTACACAAATACCTGATCAGTTTATACCATCAGCTTCCTAGAGAAATACCTGATCAGTTTATACCATCAGCTTCCTACACAAATACCTGATCAGTTTATACCATCAGCTTCTTACATTAATACCTGATCAGTTTATACCATCAGCTTCCTACACAAATACCTGATCAGTTTATACCATCAGCTTCTTACATTAATACCTGATCAGTTTATACCATCAGCTTCCTATATAAATACCTGATCAGTTTATACCATCAGCTTCCTACACAAATACCTGATCAGTTTATACCATCAGCTTCCTAGAGAAATACCTGATCAGTTTATACCATCAGCTTCCTACATAAATACCTGATCAGTTTATACCATCAGCTTCCTAGATAAATACCTGATCAGTTTATACCATCAGCTTCCTACATAAATACCTGATCAGTTTATACCATCAGCTTCCTACATAAATACCTGATATGTTTATACCATCAGCTTCCTACATAAATACCTGATCAGTTTATACCATCAGCTTCCTACACAAATACCTGATCAGTTTATACCATCAGCTTCCTACATAAATACCTGATCAGTTTATCAGCTTCCTACATAAATACCTGATCAGTTTATACCATCAGCTTCCTACACAAATACCTGATCAGTTTATACCATCAGCTTCCTACATAAAAATCTGATCAGTTTATACCATCAGCTTCCTACATAAAAATCTGATCAGTTTATACCATCAGCTTCCTAGAGAAATACCTGATCAGTTTATACCATCAGCTTCCTAGAGAAATACCTGATCAGTTTATACCATCAGCTTCCTACACAAATACCTGATCAGTTTTACCATCAGCTTCCTACATAAATACCTGATCAGTTTATACCATCAGCTTCCTACATAATTACCTGATCAGTTTGTACCATCAGCTTCCTACATAAATACCTGATCAGTTTGTACCATCAGCTTCCTAGAGAAATACCTGATCAGTTTGTACGATCAGCTTCCTACACAAATACCTGATCAGTTTTACCATCAGCTTCCTACATAAATACCTGATCAGTTAATACCATCAGCTTCCTACATAAATACCTGATCGGTTTATACCATCAGTTTCCTACATAAATACGTGATCAGTTTATACCTTCAGCTTCCTAGAGAAATACCTGATCAGTTTATACCATCAGCTTCCTAGAGAAATACCTGATCAGTTTATACCATCAGCTTCCTAGAGAAATACCTGATCAGTTTATACCATCAGCTTCCTACACAAATACCTGATCAGTTTATACCATCAGCTTCCTAGAGAAATACCTGATCAGTTTATACCATCAGCTTCTTACATTAATACCTGATCAGTTTATACCATCAGCTTCCTACATAAATACCTGATCAGTTTATACCATCAGCTTCCTACACAAATACCTGATCAGTTTATACCATCAGCTTCCTACATAAATACCTGATCAGTTTATACCATCACCTTCCTACATAAATACCTGATCAGTTTATACCATCAGCTTCCTACACAAATACCTGATCAGTTTATACCATCAGCTTCCTAGAGAAATACCTGATCAGTTTATACCATCAGCTTCCTACACAAATACCTGATCAGTTTATACCATCAGCTTCTTACATTAATACCTGATCAGTTTATACCATCAGCTTCCTAGAGAAATACCTGATCAGTTTATACCATCAGCTTCCTACACAAATACCTGATCAGTTTATACCATCAGCTTCCTACACAAATACCTGATCAGTTTATACCATCAGCTTCCTAGAGAAATACCTGATCAGTTTATACCATCAGCTTCCTAGAGAAATGCCTGATCAGTTTATACCATCAGCTTCCTACATAAATACCTGATCAGTTTATACCATCAGCTTCCTACATAAATACCTGATCAGTTTATACCATCAGCTTCCTACATAAATACCTGATAAGTTTATACCATCAGCTTCCTACATAAATACCTGATCAGTTTATACCATCAGCTTCCTACACAAATACCTGATCAGTTTATACCATCAGCTTCCTACATAAATACCTGATCAGTTTATACCATCAGCTTCCTACATAAATACCTGTTCAGTTTATACCATCAGCTTCCTACACAAATACCTGATCAGTTTATACCATCAGCTTCCTACATAAAAACCTAATCAGTTTATACCATCAGCTTCCTACATAAATACCTGATCAGTTTATACCATCAGCTTCCTAGAGAAATACCTGATCAGTTTATACCATCAGCTTCCTAGAGAAATACCTGATCAGTGTATACCATCAGCTTCCTACACAAATACCTGATCAGTTTTACCATCAGCTTCCTACATAAATACCTGATCAGTTTATACCATCAGCTTCCTACATAATTACCTGATCAGTTTGTACCATCAGCTTCCTACATAAATACCTAATCAGTTTATACCATCAGCTTCCTACATAAATACCTGATCAGTTTATACCATCAGCTTCCAACATAAATACCTGATCAGTTTGTACTATCAGCTTCCTACATAAATACCTGATCAGTTAATACCATCAGCTTCCTACATAAATACCTGATCAGTTTATACCATCAGCTTCCTACATAAATACCTGATCAGTTTATACCATCAGCTTCCTACATAAATACCTGATCAGTTTATACCATCAGCTTCCTAGAGAAATACCTGATCAGTTTATACCATCAGCTTCCTAGAGAAATACCTGATCAGTTTTACCATCAGCTTCCTACATTAATACCTGATCAGTTTATACCATCAGCTTCCTACATAAATACCTGATCAGTTTATACCATCAGCTTCCTACATAAATACCTGATCAGTTTATACCATCAGCTTCCTACACAAATACCTGATCAGTTTATACCATCAGCTTCCTACATAAATACCTAATCAGCTTATACCATCAGCTTCCTACATAAATACCTGATCAGTTTATACCATCAGCTTCCTACATAAATACCTGATCAGTTTATACCATCAGCTTCCTAGAGAAATATCTGATCAGTTTATACCATCAGCTTCCTACATAAATACCTGATCAGTTTATACCATCAGCTTCCTAGAGAAATACCTGATCAGTTTATACCATCAGCTTCCTACATAAATACCTGATAAGTTTATACCATCAGGTTCCTACATAAATACCTGATCAGTTTATACCATCAGCTTCCTACATAAATACCTGATCAGTTTATACCATCAGCTTCCTACATAAATACCTGATAAGTTTATACCATCAGCTTCCTACATAAATACCTGATCAGTTTATACCATCAGCTTCCTACACAAATACCTGATCAGTTTATACCATCAGCTTCCTACATAAATACCTGATCAGTTTATCAGCTTCCTACATAAATACCTGATCAGTTTATACCATCAGCTTCCTACACAAATACCTGATCAGTTTATACCATCAGCTTCCTACATAAAAACCTGATCAGTTTATACCATCAGCTTCCTACATAAATACCTGATCAGTTTATACCATCAGCTTCCTACATAAATACCTGATCAGTTTATACCATCAGCTTCCTAGAGAAATACCTGATCAGTTTATACCATCAGCTTCCTACACAAATACCTGATCAGTTTTACCATCAGCTTCCTACATAAATACCTGATCAGTTTATACCATCAGCTTCCTACATAATTACCTGATCAGTTTGTACCATCAGCTTCCTACATAAATACCTGATCAGTTTATACCATCAGCTTCCTAGAGAAATACCTGATCAGTTTGTACGATCAGCTTCCTACACAAATACCTGATCAGTTTTACCATCAGCTTCCTACATAAATACCTGATCAGTTAATACCATCAGCTTCCTACATAAATACCTGATCGGTTTACACCATCAGTTTCCTACATAAATACGTGATCAGTTTATACCTTCAGCTTCCTAGAGAAACACCTGATCAGTTTATACCATCAGCTTCCTAGAGAAATACCTGATCAGTTTATACCCTCAGCTTCCTACATAAATACCTGATCAGTTTATACCATCAGCTTCCTACACAAATACCTGATCAGTTTATACCATCAGCTTCCTACATAAATACCTGATCAGTTTATACCATCAGCTTCCTACATAAATACCTGATCAGTTTATACCATAAGCTTCCTACATAAATACCTTATCAGTTTATACCATAAGCTTCCTACATAAATACCTGATCAGATTATACCATCAGCTTCCTACATAAATACCTGATCAGTTTATACCATCAGCTTCCTAATGAAATACCTGATCAGTTTATACCATCAGCTTCCTAGAGAAATACCTGATCAGTTTATACCATCAGCTTCCTACACAAATACCTGATCAGTTTATACCATCAGCTTCCTAGAGAAATACCTGATCAGTTTATACCATCAGCTTCTTACATTAATACCTGATCAGTTTATACCATCAGCTTCCTACATAAATACCTGATCAGTTTATACCATCAGCTTCCTACACAAATACCTGATCAGTTTATACCATCAGCTTCCTACATAAATACCTGATCAGTTTATACCATCACCTTCCTACATAAATACCTGATCAGTTTATACCATCAGCTTCCTACACAAATACCTGATCAGTTTATACCATCAGCTTCCTAGAGAAATACCTGATCAGTTTATACCATCAGCTTCCTACACAAATACCTGATCAGTTTATACCATCAGCTTCTTACATTAATACCTGATCAGTTTATACCATCAGCTTCCTACACAAATACCTGATCAGTTTATACCATCAGCTTCTTACATTAATACCTGATCAGTTTATACCATCAGCTTCCTACAGAAATACCTGATCAGTTTATACCATCAGCTTCCTACACAAATACCTGATCAGTTTATACCATCAGCTTCCTAGAGAAATACCTGATCAGTTTATACCATCATCTTCCTACATAAATACCTGATCAGTTTATACCATCAGCTTCCTACACAAATACCTGATCAGTTTATACCATCAGCTTCCTACATAAATACCTGATCAGTTTATACCATCAGCTTCCTACATAAATACCTGATGAGTTTATACCATCAGCTTCCTACATAAATACCTGATCAGTTTATACCATCAGCTTCCTACACAAATACCTGATCAGTTTATACCATCAGCTTCCTACATAAATACCTGATCAGTTTATACCATCAGCTTCCTACATAAATACCTGATCAGTTTATACCATCAGCTTCCTACACAAATACCTGATCAGTTTGTACCATCAGCTTCCTACATAAAAACCTGATCAGTTTATACCATCAGCTTCCTACATAAATACCTGATCAGTTTATACCATCAGCTTCCTAGAGAAATACCTGATCAGTTTATACCATCAGCTTCCTAGAGAAATACCTGATCAGTTTATACCATCAGCTTCCTACACAAATACCTGATCAGTTTTACCATCAGCTTCCTACATAAATACCTGATCAGTTTATACCATCAGCTTCCTACATAATTACCTGATCAGTTTGTACCATCAGCTTCCTACATAAATACCTAATCAGTTTATACCATCAGCTTCCTACATAAATACCTGATCAGTTTATACCATCAGCTTCCTACATAAATACCTGATCAGTTTGTACTATCAGCTTCCTAGAGAAATACCTGATCAGTTTGTACCATCAGCTTCCTACATAAATACCTGATCAGTTTATACCATCAGCTTCCTAGAGAAATACCTGATCAGTTTATACCATCAGCTTCCTACACAAATACCTGATCTGTTTATACCATCAGTTTCCTACACAAATACCTGATCAGTTTATACCACCAGCTTCCTAGAGAAATACCTGATCAGTTTATACCATCAGCTTCCTACACAAATACCTGATCAGTTTTACCATCAGCTTCCTACATAAATACCTGATCAGTTTTACCATCAGCTTCATACATAAATACCTGATCAGTTTATACCATCAGCTTCCTACATAAATACCTGATCAGTTTATACCATCAGCTTCCTACATAAATAAATGATCAGTTTATACCATCAGCTTCCTACATTAATACCTGATCAGTTTATACCATCAGCTTCCTACATAAATACCTGATCAGTTTATACCATCAGCTTCCTACATAAATACCTGATCAGTTTATACCATCAGCTTCCTAGAGAAATACCTGATCAGTTTATACCATCAGCTTCCTACATAAATACCTGATCAGTTTATACCATCAGCTTCCTAGAGAAATACCTGATCAGTTTATACCATCAGCTTCCTACATAAATGCCTGATCAGTTTATACCATCAACTTCCTACATTAATACCTGATCAGTTTATACCATCAGCTTCCTACATAAATACCTGATCAGTTTATACCATCAGCTTCCTACATAAATACCTGATCAGTTTATACCATCAGCTTCCTACATAAATACCTGATCAGTTTATACCATCAGCTTCCTACACAAATACCTGATCAGTTTATACCATCAGCTTCCAAGAGAAATACCTGATCAGTTTATACCATCAGCTTCCTACACAAATACCTGATCAGTTTATACCATCAGCTTCTTACATTAATACCTGATCAGTTTATACCATCAGCTTCCTACACAAATACCTGATCAGTTTATACCATCAGCTTCTTACACAAATACCTGATCAGTTTATACCATCAGCTTCCTACATAAATACCTGATCAGTTTATACCATCAGCTTCCTACATAAATACCTGATAAGTTTATACCATCAGCTTCCTACATAAATACCTGATCAGTTTATACCATCAGCTTCCTACATAAATACCTGATCAGTTTATACCATCAGCTTCCTACACAAATACCTGATCAGTTTATACCATCAGCTTCCTACATAAGTACCTGATCAGTTTATCAGCTTCCTACATAAATACCTGATCAGTTTATACCATCAGCTTCCTACACAAATACCTGATCAGTTTATACCATCAGCTTCCTACATAAAAACCTGATCAGTTTATACCATCAGCTTCCTACATAAATACCTGATCAGTTTATACCATCAGCTTTCTAGAGAAATACCTGATCAGTTTATACCACCAGCTTCCTAGAGAAATACCTGATCAGTTTATACCATCAGCTTCCTACACAAATACCTGATCAGTTTTACCATCAGCTTCCTACATAAATACCTGATCAGTTTTACCATCAGCTTCATACATAAATACCTGATCAGTTTATACCATCAGCTTCCTACATAAATACCTGATCAGTTTATACCATCAGCTTCCTACATAAATAAATGATCAGTTTATACCATCAGCTTCCTACATTAATACCTGATCAGTTTATACCATCAGCTTCCTACATAAATACCTGATCAGTTTATACCATCAGCTTCCTACATAAATACCTGATCAGTTTATACCATCAGCTTCCTAGAGAAATACCTGATCAGTTTATACCATCAGCTTCCTACATAAATACCTGATCAGTTTATACCATCAGCTTCCTAGAGAAATACCTGATCAGTTTATACCATCAGCTTCCTACATAAATGCCTGATCAGTTTATACCATCAACTTCCTACATTAATACCTGATCAGTTTATACCATCAGCTTCCTACATAAATACCTGATCAGTTTATACCATCAGCTTCCTACATAAATACCTGATCAGTTTATACCATCAGCTTCCTACATAAATACCTGATCAGTTTATACCATCAGCTTCCTACACAAATACCTGATCAGTTTATACCATCAGCTTCCAAGAGAAATACCTGATCAGTTTATACCATCAGCTTCCTACACAAATACCTGATCAGTTTATACCATCAGCTTCTTACATTAATACCTGATCAGTTTATACCATCAGCTTCCTACACAAATACCTGATCAGTTTATACCATCAGCTTCTTACACAAATACCTGATCAGTTTATACCATCAGCTTCCTACATAAATACCTGATCAGTTTATACCATCAGCTTCCTACATAAATACCTGATAAGTTTATACCATCAGCTTCCTACATAAATACCTGATCAGTTTATACCATCAGCTTCCTACATAAATACCTGATCAGTTTATACCATCAGCTTCCTACACAAATACCTGATCAGTTTATACCATCAGCTTCCTACATAAATACCTGATCAGTTTATCAGCTTCCTACATAAATACCTGATCAGTTTATACCATCAGCTTCCTACACAAATACCTGATCAGTTTATACCATCAGCTTCCTACATAAAAACCTGATCAGTTTATACCATCAGCTTCCTACATAAATACCTGATCAGTTTATACCATCAGCTTTCTAGAGAAATACCTGATCAGTTTATACCATCAGCTTCCTAGAGAAATACCTGATCAGTTTATACCATCAGCTTCCTACACAAATACCTGATCAGTTTTACCATCAGCTTCCTACATAAATACCTGATCAGTTTATACCATCAGCTTCCTACATAATTACCTGATCAGTTTGTACCATCAGCTTCCTACATAAATACCTGATCAGTTTATACCATCAGCTTCCTAGAGAAATACCTGATCAGTTTGTACGATCAGCTTCCTACACAAATACCTGATCAATTTTACCATCAGCTTCCTACATAAATACCTGATCAGTTAATACCATCAGCTTCCTACATAAATACCTGATCGGTTTATACCATCAGTTTCCTACATAAATACGTGATCAGTTTATACCTTCAGCTTCCTAGAGAAACACCTGATCAGTTTATACCATCAGCTTCCTAGAGAAATACCTGATCAGTTTATACCCTCAGCTTCCTACATAAATACCTGATCAGTTTATACCATCAGCTTCCTACACAAATACCTGATCAGTTTATACCATCAGCTTCCTACATAAATACCTGATCAGTTTATACCATCAGCTTCCTACACAAATACCTGATCAGTTTATACCATAAGCTTCCTACATAAATACCTGATCAGTTTATACCATAAGTTTCCTACATAAATACCTGATCAGATTATACCATCAGCTTCCTACATAAATACCTGATCAGTTTATACCATCAGCTTCCTAGAGAAATACCTGATCAGTTTATACCATCAGCTTCCTAGAGAAATACCTGATCAGTTTATACCATCAGCTTCCTACACAAATACCTGATCAGTTTATACCATCAGCTTCCTAGAGAAATACCTGATCAGTTTATACCATCAGCTTCTTACATTAATACCTGATCAGTTTATACCATCAGCTTCCTACATAAATACCTGATCAGTTTATACCATCAGCTTCCTACACAAATACCTGATCAGTTTATACCATCAGCTTCCTACATAAATACCTGATCAGTTTATACCATCACCTTCCTACATAAATACCTGATCAGTTTATACCATCAGCTTCCTACACAAATACCTGATCAGTTTATACCATCAGCTTCCTAGAGAAATACCTGATCAGTTTATACCATCAGCTTCCTACACAAATACCTGATCAGTTTATACCATCAGCTTCTTACATTAATACCTGATCAGTTTATACCATCAGCTTCCTACACAAATACCTGATCAGTTTATACCATCAGCTTCTTACATTAATACCTGATCAGTTTATACCATCAGCTTCCTACAGAAATACCTGATCAGTTTATACCATCAGCTTCCTACACAAATACCTGATCAGTTTATACCATCAGCTTCCTAGAGAAATACCTGATCAGTTTATACCATCATCTTCCTACATAAATACCTGATCAGTTTATACCATCAGCTTCCTACACAAATACCTGATCAGTTTATACCATCAGCTTCCAACATAAATACCTGATCAGTTTATACCATCAGCTTCCTACATAAATACCTGATAAGTTTATACCATCAGCTTCCTACATAAATACCTGATCAGTTTATACCATCAGCTTCCTACACAAATACCTGATCAGTTTATACCATCAGCTTCCTACATAAATACCTGATCAGTTTATACCATCAGCTTCCTACATAAATACCTGATCAGTTTATACCATCAGCTTCCTACACAAATACCTGATCAGTTTGTACCATCAGCTTCCTACATAAAAACCTGATCAGTTTATACCATCAGCTTCCTACATAAATACCTGATCAGTTTATACCATCAGCTTCCTAGAGAAATACCTGATCAGTTTATACCATCAGCTTCCTAGAGAAATACCTGATCAGTTTATACCATCAGCTTCCTACACAAATACCTGATCAGTTTTACCATCAGCTTCCTACATAAATACCTGATCAGTTTATACCATCAGCTTCCTACATAATTACCTGATCAGTTTGTACCATCAGCTTCCTACATAAATACCTAATCAGTTTATACCATCAGCTTCCTACATAAATACCTGATCAGTTTATACCATCAGCTTCCTACATAAATACCTGATCAGTTTATACCATCAGCTTCCAAGAGAAATACCTGATCAGTTTGTACCATCAACTTCCTACATAAATACCTAATCAGTTTATACCATCAGCTTCCTACATAAATACCTGATCAGTTTATACCATCAGCTTCCTACATAAATACCTGATCAGTTTGTACTATCAGCTTCCTAGAGAAATACCTGATTAGTTTGTACCATCAGCTTCCTACATAAATACCTGATCAGTTTATACCATCAGCTTCCTAGAGAAATACCTGATCAGTTTATACCATCAGCTTCCTACACAAATACCTGATCTGTTTATACCATCAGTTTCCTACACAAATACCTGATCAGTTTATACCACCAGCTTCCTAGAGAAATACCTGATCAGTTTATACCATCAGCTTCCTACACAAATACCTGATCAGTTTTACCATCAGCTTCCTACATAAATACCTGATCAGTTTTACCATCAGCTTCCTACATAAATACCTGATCAGTTTATACCATCAGCTTCCTACATAAATACCTGATCAGTTTATACCATCAGCTTCCTACATAAATAAATGATCAGTTTATACCATCAGCTTCCTACATTAATACCTGATCAGTTTATACCATCAGCTTCCTACATAAATACCTGATCAGTTTATACCATCAGCTTCCTACATAAATACCTGATCAGTTTATACCATCAGCTTCCTAGAGAAATACCTGATCAGTTTATACCATCAGCTTCCTACATAAATACCTGATCAGTTTATACCATCAGCTTCCTAGAGAAATACCTGATCAGTTTATACCATCAGCTTCCTACATAAATGCCTGATCAGTTTATACCATCAACTTCCTACATTAATACCTGATCAGTTTATACCATCAGCTTCCTACATAAATACCTGATCAGTTTATACCATCAGCTTCCTACATAAATACCTGATCAGTTTATACCATCAGCTTCCTACATAAATACCTGATCAGTTTATACCATCAGCTTCCTACACAAATACCTGATCAGTTTATACCATCAGCTTCCTAGAGAAATACCTGATCAGTTTATACCATCAGCTTCCTACACAAATACCAGATCAGTTTATACCATCAGCTTCTTACATTAATACCTGATCAGTTTATACCATCAGCTTCCTACACAAATACCTGATCAGTTTATACCATCAGCTTCTTACATTAATACCTGATCAGTTTATACCATCAGCTTCCTACACAAATACCTGATCAGTTTATACCATCAGCTTCCTACACAAATACCTGATCAGTTTATACCATCAGCTTCCTAGAGAAATACCTGATCAGTTTATACCATCAGCTTCCTACACAAATACCTGATCAGTTTTACCATCAGCTTCCTACATAAATACCTGATCAGTTTTACCATCAGCTTCCTACATAAATACCTGATCAGTTTATACCATCAGCTTCCTACATAATTACCTGATCAGTTTGTACCATCAGCTTCCTAGAGAAATACCTGATCAGTTTGTACGATCAGCTTCCTACACAAATACCTGATCAGTTTTACCATCAGCTTCCTACATAAATACCTGATCAGTTAATACCATCAGCTTCCTACATAAATACCTGATCGGTTTATACCATCAGTTTCCTACATAAATACGTGATCAGTTTATACCTTCAGCTTCCTAGAGAAACACCTGATCAGTTTATACCATCAGCTTCCTAGAGAAATACCTGATCAGTTTATACCCTCAGCTTCCTACATAAATACCTGATCAGTTTATACCATCAGCTTCCTACACAAATACCTGATCAGTTTATACCATCAGCTTCCTACATAAATACCTGATCAGTTTATACCATCAGCTTCCTACACAAATACCTGATCAGTTTATACCATAAGCTTCCTACATAAATACCTGATCAGTTTATACCATAAGTTTCCTACATAAATACCTGATCAGATTATACCATCAGCTTCCTACATAAATACCTGACCAGTTTATACCATCAGCTTCCTAGAGAAATACCTGATCAGTTTATACCATCAGCTTCCTAGAGAAATACCTGATCAGTTTATACCATCAGCTTCCTACACAAATACCTGATCAGTTTATACCATCAGCTTCCTACACAAATACCTGATCAGTTTATACCATCAGCTTCTTACATTAATACCTGATCAGTTTATACCATCAGCTTCCTACATAAATACCTGATCAGTTTATACCATCAGCTTCCTACACAAATACCTGATCAGTTTATACCATCAGCTTCCTACATAAATACCTGATCAGTTTATACCATCACCTTCCTACATAAATACCTGATCAGTTTATACCATCAGCTTCCTACACAAATACCTGATCAGTTTATACCATCAGCTTCCTAGAGAAATACCTGATCAGTTTATACCATCAGCTTCCTACACAAATACCTGATCAGTTTATACCATCAGCTTCTTACATTAATACCTGATCAGTTTATACCATCAGCTTCCTACACAAATACCTGATCAGTTTATACCATCAGCTTCTTACATTAATACCTGATCAGTTTATACCATCAGCTTCCTACAGAAATACCTGATCAGTTTATACCATCAGCTTCCTACACAAATACCTGATCAGTTTATACCATCAGCTTCCTAGAGAAATACCTGATCAGTTTATACCATCATCTTCCTACATAAATACCTGATCAGTTTATACCATCAGCTTCCTACACAAATACCTGATCAGTTTATACCATCAGCTTCCTACATAAATACCTGATCAGTTTATACCATCAGCTTCCTACATAAATACCTGATAAGTTTATACCATCAGCTTCCTACATAAATACCTGATCAGTTTATACCATCAGCTTCCTACACAAATACCTGATCAGTTTATACCATCAGCTTCCTACATAAATACCTGATCAGTTTATACCATCAGCTTCCTACATAAATACCTGATCAGTTTATACCATCAGCTTCCTACACAAATACCTGATCAGTTTGTACCATCAGCTTCCTACATAAAAACCTGATCAGTTTATACCATCAGCTTCCTACATAAATACCTGATCAGTTTATACCATCAGCTTCCTAGAGAAATACCTGATCAGTTTATACCATCAGCTTCCTAGAGAAATACCTGATCAGTTTATACCATCAGCTTCCTACACAAATACCTGATCAGTTTTACCATCAGCTTCCTACATAAATACCTGATCAGTTTATACCATCAGCTTCCTACATAATTACCTGATCAGTTTGTACCATCAGCTTCCTACATAAATACCTAATCAGTTTATACCATCAGCTTCCTACATAAATACCTGATCAGTTTATACCATCAGCTTCCTACATAAATACCTGATCAGTTTGTACTATCAGCTTCCTAGAGAAATACCTGATCAGTTTGTACCATCAGCTTCCTACATAAATACCTGATCAGTTTATACCATCAGCTTCCTAGAGAAATACCTGATCAGTTTATACCATCAGCTTCCTACACAAATACCTGATCTGTTTATACCATCAGTTTCCTACACAAATACCTGATCAGTTTATACCACCAGCTTCCTAGAGAAATACCTGATCAGTTTATACCATCAGCTTCCTACACAAATACCTGATCAGTTTTACCATCAGCTTCCTACATAAATACCTGATCAGTTTTACCATCAGCTTCCTACATAAATACCTGATCAGTTTAAACCATCAGCTTCCTACATAAATACCTGATCAGTTTATACCATCAGCTTCCTACATAAATAAATGATCAGTTTATACCATCAGCTTCCTACATTAATACCTGATCAGTTTATACCATCAGCTTCCTACATAAATACCTGATCAGTTTATACCATCAGCTTCCTACATAAATACCTGATCAGTTTATACCATCAGCTTCCTAGAGAAATACCTGATCAGTTTATACCATCAGCTTCCTACATAAATACCTGATCAGTTTATACCATCAGCTTCCTAGAGAAATACCTGATCAGTTTATACCATCAGCTTCCTACATAAATGCCTGATCAGTTTATACCATCAACTTCCTACATTAATACCTGATCAGTTTATACCATCAGCTTCCTACATAAATACCTGATCAGTTTATACCATCAGCTTCCTACATAAATACCTGATCAGTTTATACCATCAGCTTCCTACATAAATACCTGATCAGTTTATACCATCAGCTTCCTACACAAATACCTGATCAGTTTATACCATCAGCTTCCTAGAGAAATACCTGATCAGTTTATACCATCAGCTTCCTACACAAATACCTGATCAGTTTATACCATCAGCTTCTTACATTAATACCTGATCAGTTTATACCATCAGCTTCCTACACAAATACCTGATCAGTTTATACCATCAGCTTCTTACATTAATACCTGATCAGTTTATACCATCAGCTTCCTACACAAATACCTGATCAGTTTATACCATCAGCTTCCTACACAAATACCTGATCAGTTTATACCATCAGCTTCCTAGAGAAATACCTGATCAGTTTATACCATCAGCTTCCTACATAAATACCTGATCAGTTTATACCATCAGCTTCCTACACAAATACCTGATCAGTTTATACCATCAGCTTCCTACATAAATACCTGATCAGTTTATACCATCAGCTTCCTACATAAATACCTGATAAGTTTATACCATCAGCTTCCTACATAAATACCTGATCAGTTTATACCATCAGCTTCCTACACAAATACCTGATCAGTTTATACCATCAGCTTCCTACATAAATACCTGATCAGTTTATCAGCTTCCTACATAAATACCTGATCAGTTTATACCATCAGCTTCCTACACAAATACCTGATCAGTTTATACCATCAGCTTCCTACATAAAAACCTGATCAGTTTATACCATCAGCTTCCTACATAAATACCTGATCAGTTTATACCATCAGCTTCCTAGAGAAATACCTGATCAGTTTATACCATCAGCTTCCTAGAGAAATACCTGATCAGTTTATACCATCAGCTTCCTACACAAATACCTGATCAGTTTTACCATCAGCTTCCTACATAAATACCTGATCAGTTTATACCATCAGCTTCCTACATAATTACCTGATCAGTTTGTACCATCAGCTTCCTACATAAATACCTGATCAGTTTATACCATCAGCTTCCTTGAGAAATACCTGATCAGTTTGTACGATCAGCTTCCTACACAAATACCTGATCAGTTTTACCATCAGCTTCCTACATAAATACCTGATCAGTTAATACCATCAGCTTCCTACATAAATACCTGATCGGTTTATACCATCAGTTTCCTACATAAATACGTGATCAGTTTATACCTTCAGCTTCCTAGAGAAACACCTGATCAGTTTATACCATCAGCTTCCTAGAGAAATACCTGATCAGTTTATACCCTCAGCTTCCTACATAAATACCTGATCAGTTTATACCATCAGCTTCCTACACAAATACCTGATCAGTTTATACCATCAGCTTCCTACATAAATACCTGATCAGTTTATACCATCAGCTTCCTACACAAATACCTGATCAGTTTATACCATAAGCTTCCTACATAAATACCTGATCAGTTTATACCATAAGTTTCCTACATAAATACCTGATCAGATTATACCATCAGCTTCCTACATAAATACCTGATCAGTTTATACCATCAGCTTCCTACACAAATACCTGATCAGTTTATACCATCAGCTTCCTACACAAATACCTGATCAGTTTATACCATCAGCTTCCTAGAGAAATACCTGATCAGTTTATACCATCAGCTTCCTAGAGAAATACCTGATCAGTTTATACCATCAGCTTCCTACACAAATACCTGATCAGTTTATACCATCAGCTTCCTAGAGAAATACCTGATCAGTTTATACCATCAGCTTCTTACATTAATACCTGATCAGTTTATACCATCAGCTTCCTACATAAATACCTGATCAGTTTATACCATCAGCTTCCTACATAAATACCTGATCAGTTTATACCATCAGCTTCCTACATAAATACCTGATCAGTTTATACCATCACCTTCCTACACAAATACCTGATCAGTTTATACCATCAGCTTCCTACATAAAAACCTGATCAGTTTATACCATCAGCTTCCTACATAAATACCTGATCAGTTTATACCATCAGCTTCCTAGAGAAATACCTGATCAGTGTATACCATCAGCTTCCTAGAGAAATACCTGATCAGTTTATACCATCAGCTTCCTACACAAATACCTGATCAGTTTTACCATCAGCTTCCTACATAAATACCTGATCAGTTTATACCATCAGCTTCCTAGAGAAATACCTGATCAGTTTATACCATCAGCTTCCTACACAAATACCTGATCAGTTTTACCATCAGCTTCCTACATAAATACCTGATCAGTTTATACCATCAGCTTCCTAGAGAAATACCTGATCAGTTTATACCATCAGCTTCCAACACAAATACCTGATCAGTTTTACCATCAGCTTCCTACATAAATACCTGATCAGTTTTACCATCAGCTTCCTACATAAATACCTGATCAGTTTATACCATCAGCTTCCTACATAAATACCTGATCAGTTTATACCATCAGCTTCCTACATAAATAAATGATCAGTTTATACCATCAGCTTCCTACATTAATACCTGATCAGTTTATACCATCAGCTTCCTACATAAATACCTGATCAGTTTATACCATCAGCTTCCTACATAAATACCTGATCAGTTTATACCATCAGCTTCCTAGAGAAATACCTGATCAGTTTATACCATCAGCTTCCTACATAAATACCTGATCAGTTTATACCATCAGCTTCCTAGAGAAATACCTGATCAGTTTATACCATCAGCTTCCTACATAAATGCCTGATCAGTTTATACCATCAGCTTCCTACATTAATACCTGATCAGTTTATACCATCAGCTTCCTACATAAATACCTGATCAGTTTTTACCATCAGCTTCCTACATAAATACCTGATCAGTTTATACCATCAGCTTCCTACATAAATACCTGATCAGTTTATACCATCAGCTTCCTACACAAATACCTGATCAGTTTATACCATCAGCTTCCTAGAGAAATACCTGATCAGTTTATAACATCAGCTTCCTACACAAATACCTGATCAGTTTATACCATCAGCTTCTTACATTAATACCTGATCAGTTTATACCATCAGCTTCCTACACAAATACCTGATCAGTTTATACCATCAGCTTCTTACATTAATACCTGATCAGTTTATACCATCAGCTTCCTACATACATAGCTGATCAGTTTATACCATCAGCTTCCTACACAAATACCTGATCAGTTTATACCATCAGCTTCCTAGAGAAATACCTGATCAGTGTATACCATCAGCTTCCTAGAGAAATACCTGATCAGTTTATACCATCAGCTTCCTACACAAATACCTGATCAGTTTTACCATCAGCTTCCTACATAAATACCTGATCAGTTTATACCATCAGCTTCCTAGAGAAATACCTGATCAGTTTATTCCATCAGCTTCCTACACAAATACCTGATCAGTTTTACCATCAGCTTCCTACATAAATACCTGATCAGTTTATACCATCAGCTTCCTAGAGAAATACCTGATCAGTTTATACCATCAGCTTCCAACACAAATACCTGATCAGTTTTACCATCAGTTTCCTACATAAATACCTGATCAGTTTTACCATCAGCTTCCTACATAAATACCTGATCAGTTTATACCATCAGCTTCCTACATAAATACCTGATCAGTTTATACCATCAGCTTCCTACATAAATAAATGATCAGTTTATACCATCAGCTTCCTACATTAATACCTGATCAGTTTATACCATCAGCTTCCTACATAAATACCTGATCAGTTTATACCATCAGCTTCCTACATAAATACCTGATCAGTTTATACCATCAGCTTCCTAGAGAAATACCTGATCAGTTTATACCATCAGCTTCCTACATAAATACCTGATCAGTTTATACCATCAGCTTCCTAGAGAAATACCTGATCAGTTTATACCATCAGCTTCCTACATAAATGCCTGATCAGTTTATACCATCAGCTTCCTACATTAATACCTGATCAGTTTATACCATCAGCTTCCTACATAAATACCTGATCAGTTTATACCATCAGCTTCCTACATAAATACCTGATCAGTTTATACCATCAGCTTCCTACATAAATACCTGATCAGTTTATACCATCAGCTTCCTACACAAATACCTGATCAGTTTATACCATCAGCTTCCTAGAGAAATACCTGATCAGTTTATAACATCAGCTTCCTACACAAATACCTGATCAGTTTATACCATCAGCTTCTTACATTAATACCTGATCAGTTTATACCATCAGCTTCCTACACAAATACCTGATCAGTTTATACCATCAGCTTCTTACATTAATACCTGATCAGTTTATACCATCAGCTTCCGACATAAATAGCTGTTCAGTTTATACCATCAGCTTCCTACACAAATACCTGATCAGTTTATACCATCAGCTTCCTAGAGAAATACCTGATCAGTTTATACCATCAGCTTCCTACATAAATACCTGATCAGTTTATACCATCAGCTTCCTACACAAATACCTGATCAGTTTATACCATCAGCTTCCTACACAAATACCTGATCAGTTTATACCATCAGCTTCCTACATAAATACCTGATAAGTTTATACCATCAGCTTCCTACATAAATACCTGATCAGTTTATACCATCAGCTTCCTACACAAATACCTGATCAGTTTATAGCATCAGCTTCCTACATAAATACCTGATCAGTTTATCAGCTTCCTACATAAATACCTGATCAGTTTATACCATCAGCTTCCTACACAAATACCTGATCAGTTTATACCATCAGCTTCCTACATAAAAACCTGATCAGTTTATACCATCAGCTTCCTACATAAATACCTGATCAGTTTATACCATCAGCTTCCTAGAGAAATACCTGATCAGTTTATACCATCAGCTTCCTAGAGAAATACCTGATCAGTTTATACCATCAGCTTCCTACACAAATACCTGATCAGTTTTATCATCAGCTTCCTACATAACTACCTGATCAGTTTATACCATCAGCTTCCTACATAATTACCTGATCAGTTTGTACCATCAGCTTCCTACATAAATACCTGATCAGTTTATACCATCAGCTTCCTTGAGAAATACCTGATCAGTTTGTACGATCAGCTTCCTACACAAATACCTGATCAGTTTTACCATCAGCTTCCTACATAAATACCTGATCAGTTAATACCATCAGCTTCCTACATAAATACCTGATCGGTTTATACCATCAGTTTCCTACATAAATACGTGATCAGTTTATACCTTCAGCTTCCTAGAGAAACACCTGATCAGTTTATACCATCAGCTTCCTAGAGAAATACCTGATCAGTTTATACCATCAGCTTCCTAGAGAAATACCTGATCAGTTTATACCATCAGCTTCCTACACAAATACCTGATCAGTTTATACCATCAGCTTCCTACATAAATACCTGATCAGTTTATACCATAAGTTTCCTACATAAATACCTGATCAGATTATACAATCAGCTTCCTACATAAATACCTGATTAGTTTATACCATCAGCTTCCTAGAGAAATACCTGATCAGTTTATACCATCAGCTTCCTACACAAATACCTGATCAGTTTATACCATCAGCTTCCTACACAAATACCTGATCAGTTAATACCATTAGCTTCCTAGAGAAATACCTGATCAGTTTATACCATCAGCTTCTTACATTAATACCTGATCAGTTTATACCATCAGCTTCCTACATAAATACCTGATCAGTTTATACCATCAGCTTCCTACATAAATACCTGATCAGTTTATACCATCAGCTTCCTACATAAATACCTGATCAGTTTATACCATCACCTTCCTACATAAATACCTGATCAGTTTATACCATCAGCTTCCTACACAAATACCTGATCAGTTTATACCATCAGCTTCCTACATAAAAACCTGATCAGTTTATACCATCAGCTTCCTACATAAATACCTGATCAGTTTATACCATCAGCTTCCTAGAGAAATACCTGATCAGTGTATACCATCAGCTTCCTAGAGAAATACCTGATCAGTTTATACCATCAGCTTCCTACACAAATACCTGATCAGTTTTACCATCAGCTTCCTACATAAATACCTGATCAGTTTATACCATCAGCTTCCTACATAATTACCTGATCAGTTTGTACCATCAGCTTCCTACATAATTACCTAATCAGTTTATACCATCAGCTTCCTACATAAATACCTGATCAGTTTATACCATCAGCTTCCTACATAAATACCTGATCAGTTTGTACTATCAGCTTCCTACATAAATACCTGATCAGTTTATACCATCAGCTTCCTACATAAATACCTGATCAGTTTATACCATCAGCTTCCTACATAAATACCTGATCAGTTTATACCATCAGCTTCCTACATAAATACCTGATCAGTTTATACCATCAGCTTCCTAGAGAAATACCTGATCAGTTTGTACCATCAGCTTCCTACATAAATACCTGATCAGTTTATACCATCAGCTTCCTAGAGAAATACCTGATCAGTTTATACCATCAGCTTCCTACACAAATACCTGATCTGTTTATACCATCAGCTTCCTACACAAATACCTGATCAGTTTATACCACCATCTTCCTACCGAAATACCTGATCAGTTTATACCATCAGCTTCCTACACAAATACCAGATCAGTTTATACCATCAGCTTCCTAGAGAAATACCTGATCAGTTTATACCATATGCTTCCTACATAAATACCTGATCAGTTTATACCATCAGCTTCCTACATAAATACCTGATCAGTTTATACCATCAGCTTCCTACATAAATACCTGATCAGTTTATACCATCAGCTTCCTACATAAATACCTGATCAGTTTATACCATCAGCTTCCTAGAGAAATACCTAATCAGTTTATACCATCAGCTTCCTACATAAATACCTGATCAGTTTATACCATCAGCTTCCTACACAAATACCTGATCAGTTTATACCATCAGCTTCCTACATAAATACCTGATCAGTTTATACCATCAGCTTCCTACATAAATACCTGATCAGTTTATACCATCAGCTTCCTACATAAATAACTGATCAGTTTATACCATCAGCTTCCTACATAAATACCTGATCAGTTTATACCATCAGCTTCGTACACAAATACCTGATCAGTTTATACCATCAGCTTCTTACATTAATACCTGATCAGGTTATACCATCAGCTTCCTACTCAAATACCTGATCAGTTTATACCATCAGCTTCTTACATTAATACCTGATCAGTTTATACCATCAGCTTCCTACATAAATACCTGATCAGTTTATACCATCAGCTTCCTACACAAATACCTGATCAGTTTATACCATCAGCTTCCTAGAGAAATACCTGATCAGTTTATACCATCAGCTTCCTACATAAATACCTGATCAGTTTATACCATCAGCTTCCTACACAAATACCTGATCAGTTTATACCATCAGCTTCCTACATAAATACCTGATCAGTTTATACCATCAGCTTCCTACACAAATACCTGATCAGTTTATACCATCAGCTTCCTACATAAATACCTGATCAGTTTATCAGCTTCCTACATAAATACCTGATCAGTTTATACCATCAGCTTCCTACACAAATACCTGATCAGTTTATACCATCAGCTTCCTACATAAAAACCTGATCAGTTTATACCATCAGCTTCCTACATAAATACCTGATCAGTTTATACCATCAGCTTCCTAGAGAAATACCTGATCAGTTTATACCATCAGCTTCCTACATAAATACCTGATCAGTTTATACCATCAGCTTCCTACACAAATACCTGATCAGTTTCACCATCAGCTTCCTACATAAATACCTGATCAGTTTATACCATCAGCTTCCTACATAATTACCTGATCAGTTTGTACCATCAGCTTCCTACATAAATACCTGATCAGTTTATACCATCAGCTTCGTAGAGAAATACCTGATCAGTTTGTACGATCAGCTTCCTACACAAATACCTGATCAGTTTTACCATCAGCTTCCTACATAAATACCTGATCAGTTAATACCATCAGCTTCCTACATAAATACCTGATCGGTTTATACCATCAGTTTCCTACATAAATACGTGATCAGTTTATACCTTCAGCTTCCTAGAGAAACACCTGATCAGTTTATACCATCAGCTTCCTAGAGAAATACCTGATCAGTTTATACCCTCAGCTTCCTACATAAATACCTGATCAGTTTATACCATCAGCTTCCTACACAAATACCTGATCAGTTTATACCATCAGCTTCCTACATAAATACCTGATCAGTTTATACCATCAGCTTCCTACACAAATACCTGATCAGTTTATACCATCAGCTTCCTACATAAATACCTGATCAGTTTATACCATAAGTTTCCTACATAAATACCTGATCAGATTATACCATCAGCTTCCTACATAAATACCTGATCAGTTTATACCATCAGCTTCCTAGAGAATTACCTGATCAGTTTATACCATCAGCTTCCTACACAAATACCTGATCAGTTTATACCATCAGCTTCCTACACAAATACCTGATCTGTTTATACCATCAGCTTCCTAGAGAAATACCTGATCAGTTTATACCATCAGCTTCTTACATTAATACCTGATCAGTTTATACCATCAGCTTCCTACATAAATACCTGATCAGTTTATACCATCAGCTTCCTACACAAATACCTGATCAGTTTATACCATCAGCTTCCTACATAAATACCTGATCAGTTTATACCATCACCTTCCTACATAAATACCTGATCAGTTTATACCATCAGCTTCCTCCACAAATACCTGATCAGTTTATACCATCAGTTTCCTAGAGAAATACCTGATCAGTTTATACCATCAGCTTCTTACATTAATACCTGATCAGTTTATACCATCAGCTTCTTACATTAATACCTGATCAGTTTATACCATCAGCTTCCTACACAAATACCTGATCAGTTTATACCATCAGCTTCTTACATTAATACCTGATCAGTTTATACCATCAGCTTCCTACAGAAATACCTGATCAGTTTATGCCATCAGCTTCTTACACAAATACCTGATCAGTTTATACCATCAGCTTCCTAGAGAAATACCTGATCAGTTTATACCATCAGCTTCCTACATAAATACCTGATCAGTTTATACCATCAGCTTCCTACACAAATACCTGATCAGTTTATACCATCAGCTTCCTACATAAATACCTGATCAGTTTATACCATCAGCTTCCTACATAAATACCTGATCAGTTTATACCATCAGCTTCCTACATAAATACCTGATCAGTTTATACCATCAGCTTCCTACACAAATACCTGATCAGTTTATACCATCAGCTTCCTACATAAATACCTGATCAGTTTATACCATCAGCTTCCTACATTAATACCTGATCATTTTTTACCATCAGCTTCCTAGAGAAATACCTGATCAGTTTATACCATCAGCTTCTTACACAAATACCTGATCAGTTTATACCATCAGCTTCCTAGAGAAATACCTGATCAGTTTATACCATCAGCTTCCTACATAAACACCTGATCAGTTTATACCATCACCTTCCTACATAAATACCTGATCAGTTTATACCATCAGCTTCCTCCACAAATACCTGATCAGTTTATACCATCAGTTTCCTAGAGAAATACCTGATCAGTTTATACCATCAGCTTCCTACACAAATACCTGATCAGTTTATACCATCAGCTTCTTACATTAATACCTGATCAGTTTATACCATCAGCTTCCTACACAAATACCTGATCAGTTTATACTATCAGCTTCTTACATTAATACCTGATCAGTTTATACCATCAGCTTCCTACAGAAATACCTGATCAGTTTATACCATCAGCTTCTTACACAAATACCTGATCAGTTTATACCATCACCTTCCTACATAAATACCTGATCAGTTTATACCATCAGCTTCCTCCACAAATACCTGATCAGTTTATACCATCAGTTTCCTAGAGAAATACCTGATCAGTTTATACCCTCAGCTTCCTACACAAATACCTGATCAGTTTATACCATCAGCTTCTTACATTAATACCTGATCAGTTTATACCATCAGCTTCCTACACAAATACCTGATCAGTTTATACCATCAGCTTCTTACATTAATACCTGATCAGTTTATACCATCAGCTTCCTACAGAAATACCTGATCAGTTTATACCATCAGCTTCTTACACAAATACCTGATCAGTTTATACCATCAGCTTCCTAGAGAAATACCTGATCAGTTTATACCATCAGCTTCCTACATAAATACCTGATCAGTTTATACCATCAGCTTCCTACACAAATACCTGATCAGTTTATACCATCAGCTTCCTACATAAATACCTGATCAGTTTATACCATCAGCTTCCTACATAAATACCTGATAAGTTTATACCATCAACTTCCTACATAAATACCTGATCAGTTTATACCATCAGCTTCCTACACAAATACCTGATCAGTTTATACCATCAGCTTCCTACATAAATACCTGATCAGTTTATACCATCAGCTTCCTACATAAATACCTGATCAGTTTATACCATCAGCTTCCTACACAAATACCTGATCAGTTTATACCATCAGCTTCCTACATAAAAACCTGATCAGTTTATACCATCAGCTTCCTACATAAATACCTGATCAGTTTATACCATCAGCTTCCTAGAGAAATACCTGATCAGTTTATACCATCAGCTTCCTACATAAATACCTGATCAGTTTATACCATCAGCTTCCTACACAAATACCTGATCAGTTTATACCATCAGCTTCCTACATAAATACCTGATCAGTTTATACCATCAGCTTCCTACATAAATACCTGATAAGTTTATACCATCAACTTCCTACATAAATACCTGATCAGTTTATACCATCAGCTTCCTACACAAATACCTGATCAGTTTATACCATCAGCTTCCTACATAAATACCTGATCAGTTTATACCATCAGCTTCCTACATAAATACCTGATCAGTTTATACCATCAGCTTCCTACACAAATACCTGATCAGTTTATACCATCAGCTTCCTACATAAAAACCTGATCAGTTTATACCATCAGCTTCCTACATAAATACCTGATCAGTTTATACCATCAGCTTCCTAGAGAAATACCTGATCAGTTTATACCATCAGCTTCCTAGAGAAATACCTGATCAGTTTATACCATCAGCTTCCTACACAAATACCTGATCAGTTTTACCATCAGCTTCCTACATAAATACCTGATCAGTTTATACCATCAGCTTCCTACATAATTACCTGATCAGTTTGTACCATCAGCTTCCTACATAAATACCTGATCAGTTCATACCATCAGCTTCCTACATAAATACCTGATCAGTTTATACCATCAGCTTCCTACATAAATACCTGATCAGTTTGTACTATCAGCTTCCTACATAAATACCTGATCAGTTTATACCATCAGCTTCCTACATAAATACCTGATCAGTTTATACCATCAGCTTCCTACATAAATACCTGATCAGTTTATACCATCAGCTTCCTACATAAATACCTGATCAGTTTATACCATCAGCTTCCTGGAGAAATACCTGATCAGTTTGTACCATCAGCTTCCTACATAAATACCTGATCAGTTTATACCATCAGCTTCCTAGAGAAATACCTGATCAGTTTATACCATCAGCTTCCTACACAAATACCTGATCTGTTTATACCATCAGCTTCCTACACAAATACCTGATCAGTTTATACCACCAGCTTCCTACCGAAATACCTGATCAGCTTATACCATCAGCTTCCTACACAAATACCAGATCAGTTTATACCATCAGCTTCCTAGAGAAATACCTGATCAGTTTATACCATATGCTTCCTACATAAATACCTGATCAGTTTATACCATCAGCTTCCTAGAGAAATACCTGATCAGTTTATACCATATGCTTCCTACATAAATACCTGAACAGTTTATACCATCAGCTTCCTACATAAATACCTGATAAGTTTATACCATCAGCTTCCTACATAAATACCTGATCAGTTTATACCATCAGCTTCCTAGAGAAATACCTGATCAGTTTGTACGATCAGCTTCCTACACAAATACCTGATCAGTTTTACCATCAGCTTCCTACATAAATACCTGATCAGTTAATACCATCAGCTTCCTACATAAATACCTGATCGGTTTATACCATCAGTTTCCTACATAAATACGTGATCAGTTTATACCTTCAGCTTCCTAGAGAAACACCTGATCAGTTTATACCATCAGCTTCCTAGAGAAATACCTGATCAGTTTATACCCTCAGCTTCCTACATAAATACCTGATCAGTTTATACCATCAGCTTCCTACACAAATACCTGATCAGTTTATACCATCAGCTTCCTACATAAATACCTGATCAGTTTATACCATCAGCTTCCTACACAAATACCTGATCAGTTTATACCATAAGCTTCCTACATAAATACCTGATCAGTTTATACCATAAGTTTCCTACATAAATACCTGATCAGATTATACCATCAGCTTCCTACATAAATACCTGATCAGTTTATACCATCAGCTTCCTAGAGAATTACCTGATCAGTTTATACCATCAGCTTCCTACACAAATACCTGATCAGTTTATACCATCAGCTTCCTACACAAATACCTGATCTGTTTATACCATCAGCTTCCTAGAGAAATACCTGATCAGTTTATACCATCAGCTTCTTACATTAATACCTGATCAGTTTATACCATCAGCTTCCTACATAAATACCTGATCAGTTTATACCATCAGCTTCCTACACAAATACCTGATCAGTTTATACCATCAGCTTCCTACATAAATACCTGATCAGTTTATACCATCACCTTCCTACATAAATACCTGATCAGTTTATACCATCAGCTTCCTCCACAAATACCTGATCAGTTTATACCATCAGTTTCCTAGAGAAATACCTGATCAGTTTATACCATCAGCTTCTTACATTAATACCTGATCAGTTTATACCATCAGCTTCTTACATTAATACCTGATCAGTTTATACCATCAGCTTCCTACACAAATACCTGATCAGTTTATACCATCAGCTTCTTACATTAATACCTGATCAGTTTATACCATCAGCTTCCTACAGAAATACCTGATCAGTTTATGCCATCAGCTTCTTACACAAATACCTGATCAGTTTATACCATCAGCTTCCTAGAGAAATACCTGATCAGTTTATACCATCAGCTTCCTACATAAATACCTGATCAGTTTATACCATCAGCTTCCTACACAAATACCTGATCAGTTTATACCATCAGCTTCCTACATAAATACCTGATCAGTTTATACCATCAGCTTCCTACATAAATACCTGATCAGTTTATACCATCAGCTTCCTACATAAATACCTGATCAGTTTATACCATCAGCTTCCTACACAAATACCTGATCAGTTTATACCATCAGCTTCCTACATAAATACCTGATCAGTTTATACCATCAGCTTCCTACATTAATACCTGATCATTTTTAACAACAGCTTCCTAGAGAAATACCTGATCAGTTTATACCATCAGCTTCTTACACAAATACCTGATCAGTTTATACCATCAGCTTCCTAGAGAAATACCTGATCAGTTTATACCATCAGCTTCCTACATAAACACCTGATCAGTTTATACCATCACCTTCCTACATAAATACCTGATCAGTTTATACCATCAGCTTCCTCCACAAATACCTGATCAGTTTATACCATCAGTTTCCTAGAGAAATACCTGATCAGTTTATACCATCAGCTTCCTACACAAATACCTGATCAGTTTATACCATCAGCTTCTTACATTAATACCTGATCAGTTTATACCATCAGCTTCCTACACAAATACCTGATCAGTTTATACTATCAGCTTCTTACATTAATACCTGATCAGTTTATACCATCAGCTTCCTACAGAAATACCTGATCAGTTTATACCATCAGCTTCTTACACAAATACCTGATCAGTTTATACCATCACCTTCCTACATAAATACCTGATCAGTTTATACCATCAGCTTCCTCCACAAATACCTGATCAGTTTATACCATCAGTTTCCTAGAGAAATACCTGATCAGTTTATACCCTCAGCTTCCTACACAAATACCTGATCAGTTTATACCATCAGCTTCTTACATTAATACCTGATCAGTTTATACCATCAGCTTCCTACACAAATACCTGATCAGTTTATACCATCAGCTTCTTACATTAATACCTGATCAGTTTATACCATCAGCTTCCTACAGAAATACCTGATCAGTTTATACCATCAGCTTCTTACACAAATACCTGATCAGTTTATACCATCAGCTTCCTAGAGAAATACCTGATCAGTTTATACCATCAGCTTCCTACATAAATACCTGATCAGTTTATACCATCAGCTTCCTACACAAATACCTGATCAGTTTATACCATCAGCTTCCTACATAAATACCTGATCAGTTTATACCATCAGCTTCCTACATAAATACCTGATAAGTTTATACCATCAACTTCCTACATAAATACCTGATCAGTTTATACCATCAGCTTCCTACACAAATACCTGATCAGTTTATACCATCAGCTTCCTACATAAATACCTGATCAGTTTATACCATCAGCTTCCTACATAAATACCTGATCAGTTTATACCATCAGCTTCCTACACAAATACCTGATCAGTTTATACCATCAGCTTCCTACATAAAAACCTGATCAGTTTATACCATCAGCTTCCTACATAAATACCTGATCAGTTTATACCATCAGCTTCCTAGAGAAATACCTGATCAGTTTATACCATCAGCTTCCTACATAAATACCTGATCAGTTTATACCATCAGCTTCCTACACAAATACCTGATCAGTTTATACCATCAGCTTCCTACATAAATACCTGATCAGTTTATACCATCAGCTTCCTACATAAATACCTGATAAGTTTATACCATCAACTTCCTACATAAATACCTGATCAGTTTATACCATCAGCTTCCTACACAAATACCTGATCAGTTTATACCATCAGCTTCCTACATAAATACCTGATCAGTTTATACCATCAGCTTCCTACATAAATACCTGATCAGTTTATACCATCAGCTTCCTACACAAATACCTGATCAGTTTATACCATCAGCTTCCTACATAAATACCTGATCAGTTTATACCATCAGCTTCCTACATAAATACCTGATCAGTTTATACCATCAGCTGCCTAGAGAAATACCTGATCAGTTTATACCATCAGCTTCCTAGAGAAATACCTGATCAGTTTATACCATCAGCTTCCTACACAAATACCTGATCAGTTTTACCATCAGCTTCCTACATAAATACCTGATCAGTTTATACCATCAGCTTCCTACATAATTACCTGATCAGTTTGTACCATCAGCTTCCTACATAAATACCTGATCAGTTCATACCATCAGCTTCCTACATAAATACCTGATCAGTTTATACCATCAGCTTCCTACATAAATACCTGATCAGTTTGTACTATCAGCTTCCTACATAAATACCTGATCAGTTTATACCATCAGCTTCCTACATAAATACCTGATCAGTTTATACCATCAGCTTCCTACATAAATACCTGATCAGTTTATACCATCAGCTTCCTACATAAATACCTGATCAGTTTATACCATCAGCTTCCTGGAGAAATACCTGATCAGTTTGTACCATCAGCTTCCTACATAAATACCTGATCAGTTTATACCATCAGCTTCCTAGAGAAATACCTGATCAGTTTATACCATCAGCTTCCTACACAAATACCTGATCTGTTTATACCATCAGCTTCCTACACAAATACCTGATCAGTTTATACCACCAGCTTCCTACCGAAATACCTGATCAGCTTATACCATCAGCTTCCTACACAAATACCAGATCAGTTTATACCATCAGCTTCCTAGAGAAATACCTGATCAGTTTATACCATATGCTTCCTACATAAATACCTGATCAGTTTATACCATCAGCTTCCTAGAGAAATACCTGATCAGTTTATACCATATGCTTCCTACATAAATACCTGAACAGTTTATACCATCAGCTTCCTACATAAATCCCTGATCAGTTTATACCATCAGCTTCCTAGAGAAATACCTGATCAGTTTATACCATCAGCTTCCTAGAGAAATACCTGATCAGTTTATACCATCAGCTTCCTACACAAATACCTGATCAGTTTTACCATCAGCTTCCTACATAAATACCTGATCAGTTTATACCATCAGCTTCCTACATAAATACCTGATCAGTTTATACCATCAGCTTCCTACATAATTACCTGATCAGTTTGTACCATCAGCTTCCTACATAAATACCTGATCAGTTTATACCATCAGCTTCCTACACAAATACCTGATCAGTTTGTACCATCAGCTTCCTACATAAATACCTGATCAGTTTATACCATCAGCTTCCTACATAAATACCTGATAAGTTTATACCATCAGCTTCCTACATAAATACCTGATCAGTTTATACCATCAGCTTCCTACATAAATACCTGATCAGTTTGTACTATCAACTTCCTACATAAATACCTGATCAGTTTATACCATCAGCTTCCTACATAAATACCTGATCAGTTTATACCATCAGCTTCCTACATAAATACCTGATCAGTTTATACCATCAGCTTCCTACATAAATACCTGATCAGTTTATACCATCAGCTTCCTAGAGAAATACCTGATCAGTTTGTACCATCAGCTTCCTACATAAATACCTGATCAGTTTATACCATCAGCTTCCTAGAGAAATACCTGATCAGTTTATACCATCAGCTTCCTACACAAATACCTGATCTGTTTATACCATCAGCTTCCTACACAAATACCTGATCAGTTTATACCACCAGCTTCCTACCGAAATACCTGATCAGTTTATACCATCAGCTTCCTACACAAATACCAGATCAGTTTATACCATCAGCTTCCTAGAGAAATACCTGATCAGTTTATACCATATGCTTCCTACATAAATACCTGATCAGTTTATACCATCAGCTTCCTAGGGAAATCCCTGATCAGTTTATACCATCAGCTTCCTACATAAATACCTGATCAGTTTATACCATCAGCTTCCTACATAAATACCTGATCAGTTTATACCATCAGCTTCCTACACAAATACCTGATCAGTTTATACCATCACCTTCCTACATAAAAAGCTGATCAGTTTATACCATCAGCTTCCTACATAAGTACCTGATCAGTTTATACCATCAGCTTCCTAGAGAAATACCTGATCAGTGTATACCATCAGCTTCTTACACAAATACCTGTTTAGTTTATACCATCAGCTTCCTACACAAATACCTGATCAGTTTTACCATCAGCTCCCTACATAAATACCTGATCAGTTTATACCATCAGCTTCCTACATAATTACCTGATCAGTTTGTACCATCAGCTTCCTACATAAATACCTGATCAGTTTATACCATCAGCTTCCTAGAGAAATACCTGATCAGTTTGTACGATCAGCTTCCTACACAAATACCTGATCAGTTTTACCATCAGCTTCCCACATAAATACCTGATCAGTTTATACCATCAGCTTCCTACATAAATACCTGATCAGTTTATACCATCAGCTTCCTACATAAATACCTGATCGGTTTATACCATCAGTTTCCTACATAAATACGTGATCAGTTTATACCATCACCTTCCTACATAAATACCTGATCAGTTTATACCATCAGCTTCCTACATAAACACCTGATCAGTTTATACCATCACCTTCCTACATAAATACCTGATCAGTTTATACCATCAGCTTCCTCCACAAATACCTGATCAGTTTATACCATCAGTTTCCTAGAGAAATACCTGATCAGTTTATACCATCAGCTTCCTACACAAATACCTGATCAGTTTATACCCTCAGCTTCCTACATAAATACCTGATCAGTTTATACCATCAGCTTCCTACACAAATACCTGATCAGTTTATACCATCAGCTTCCTACATAAATACCTGAACAGTTTATACCATCAGCTCCCTACACAAATACCTGATCAGTTTATACCATAAGCTTCCTACATAAATACCTGATCAGTTTATACCATCAGCTTCCTACATAAATACCTGATCAGATTATACCATCAGCTTCCTACATAAATACCTGATCAGTTTATACCATCAGCTTCCTAGAGAAATACCTGATCAGTTTATACCATCAGCTTCCTACATAAATACCTGATCAGTTTATACCATCAGCTTCCTACACAAATACCTGATCAGTTTATACCATCAGCTTCCTACATAAATACCTGATCAGTTTATACCATCAGCTTCCTACATAAATACCTGATCAGTTTATACCATCAGCTTCCTACATAAATACCTGATCAGTTTATACCATCAGCTTCCTACACAAATACCTGATCAGTTTATACCATCAGCTTCCTACATAAATACCTGATCAGTTTATACCATCAGCTTCCTACATTAATACCTGATCATTTTTTACCATCAGCTTCCTAGAGAAATACCTGATCAGTTTATACCATCAGCTTCTTACACAAATACCTGATCAGTTTATACCATCAGCTTCCTAGAGAAATACCTGATCAGTTTATACCATCAGCTTCCTACATAAACACCTGATCAGTTTATACCATCACCTTCCTACATAAATACCTGATCAGTTTATACCATCAGCTTCCTCCACAAATACCTGATCAGTTTATACCATCAGTTTCCTAGAGAAATACCTGATCAGTTTATACCATCAGCTTCCTACACAAATACCTGATCAGTTTATACCATCAGCTTCCTACATTAATACCTGATCAGTTTATACCATCAGCTTCCTACACAAATACCTGATCAGTTTATACTATCAGCTTCTTACATTAATACCTGATCAGTTTATACCATCAGCTTCCTACAGAAATACCTGATCAGTTTATACCATCAGCTTCTTACACAAATACCTGATCAGTTTATACCATCACCTTCCTACATAAATACCTGATCAGTTTATACCATCAGCTTCCTCCACAAATACCTGATCAGTTTATACCATCAGTTTCCTAGAGAAATACCTGATCAGTTTATACCATCAGCTTCCTACACAAATACCTGATCAGTTTATACCATCAGCTTCTTACATTAATACCTGATCAGTTTATACCATCAGCTTCCTACACAAATACCTGATCAGTTTATACCATCAGCTTCTTACATTAATACCTGATCAGTTTATACCATCAGCTTCCTACAGAAATACCTGATCAGTTTATACCATCAGCTTCTTACACAAATACCTGATAAGTTTATACCATCAGCTTCCTAGAGAAATACCTGATCAGTTTATGCCATCAGCTTCCTACATAAATACCTGATCAGTTTATACCATCAGCTTCCTACACAAATACCTGATCAGTTTATACCATCAGCTTCCTACATAAATACCTGATCAGTTTATACCATCAGCTTCCTACATAAATACCTGATAAGTTTATACCATCAACTTCCTACATAAATACCTGATCAGTTTATACCATCAGCTTCCTACACAAATACCTGATCAGTTTATACCATCAGCTTCCTACATAAATACCTGATCAGTTTATACCATCAGCTTCCTACATAAATACCTGATCAGTTTATACCATCAGCTTCCTACACAAATACCTGATCAGTTTATACCATCAGCTTCCTACATAAAAACCTGATCAGTTTATACCATCAGCTTCCTACATAAATACCTGATCAGTTTATACCATCAGCTTCCTAGAGAAATACCTGATCAGTTTATACCATCAGCTTCCTAGAGAAATACCTGATCAGTTTATACCATCAGCTTCCTACACAAATACCTGATCAGTTTTACCATCAGCTTCCTACATAAATACCTGATCAGTTTATACCATCAGCTTCCTACATAATTACCTGATCAGTTTGTACCATCAGCTTCCTACATAAATACCTGATCAGTTAATACCATCAGCTTCCTACATAAATACCTGATCAGTTTATATCATCAGCTTCCTACATAAATACCTGATCAGTTTGTACTATCAGCTTCCTACATAAATACCTGATCAGTTTATACCATCAGCTTCCTACATAAATACCTGATCAGTTTATACCATCAGCTTCCTACATAAATACCTGATCAGTTTATACCATCAGCTTCCTACATAAATACCTGATCAGTTTATACCATCAGCTTCCTAGAGAAATACCTGATCAGTTTGTACCATCAGCTTCCTACATAAATACCTGATCAGTTTATACCATCAGCTTCCTAGAGAAATACCTGATCAGTTTATACCATCAGCTTCCTACACAAATACCTGATCTGTTTATACCATCAGCTTCCTACACAAATACCTGATCAGTTTATACCACCAGCTTCCTACCGAAATACCTGATCAGCTTATACCATCAGCTTCCTACACAAATACCAGATCAGTTTATACCATCAGCTTCCTAGAGAAATACCTGATCAGTTTATACCATATGCTTCCTACATAAATACCTGATCAGTTTATACCATCAGCTTCCTAGAGAAATACCTGATCAGTTTATACCATATGCTTCCTACATAAATACCTGATCAGTTTATACCATCAGCTTCCTACATAAATCCCTGATCAGTTTATACCATCAGCTTCCTAGAGAAATACCTGATCAGTTTATACCATCAGCTTCCTAGAGAAATACCTGATCAGTTTATACCATCAGCTTCCTACACAAATACCTGATCAGTTTTACCATCAGCTTCCTACATAAATACCTGATCAGTTTATACCATCAGCTTCCTACATAAATACCTGATCAGTTTATACCATCAGCTTCCTACATAATTACCTGATCAGTTTGTACCATCAGCTTCCTACATAAATACCTGATCAGTTTATACCATCAGCTTCCTACACAAATACCTGATCAGTTTGTACCATCAGCTTCCTACATAAATACCTGATCAGTTTATACCATCAGCTTCCTACATAAATACCTGATAAGTTTATACCATCAGCTTCCTACATAAATACCTGATCAGTTTATACCATCAGCTTCCTACATAAATACCTGATCAGTTTGTACTATCAGCTTCCTACATAAATACCTGATCAGTTTATACCATCAGCTTCCTACATAAATACCTGATCAGTTTATACCATCAGCTTCCTACATAAATACCTGATCAGTTTATACCATCAGCTTCCTACATAAATACCTGATCAGTTTATACCATCAGCTTCCTAGAGAAATACCTGATCAGTTTGTACCATCAGCTTCCTACATAAATACCTGATCAGTTTATACCATCAGCTTCCTAGAGAAATACCTGATCAGTTTATACCATCAGCTTCCTACACAAATACCTGATCTGTTTATACCATCAGCTTCCTACACAAATACCTGATCAGTTTATACCACCAGCTTCCTACCGAAATACCTGATCAGTTTATACCATCAGCTTCCTACACAAATACCAGATCAGTTTATACCATCAGCTTCCTAGAGAAATACCTGATCAGTTTATACCATATGCTTCCTACATAAATACCTGATCAGTTTATACCATCAGCTTCCTAGGGAAATCCCTGATCAGTTTATACCATCAGCTTCCTACATAAATACCTGATCAGTTTATACCATCAGCTTCCTACATAAATACCTGATCAGTTTATACCATCAGCTTCCTACACAAATACCTGATCAGTTTATACCATCACCTTCCTACATAAAAAGCTGATCAGTTTATACCATCAGCTTCCTACATAAGTACCTGATCAGTTTATACCATCAGCTTCCTAGAGAAATACCTGATCAGTGTATACCATCAGCTTCTTACACAAATACCTGATCAGTTTATACCATCAGCTTCCTACACAAATACCTGATCAGTTTTACCATCAGCTCCCTACATAAATACCTGATCAGTTTATACCATCAGCTTCCTACATAATTACCTGATCAGTTTGTACCATCAGCTTCCTACATAAATACCTGATCAGTTTATACCATCAGCTTCCTAGAGAAATACCTGATCAGTTTGTACGATCAGCTTCCTACACAAATACCTGATCAGTTTTACCATCAGCTTCCCACATAAATACCTGATCAGTTTATACCATCAGCTTCCTACATAAATACCTGATCAGTTTATACCATCAGCTTCCTACATAAATACCTGATCGGTTTATACCATCAGTTTCCTACATAAATACGTGATCAGTTTATACCTTCAGCTTCCTAGAGACACACCTGATCAGTTTATACCATCAGCTTCCTAGAGAAATACCTGATCAGTTTATACCCTCAGCTTCCTACATAAATACCTGATCAGTTTATACCATCAGCTTCCTACACAAATACCTGATCAGTTTATACCATCAGCTTCCTACATAAATACCTGAACAGTTTATACCATCAGCTCCCTACACAAATACCTGATCAGTTTATACCATCAGCTTCCTACATAAATACCTGATCAGTTTATACCATCAGCTTCCTACATAAATACCTGATCAGATTATACCATCAGCTTCCTACATAAATACCTGATCAGTTTATACCATCAGCTTCCTAGAGAAATACCTGAGCAGTTTATACCATCAGCTTCCTACACAAATACCTGATCAGTTTATACCATCAGCTTCCTACACAAATACCTGATCAGTTTATACCATCAGCTTCCTAGAGAAATACCTGATCAGTTTATACCATCAGCTTCTTACATTAATACCTGATCAGTTTATACCATCAGCTTCCTACATAAATACCTGATCAGTTTATACCATCAGCTTCCTACATAAATACCTGATCAGTTTATACCATCAGCTTCCTACATAAATACCTGATCAGTTTATACCATCAGCTTCCTACATAAATACCTGATCAGTTTATACCATCACCTTCCTACATAAATACCTGATCAGTTTATACCATCAGCTTCCTACACAAATACCTGATCAGTTTATACCATCAGCTTCCTACACAAATACCTGATCAGTTTATACCATCAGCTTCCTACACAAATACCTGATCAGTTTATACCATCAGCTTCTTACATTAATACCTGATCAGTTTATACCATCAGCTTCCTAGAGAAATACCTGATCAGTTTGTACCATCAGCTTCCTACATAAATACCTGATCAGTTTATACCATCAGCTTCCTAGAGAAATACCTGATCAGTTTATACCATCAGCTTCCTACACAAATACCTGATCTGTTTATACCATCAGCTTCCTACACAAATACCTGATCAGTTTATACCACCAGCTTCCTACCGAAATACCTGATCAGTTTATACCATCAGCTTCCTACACAAATACCAGATCAGTTTATACCATCAGCTTCCTAGAGAAATACCTGATCAGTTTATACCATATGCTTCCTACATAAATACCTGATCAGTTTATACCATCAGCTTCCTAGGGAAATCCCTGATCAGTTTATACCATCAGCTTCCTACATAAATACCTGATCAGTTTATACCATCAGCTTCCTACATAAATACCTGATCAGTTTATACCATCAGCTTCCTACACAAATACCTGATCAGTTTATACCATCACCTTCCTACATAAAAAGCTGATCAGTTTATACCATCAGCTTCCTAGAGAAATACCTGATCAGTTTATACCATCAGCTTCCTACACAAATACCTGATCAGTTTTACCATCAGCTTCCTACATTAATACCTGATCAGTTTATACCATCAGCTTCCTACATAATTACCTGATCAGTTTGTACCATCAGCTTCCTACATAAATACCTGATCAGTTTATACCATCAGCTTCCTAGAGAAATACCTGATCAGTTTGTACGATCAGCTTCCTACACAAATACCTGATCAGTTTTACCATCAGCTTCCTACATAAATACCTGATCAGTTTATACCATCAGCTTCCTACATAAATACCTGATCGGTTTATACCATCAGTTTCCTACATAAATACGTGATCAGTTTATACCTTCAGCTTCCTAGAGAAACACCTGATCAGTTTATACCATCAGCTTCCTAGAGAAATACCTGATCAGTTTATACCCTCAGCTTACTACATAAATACCTGATCAGTTTATACCATCAGCTTCCTACACAAATACCTGATCAGTTTATACCATCAGCTTCCTACATAAATACCTGAACAGTTTATACCATCAGCTCCCTACACAAATACCTGATCAGTTTATACCATCAGCTTCCTACATAAATACCTGATCAGATTATACCATCAGCTTCCTACATAAATACCTGATCAGTTTATACCATCAGCTTCCTAGAGAAATACCTGAGCAGTTTATACCATCAGCTTCCTACACAAATACCTGATCAGTTTATACCATCAGCTTCCTACATAAATACCTGATCAGTTTATACCATCAGCTTCCTACATATATACCTGATCAGTTTATACCATCAGCTTCCTACATAAATACCTGATCAGTTTATACCATCAGCTTCCTACATAAATACCTGATCAGTTTATACCATCACCTTCCTACATAAATACCTGATCAGTTTATACCATCAGCTTTCTACACAAATACCTGATCAGTTTATACCATCAGCTTCCTAGAGAAATACCTGATCAGTTTATACCATCAGCTTCCTACACAAATACCTGATCAGTTTATACCATCAGCTTCTTACATTAATACCTGATCAGTTTATACCATCAGCTTCCTACACAAATACCTGAGCAGTTTATACCATCAGCTTCTTACATTAGTACCTGATCAGTTTATACCATCAGCTTCCTACAGAAATACCTGATCAGTTTGTACCATCAGCTTCCTACATAAATACCTGATCAGTTTATACCATCAGCTTCCTAGAGAAATACCTGATCAGTTTATACCATCAGCTTCCTACACAAATACCTGATCTGTTTATACCATCAGCTTCCTACACAAATACCTGATCAGTTTATACCACCAGCTTCCTACCGAAATACCTGATCAGTTTATACCATCAGCTTCCTACACAAATACCAGATCAGTTTATACCATCAGCTTCCTAGAGAAATACCTGATCAGTTTATACCATATGCTACCTACATAAATACCTGATCAGTTTATACCATCAGCTTCCTAGGGAAATCCCTGATCAGTTTATACCATCAGCTTCCTACATAAATACCTGATCAGTTTATACCATCAGCTTCCTACATAAATACCTGATCAGTTTATACCATCAGCTTCCTACACAAATACCTGATCAGTTTATACCATCACCTTCCTACATAAAAAGCTGATCAGTTTATACCATCAGCTTCCTACAAAAATACCTGATCAGTTTATACCATCAGCTTCCTAGAGAAATACCTGATCAGTGTATACCATCAGCTTCCTACTCAAATACCTGATCAGTTTATACCATCAGCTTCTTACATTAATACCTGATCAGTTTATACCATCAGCTTCCTACATAAATACCTGATCAGTTTATACCATCAGCTTCCTACACAAATACCTGATCAGTTTATACCATCAGCTTCCTAGAGAAATACCTGATCAGTTTATACCATCAGCTTCCTACATAAATACCTGATCAGTTTATACCATCAGCTTCCTACACAAATACCTGATCAGTTTATACCATCAGCTTCCTACATAAATACCTGATCAGTTTATACCATCAGCTTCCTACACAAATACCTGATCAGTTTTTACCATCAGCTTCCTACATAAATACCTGATCAGTTTATCAGCTTCCTACATAAATACCTGATCAGTTTATACCATCAGCTTCCTACACAAATACCTGATCAGTTTATACCATCAGCTTCCTACATAAAAACCTGATCAGTTTATACCATCAGCTTCCTACATAAATACCTGATCAGTTTATACCATCAGCTTCCTAGAGAAATACCTGATCAGTTTATACCATCAGCTTCCTACATAAATACCTGATCAGTTTATACCATCAGCTTCCTACACAAATACCTGATCAGTTTCACCATCAGCTTCCTACATAAATACCTGATCAGTTTATACCATCAGCTTCCTACATAATTACCTGATCAGTTTGTACCATCAGCTTCCTACATAAATACCTGATCAGTTTATACCATCAGCTTCGTAGAGAAATACCTGATCAGTTTGTACGATCAGCTTCCTACACAAATACCTGATCAGTTTTACCATCAGCTTCCTACATAAATACCTGATCAGTTAATACCATCAGCTTCCTACATAAATACCTGATCGGTTTATACCATCAGTTTCCTACATAAATACGTGATCAGTTTATACCTTCAGCTTCCTAGAGAAACACCTGATCAGTTTATACCATCAGCTTCCTAGAGAAATACCTGATCAGTTTATACCCTCAGCTTCCTACATAAATACCTGATCAGTTTATACCATCAGCTTCCTACACAAATACCTGATCAGTTTATACCATCAGCTTCCTACATAAATACCTGATCAGTTTATACCATCAGCTTCCTACACAAATACCTGATCAGTTTATACCATAAGCTTCCTACATAAATACCTGATCAGTTTATACCATAAGTTTCCTACATAAATACCTGATCAGATTATACCATCAGCTTCCTACATAAATACCTGATCAGTTTATACCATCAGCTTCCTAGAGAATTACCTGATCAGTTTATACCATCAGCTTCCTACACAAATACCTGATCAGTTTATACCATCAGCTTCCTACACAAATACCTGATCTGTTTATACCATCAGCTTCCTAGAGAAATACCTGATCAGTTTATACCATCAGCTTCTTACATTAATACCTGATCAGTTTATACCATCAGCTTCCTACATAAATACCTGATCAGTTTATACCATCAGCTTCCTACACAAATACCTGATCAGTTTATACCATCAGCTTCCTACATAAATACCTGATCAGTTTATACCATCACCTTCCTACATAAATACCTGATCAGTTTATACCATCAGCTTCCTCCACAAATACCTGATCAGTTTATACCATCAGTTTCCTAGAGAAATACCTGATCAGTTTATACCATCAGCTTCTTACATTAATACCTGATCAGTTTATACCATCAGCTTCTTACATTAATACCTGATCAGTTTATACCATCAGCTTCCTACACAAATACCTGATCAGTTTATACCATCAGCTTCTTACATTAATACCTGATCAGTTTATACCATCAGCTTCCTACAGAAATACCTGATCAGTTTATGCCATCAGCTTCTTACACAAATACCTGATCAGTTTATACCATCAGCTTCCTAGAGAAATACCTGATCAGTTTATACCATCAGCTTCCTACATAAATACCTGATCAGTTTATACCATCAGCTTCCTACACAAATACCTGATCAGTTTATACCATCAGCTTCCTACATAAATACCTGATCAGTTTATACCATCAGCTTCCTACATAAATACCTGATCAGTTTATACCATCAGCTTCCTACATAAATACCTGATCAGTTTATACCATCAGCTTCCTACACAAATACCTGATCAGTTTATACCATCAGCTTCCTACATAAATACCTGATCAGTTTATACCATCAGCTTCCTACATTAATACCTGATCATTTTTTACCATCAGCTTCCTAGAGAAATACCTGATCAGTTTATACCATCAGCTTCTTACACAAATACCTGATCAGTTTATACCATCAGCTTCCTAGAGAAATACCTGATCAGTTTATACCATCAGCTTCCTACATAAACACCTGATCAGTTTATACCATCACCTTCCTACATAAATACCTGATCAGTTTATACCATCAGCTTCCTCCACAAATACCTGATCAGTTTATACCATCAGTTTCCTAGAGAAATACCTGATCAGTTTATACCATCAGCTTCCTACACAAATACCTGATCAGTTTATACCATCAGCTTCTTACATTAATACCTGATCAGTTTATACCATCAGCTTCCTACACAAATACCTGATCAGTTTATACTATCAGCTTCTTACATTAATACCTGATCAGTTTATACCATCAGCTTCCTACAGAAATACCTGATCAGTTTATACCATCAGCTTCTTACACAAATACCTGATCAGTTTATACCATCACCTTCCTACATAAATACCTGATCAGTTTATACCATCAGCTTCCTCCACAAATACCTGATCAGTTTATACCATCAGTTTCCTAGAGAAATACCTGATCAGTTTATACCATCAGCTTCCTACACAAATACCTGATCAGTTTATACCATCAGCTTCTTACATTAATACCTGATCAGTTTATACCATCAGCTTCCTACACAAATACCTGATCAGTTTATACCATCAGCTTCTTACATTAATACCTGATCAGTTTATACCATCAGCTTCCTACAGAAATACCTGATCAGTTTATACCATCAGCTTCTTACACAAATACCTGATCAGTTTATACCATCAGCTTCCTAGAGAAATACCTGATCAGTTTATACCATCAGCTTCCTACATAAATACCTGATCAGTTTTTACCATCAGCTTCCTACACAAATACCTGATCAGTTTATACCATCAGCTTCCTACATAAATACCTGATCAGTTTATACCATCAGCTTCCTACATAAATACCTGATAAGTTTATACCATCAACTTCCTACATAAATACCTGATCAGTTTATACCATCAGCTTCCTACACAAATACCTGATCAGTTTATACCATCAGCTTCCTACATAAATACCTGATCAGTTTATACCATCAGCTTCCTACATAAATACCTGATCAGTTTATACCATCAGCTTCCTACACAAATACCTGATCAGTTTATACCATCAGCTTCCTACATAAAAACCTGATCAGTTTATACCATCAGCTTCCTACATAAATACCTGATCAGTTTATACCATCAGCTTCCTACATAAATACCTGATCAGTTTATACCATCAGCTTCCTACATAAATACCTGATAAGTTTATACCATCAACTTCCTACATAAATACCTGATCAGTTTATACCATCAGCTTCCTACACAAATACCTGATCAGTTTATACCATCAGCTTCCTACATAAATACCTGATCAGTTTATACCATCAGCTTCCTACATAAATACCTGATCAGTTTATACCATCAGCTTCCTACACAAATACCTGATCAGTTTATACCATCAGCTTCCTACATAAAAACCTGATCAGTTTATACCATCAGCTTCCTACATAAATACCTGATCAGTTTATACCATCAGCTTCCTAGAGAAATACCTGATCAGTTTATACCATCAGCTTCCTAGAGAAATACCTGATCAGTTTATACCATCAGCTTCCTACACAAATACCTGATCAGTTTTACCATCAGCTTCCTACATAAATACCTGATCAGTTTATACCATCAGCTTCCTACATAATTACCTGATCAGTTTGTACCATCAGCTTCCTACATAAATACCTGATCAGTTCATACCATCAGCTTCCTACATAAATACCTGATCAGTTTATACCATCAGCTTCCTACATAAATACCTGATCAGTTTGTACTATCAGCTTCCTACATAAATACCTGTTTAGTTTATACCATCAGCTTCCTACATAAATACCTGATCAGTTTATACCATCAGCTTCCTACATAAATACCTGATCAGTTTATACCATCAGCTTCCTACATAAATACCTGATCAGTTTATACCATCAGCTTCCTAGAGAAATACCTGATCAGTTTGTACCATCAGCTTCCTACATAAATACCTGATCAGTTTATACCATCAGCTTCCTAGAGAAATACCTGATCAGTTTATACCATCAGCTTCCTACACAAATACCTGATCTGTTTATACCATCAGCTTCCTACACAAATACCTGATCAGTTTATACCACCAGCTTCCTACCGAAATACCTGATCAGCTTATACCATCAGCTTCCTACACAAATACCAGATCAGTTTATACCATCAGCTTCCTAGAGAAATACCTGATCAGTTTATACCATATGCTTCCTACATAAATACCTGATCAGTTTATACCATCAGCTTCCTAGAGAAATACCTGATCAGTTTATACCATATGCTTCCTACATAAATACCTGATCAGTTTTTACCATCAGCTTCCTACATAAATCCCTGATCAGTTTATACCATCAGCTTCCTAGAGAAATACCTGATCAGTTTATACCATCAGCTTCCTAGAGAAATACCTGATCAGTTTATACCATCAGCTTCCTACACAAATACCTGATCAGTTTTACCATCAGCTTCCTACATAAATACCTGATCAGTTTATACCATCAGCTTCCTACATAAATACCTGATCAGTTTATACCATCAGCTTCCTACATAATTACCTGATCAGTTTGTACCATCAGCTTCCTACATAAATACCTGATCAGTTTATACCATCAGCTTCCTACACAAATACCTGATCAGTTTCTACCATCAGCTTCCTACATAAATACCTGATCAGTTTATACCATCAGCTTCCTACATAAATACCTGATAAGTTTATACCATCAGCTTCCTACATAAATACCTGATCAGTTTATACCATCAGCTTCCTACATAAATACCTGATCAGTTTGTACTATCAGCTTCCTACATAAATACCTGATCAGTTTATACCATCAGCTTCCTACATAAATACCTGATCAGTTTATACCATCAGCTTCCTACATAAATACCTGATCAGTTTATACCATCAGCTTCCTACATAAATACCTGATCAGTTTATACCATCAGCTTCCTAGAGAAATACCTGATCAGTTTGTACCATCAGCTTCCTACATAAATACCTGATCAGTTTATACCATCAGCTTCCTAGAGAAATACCTGATCAGTTTATACCATCAGCTTCCTACACAAATACCTGATCTGTTTATACCATCAGCTTCCTACACAAATACCTGATCAGTTTATACCACCAGCTTCCTACCGAAATACCTGATCAGTTTATACCATCAGCTTCCTACACAAATACCTGATCAGTTTATACCATCAGCTTCCTAGAGAAATACCTGATCAGTTTATACCATATGCTTCCTACATAAATACCTGATCAGTTTATACCATCAGCTTCCTAGGGAAATCCCTGATCAGTTTATACCATCAGCTTCCTACATAAATACCTGATCAGTTTATACCATCAGCTTCCTACATAAATACCTGATCAGTTTATACCATCAGCTTCCTACACAAATACCTGATCAGTTTATACCATCACCTTCCTACATAAAAAGCTGATCAGTTTATACCATCAGCTTCCTACATAAGTACCTGATCAGTTTATACCATCAGCTTCCTAGAGAAATACCTGATCAGTGTATACCATCAGCTTCTTACACAAATACCTGATCAGTTTATACCATCAGCTTCCTACACAAATACCTGATCAGTTTTACCATCAGCTCCCTACATAAATACCTGATCAGTTTATACCATCAGCTTCCTACATAATTACCTGATCAGTTTGTACCATCAGCTTCCTACATAAATACCTGATCAGTTTATACCATCAGCTTCCTAGAGAAATACCTGATCAGTTTGTACGATCAGCTTCCTACACAAATACCTGATCAGTTTTACCATCAGCTTCCTACATAAATACCTGATCAGTTTATACCATCAGCTTCCTACATAAATACCTGATCAGTTTATACCATCAGCTTCCTACATAAATACCTGATCGGTTTATACCATCAGTTTCCTACATAAATACGTGATCAGTTTATACCTTCAGCTTCCTAGAGACACACCTGATCAGTTTATACCATCAGCTTCCTAGAGAAATACCTGATCAGTTTATACCCTCAGCTTCCTACATAAATACCTGATCAGTTTATACCATCAGCTTCCTACACAAATACCTGATCAGTTTATACCATCAGCTTCCTACATAAATACCTGAACAGTTTATACCATCAGCTCCCTACACAAATACCTGATCAGTTTATACCATAAGCTTCCTACATAAATACCTGATCAGTTTATACCATCAGCTTCCTACATAAATACCTGATCAGATTATACCATCAGCTTCCTACATAAATACCTGATCAGTTTATACCATCAGCTTCCTAGAGAAATACCTGAGCAGTTTATACCATCAGCTTCCTACACAAATACCTGATCAGTTTATACCATCAGCTTCCTACACAAATACCTGATCAGTTTATACCATCAGCTTCCTAGAGAAATACCTGATCAGTTTATACCATCAGCTTCTTACATTAATACCTGATCAGTTTATACCATCAGCTTCCTACATAAATACCTGATCAGTTTATACCATCAGCTTCCTACATAAATACCTGATCAGTTTATACCATCAGCTTCCTACATAAATACCTGATCAGTTTATACCATCAGCTTCCTACATAAATACCTGATCAGTTTATACCATCACCTTCCTACATAAATACCTGATCAGTTTATACCATCAGCTTCCTACACAAATACCTGATCAGTTTATACCATCAGCTTCCTACACAAATACCTGATCAGTTTATACCATCAGCTTCCTACACAAATACCTGATCAGTTTATACCATCAGCTTCTTACATTAATACCTGATCAGTTTATACCATCAGCTTCCTAGAGAAATACCTGATCAGTTTGTACCATCAGCTTCCTACATAAATACCTGATCAGTTTATACCATCAGCTTCCTAGAGAAATACCTGATCAGTTTATACCATCAGCTTCCTACACAAATACCTGATCTGTTTATACCATCAGCTTCCTACACAAATACCTGATCAGTTTATACCACCAGCTTCCTACCGAAATACCTGATCAGTTTATACCATCAGCTTCCTACACAAATACCTGATCAGTTTATACCATCAGCTTCCTACAGAAATACCTGATCAGTTTATACCATATGCTTCCTACATAAATACCTGATCAGTTTATACCATCAGCTTCCTAGGGAAATCCCTGATCAGTTTATACCATCAGCTTCCTACATAAATACCTGATCAGTTTATACCATCAGCTTCCTACATAAATACCTGATCAGTTTATACCATCAGCTTCCTACACAAATACCTGATCAGTTTATACCATCACCTTCCTACATAAAAAGCTGATCAGTTTATACCATCAGCTTCCTACATAAATACCTGATCAGTTTATACCATCAGCTTCCTAGAGAAATACCTGATCAGTGTATACCATCAGCTTCCTAGAGAAATACCTGATCAGTTTATACCATCAGCTTCCTACACAAATACCTGATCAGTTTTACCATCAGCTTCCTACATTAATACCTGATCAGTTTATACCATCAGCTTCCTACATAATTACCTGATCAGTTTGTACCATCAGCTTCCTACATAAATACCTGATCAGTTTATACCATCAGCTTCCTAGAGAAATACCTGATCAGTTTGTACGATCAGCTTCCTACACAAATACCTGATCAGTTTTACCATCAGCTTCCTACATAAATACCTGATCAGTTTATACCATCAGCTTCCTACATAAATACCTGATCGGTTTATACCATCAGTTTCCTACATAAATACGTGATCAGTTTATACCTTCAGCTTCCTAGAGAAACACCTGATCAGTTTATACCATCAGCTTCCTAGAGAAATACCTGATCAGTTTATACCCTCAGCTTACTACATAAATACCTGATCAGGTTATACCATCAGCTTCCTACACAAATACCTGATCAGTTTATACCATCAGCTTCCTACATAAATACCTGAACAGTTTATACCATCAGCTCCCTACACAAATACCTGATCAGTTTATACCATAAGCTTCCTACATAAATACCTGATCAGTTTATACCATCAGCTTCCTACATAAATACCTGATCAGATTATACCATCAGCTTCCTACATAAATACCTGATCAGTTTATACCATCAGCTTCCTAGAGAAATACCTGAGCAGTTTATACCATCAGCTTCCTACACAAATACCTGATCAGTTTATACCATCAGCTTCCTACACAAATACCTGATCAGTTTATACCATCAGCTTCCTAGAGTAATACCTGATCAGTTTATAGCATCAGCTTCTTACATTAATACCTGATCAGTTTATACCATCAGCTTCCTACATAAATACCTGATCAGTTTATACCATCAGCTTCCTACATATATACCTGATCAGTTTATACCATCAGCTTCCTACATAAATACCTGATCAGTTTATACCATCAGCTTCCTACATAAATACCTGATCAGTTTATACCATCACCTTCCTACATAAATACCTGATCAGTTTATACCATCAGCTTTCTACACAAATACCTGATCAGTTTATACCATCAGCTTCCTAGAGAAATACCTGATCAGTTTATACCATCAGCTTCCTACACAAATACCTGATCAGTTTATACCATCAGCTTCTTACATTAATACCTGATCAGTTTATACCATCAGCTTCCTACACAAATACCTGAGCAGTTTATACCATCAGCTTCTTACATTAGTACCTGATCAGTTTATACCATCAGCTTCCTACAGAAATACCTGATCAGTTTGTACCATCAGCTTCCTACATAAATACCTGATCAGTTTATACCATCAGCTTCCTAGAGAAATACCTGATCAGTTTATACCATCAGCTTCCTACACAAATACCTGATCTGTTTATACCATCAGCTTCCTACACAAATACCTGATCAGTTTATACCACCAGCTTCCTACCGAAATACCTGATCAGTTTATACCATCAGCTTCCTACACAAATACCAGATCAGTTTATACCATCAGCTTCCTAGAGAAATACCTGATCAGTTTATACCATATGCTACCTACATAAATACCTGATCAGTTTATACCATCAGCTTCCTAGGGAAATCCCTGATCAGTTTATACCATCAGCTTCCTACATAAATACCTGATCAGTTTATACCATCAGCTTCCTACATAAATACCTGATCAGTTTATACCATCAGCTTCCTACACAAATACCTGATCAGTTTATACCATCACCTTCCTACATAAAAAGCTGATCAGTTTATACCATCAGCTTCCTACAAAAATACCTGATCAGTTTATACCATCAGCTTCCTAGAGAAATACCTGATCAGTGTATACCATCAGCTTCCTAGAGAAATACCTGATCAGTTTATACCATCAGCTTCCTACACAAATACCTGATCAGTTTTACCATCAGCTTCCTACATAAATACCTGATCAGTTTATACCATCAGCTTCCTACATAATTACCTGATCAGTTTGTACCATCAGCTTCCTACATAAATACCTGATCAGTTTATACCATCAGCTTCCTAGAGAAATACCTGATCAGTTTGTACGATCAGCTTCCTACACAAATACCTGATCAGTTTTACCATCAGCTTCCTACATAAATACCTGATCAGTTTATACCATCAGCTTCCTACATAAATACCTGATCGGTTTATACCATCAGTTTCCTACATAAATACGTGATCAGTTTATACCTTCAGCTTCCTAGAGAAACACCTGATCAGTTTATACCATCAGCTTCCTAGAGAAATACCTGATCAGTTTATACCCTCAGCTTACTACATAAATACCTGATCAGTTTATACCATCAGCTTCCTACACAAATGCCTGATCAGTTTATACCATCGGCTTCCTACATAAATACCTGAACAGTTTATACCATCAGCTCCCTACACAAATACCTGATCAGTTTATACCATAAGCTTCCTACATAAATACCTGATCAGTTTATACCATCAGCTTCCTACATAAATACCTGATCAGATTATACCATCAGATTCCTACATAAATACCTGATCAGTTTATACCATCAGCTTCCTAGAGAAATACCTGAGCAGTTTATACCATCAGCTTCCTACACAAATACCTGATCAGTTTATACCATCAGCTTCCTACACAAATACCTGATCAGTTTATACCATCAGCTTCCTAGAGTAATACCTTATCAGTTTATAGCATCAGCTTCTTACATTAATACCTGATCAGTTTATACCATCAGCTTCCTACATAAATACCTGATCAGTTTATACCATCAGCTTCCTACATATATACCTGATCAGTTTATACCATCAGCTTCCTACATAAATACCTGATCAGTTTATACCATCAGCTTCCTACATAAATACCTGATCAGTTTATACCATCACCTTCCTACATAAATACCTGATCAGTTTATACCATCAGCTTCCTACACAAATACCTGATCAGTTTATACCATCAGCTTCCTAGAGAAATACCTGATCAGTTTATACCATCAGCTTCCTACACAAATACCTGATCAGTTTATACCATCAGCTTCTTACATTAATACCTGATCAGTTTATACCATCAGCTTCCTACACAAATACCTGAGCAGTTTATACCATCAGCTTCTTACATTAGTACCTGATCAGTTTATACCATCAGCTTCCTACAGAAATACCTGATCAGTTTGTACCATCAGCTTCCTACATAAATACCTGATCAGTTTATACCATCAGCTTCCTAGAGAAATACCTGATCAGTTTATACCATCAGCTTCCTACACAAATACCTGATCTGTTTATACCATCAGCTTCCTACACAAATACCTGATCAGTTTATACCACCAGCTTCCTACCGAAATACCTGATCAGTTTATACCATCAGCTTCCTACACAAATACCAGATCAGTTTATACCATCAGCTTCCTAGAGAAATACCTGATCAGTTTATACCATATGCTACCTACATAAATAACTGATCAGTTTATACCATCAGCTTCCTAGGGAAATCCCTGATCAGTTTATACCATCAGCTTCCTACATAAATACCTGATCAGTTTATACCATCAGCTTCCTACATAAATACCTGATCAGTTTATACCATCAGCTTCCTACACAAATACCTGATCAGTTTATACCATCACCTTCCTACATAAAAAGCTGATCAGTTTATACCATCAGCTTCCTACATAAATACCTGATCAGTTTATACCATCAGCTTCCTACATAATTACCTGATCAGTTTGTACCATCAGCTTCCTACATAAATACCTGATCAGTTTATACCATCAGCTTCCTAGAGAAATACCTGATCAGTTTGTACAATCAGCTTCCTACACAAATACCTGATCAGTTTTACCATCAGCTTCCTACATAAATACCTGATCAGTTTATACCATCAGCTTCCTACATAAATACCTGATCGGTTTATACCATCAGTTTCCTACATAAATACGTGATCAGTTTATACCTTCAGCTTCCTAGAGAAACACCTGATCAGTTTATACCATCAGCTTCCTAGAGAAATACCTGATCAGTTTATACCCTCAGCTTACTACATAAATACCTGATCAGTTTATACCATCAGCTTCCTACACAAATGCCTGATCAGTTTATACCATCAGCTTCCTACATAAATACCTGAACAGTTTATACCATCAGCTCCCTACACAAATACCTGATCAGTTTATACCATAAGCTTCCTACATAAATACCTGATCAGTTTATACCATCAGCTTCCTACATAAATACCTGATCAGATTATACCATCAGCTTCCTACATAAATACCTGATCAGTTTATACCATCAGCTTCCTAGAGAAATACCTGAGCAGTTTATACCATCAGCTTCCTACACAAATACCTGATCAGTTTATACCATCAGCTTCCTACACAAATACCTGATCAGTTTATACCATCAGCTTCCTAGAGTAATACCTGATCAGTTTATAGCATCAGCTTCTTACATTAATACCTGATCAGTTTATACCATCAGCTTCCTACATAAATACCTGATCAGTTTATACCATCAGCTTCCTACATATATACCTGATCAGTTTATACCATCAGCTTCCTACATAAATACCTGATCAGTTTATACCATCAGCTTCCTACATAAATACCTGATCAGCTTATACCATCACCTTCCTACATAAATACCTGATCAGTTTATACCATCAGCTTCCTACACAAATACCTGATCAGTTTATACCATCAGCTTCCTAGAGAAATACCTGATCAGTTTATACCATCAGCTTCCTACACAAATACCTGATCAGTTTATACCATCAGCTTCTTACATTAATACCTGATCAGTTTATACCATCAGCTTCCTACACAAATACCTGAGCAGTTTATACCATCAGCTTCTTACATTAGTACCTGATCAGTTTATACCATCAGCTTCCTACAGAAATACCTGATCAGTTTGTACCATCAGCTTCCTACATAAATACCTGATCAGTTTATACCATCAGCTTCCTAGAGAAATACCTGATCAGTTTATACCATCAGCTTCCTACACAAATACCTGATCTGTTTATACCATCAGCTTCCTACACAAATACCTGATCAGTTTATACCACCAGCTTCCTACCGAAATACCTGATCAGTTTATACCATCAGCTTCCTACACAAATACCAGATCAGTTTATACCATCAGCTTCCTAGAGAAATACCTGATCAGTTTATACCATATGCTACCTACATAAATACCTGATCAGTTTATACCATCAGCTTCCTAGGGAAATCCCTGATCAGTTTATACCATCAGCTTCCTACATAAATACCTGATCAGTTTATACCATCAGCTTCCTACATAAATACCTGATCAGTTTATACCATCAGCTTCCTACACAAATACCTGATCAGTTTATACCATCACCTTCCTACATAAAAAGCTGATCAGTTTATACCATCAGCTTCCTACATAAATACCTGATCAGTTTATACCATCAGCTTCCTAGAGAAATACCTGATCAGTGTATACCATCAGCTTCCTAGAGAAATACCTGATCAGTTTATACCATCAGCTTCCTACACAAATACCTGATCAGTTTTACCATCAGCTTCCTACATAAATACCTGATCAGTTTATACCATCAGCTTCCTACATAATTACCTGATCAGTTTGTACCATCAGCTTCCTACATAAATACCTGATCAGTTTATACCATCAGCTTCCTAGAGAAATACCTGATCAGTTTGTACGATCAGCTTCCTACACAAATACCTGATCAGTTTTACCATCAGCTTCCTACATAAATACCTGATCAGTTTATACCATCAGCTTCCTACATAAATACCTGATCGGTTTATACCATCAGTTTCCTACATAAATACGTGATCAGTTTATACCTTCAGCTTCCTAGAGAAACACCTGATCAGTTTATACCATCAGCTTCCTAGAGAAATACCTGATCAGTTTATACCCTCAGCTTCCTACATAAATACCTGATCAGTTTATACCATCAGCTTCCTACACACAAACCTGATCAGTTTATACCATCAGCTTCCTACATAAATACCTGAACAGTTTATACCATCAGCTTCCTACACAAATACCTGATCAGTTTATACCATAAGCTTCCTACATAAATACCTGATCAGTTTATACCATCAGCTTCCTACATAAATACCTGATCAGATTATACCATCAGCTTCCTACATAAATACCTGATCAGTTTATACCATCAGCTTCCTAGAGAAATACCTGAGCAGTTTATACCATCAGCTTCCTACACAAATACCTGATCAGTTTATACCATCAGCTTCCTACACAAATACCTGATCAGTTTATACCATCAGCTTCCTAGAGAAATACCTGATCAGTTTATACCATCAGCTTCTTACATTAATACCTGATCAGTTTATACCATCAGCTTCCTACATAAATACCTGATCAGTTTATACCATCAGCTTCCTACATAAATACCTGAACAGTTTATACCATCAGCTTCCTACATAAATACCTGATCAGTTTATACCATCAGCTTCCTACATAAATACCTGATCAGTTTATACCATCACCTTCCTACATAAATACCTGATCAGTTTATACCATCAGCTTCCTACACAAATACCTGATCAGTTTATACCATCAGCTTCCTAGAGAAATACCTGATCAGTTTATAACATCAGCTTCCTACACAAATACCTGATCAGTTTATACCATCAGCTTCTTACATTAATACCTGATCAGTTTATACCATCAGCTTCCTACACAAATACCTGATCAGTTTATACCATCAGCTTCTTACATTAATACCTGATCAGTTTATACCATCAGCTTCCTACAGAAATACCTGATCAGTTTATACCATCAGCTTCCTACACAAATACCTGATCAGTTTATACCATCAGCTTCCTAGAGAAATACCTGATCAGTTTATACCATCAGCTGCCTACATAAATACCTGATCAGTTTATACCATCAGCTTCCTACATAAATACCTGATCAGATTATACCATCAGCTTCCTACATAAATACCTGATCAGTTTATACCATCAGCTTCCTAGAGAAATACCTGAGCAGTTTATACCATCAGCTTCCTACACAAATACCTGATCAGTTTATACCATCAGCTTCCTACACAAATACCTGATCAGTTTATACCATCAGCTTCCTAGAGTAATACCTGATCAGTTTATAGCATCAGCTTCTTACATTAATACCTGATCAGTTTATACCATCAGCTTCCTATATAAATACCTGATCAGTTTATACCATCAGCTTCCTACATATATACCTGATCAGTTTATACCATCAGCTTCCTACATAAATACCTGATCAGTTTATACCATCAGCTTCCTACATAAATACCTGATCAGTTTATACCATCACCTTCCTACATAAATACCTGATCAGTTTATACCATCAGCTTCCTACACAAATACCTGATCAGTTTATACCATCAGCTTCCTAGAGAAATACCTGATCAGTTTATACCATCAGCTTCCTACACAAATACCTGATCAGTTTATACCATCAGCTTCTTACATTATTACCTGATCAGTTTATACCATCAGCTTCCTACACAAATACCTGAGCAGTTTATACCATCAGCTTCTTACATTAGTACCTGATCAGTTTATACCATCAGCTTCCTACAGAAATACCTGATCAGTTTGTACCATCAGCTTCCTACATAAATACCTGATCAGTTTATACCATCAGCTTCCTAGAGAAATACCTGATCAGTTTATACCATCAGCTTCCTACACAAATACCTGATCTGTTTATACCATCAGCTTCCTACACAAATACCTGATCAGTTTATACCATCAGCTTCCTACCGAAATACCTGATCAGTTTATACCATCAGCTTCCTACACAAATACCAGATCAGTTTATACCATCAGCTTCCTAGAGAAATACCTGATCAGTTTATACCATATGCTACCTACATAAATACCTGATCAGTTTATACCATCAGCTTCCTAGGGAAATCCCTGATCAGTTTATACCATCAGCTTCCTACATAAATACCTGATCAGTTTATACCATCAGCTTCCTACATAAATACCTGATCAGTTTATACCATCAGCTTCCTACACAAATACCTGATCAGTTTATACCATCACCTTCCTACATAAAAAGCTGATCAGTTTATACCATCAGCTTCCTACATAAATACCTGATCAGTTTATACCATCAGCTTCCTAGAGAAATACCTGATCAGTGTATACCATCAGCTTCCTAGAGAAATACCTGATCAGTTTATACCATCAGCTTCCTACACAAATACCTGATCAGTTTTACCATCAGCTTCCTACATAAATACCTGATCAGTTTATACCATCAGCTTCCTACATAATTACCTGATCAGTTTGTACCATCAGCTTCCTACATAAATACCTGATCAGTTTATACCATCAGCTTCCTAGAGAAATACCTGATCAGTTTGTACGATCAGCTTCCTACACAAATACCTGATCAGTTTTACCATCAGCTTCCTACATAAATACCTGATCAGTTTATACCATCAGCTTCCTACATAAATACCTGATCGGTTTATACCATCAGTTTCCTACATAAATACGTGATCAGTTTATACCTTCAGCTTCCTAGAGAAACACCTGATCAGTTTATACCATCAGCTTCCTAGAGAAATACCTGATCAGTTTATACCCTCAGCTTCCTACATAAATACCTGATCAGTTTATACCATCAGCTTCCTACACACATACCTGATCAGTTTATACCATCAGCTTCCTACATAAATACCTGAACAGTTTATACCATCAGCTTCCTACACAAATACCTGATCAGTTTATACCATAAGCTTCCTACATAAATACCTGATCAGTTTATACCATCAGCTTCCTACATAAATACCTGATCAGATTATACCATCAGCTTCCTACATAAATACCTGATCAGTTTATACCATCAGCTTCCTAGAGAAATACCTGAGCAGTTTATACCATCAGCTTCCTACACAAATACCTGATCAGTTTATACCATCAGCTTCCTACACAAATACCTGATCAGTTTATACCATCAGCTTCCTAGAGAAATACCTGATCAGTTTATACCATCAGCTTCTTACATTAATACCTGATCAGTTTATACCATCAGCTTCCTACATAAATACCTGATCAGTTTATACCATCAGCTTCCTACATAAATACCTGAACAGTTTATACCATCAGCTTCCTACATAAATACCTGATCAGTTTATACCATCAGCTTCCTACATAAATACCTGATCAGTTTATACCATCACCTTCCTACATAAATACCTGATCAGTTTATACCATCAGCTTCCTACACAAATACCTGATCAGTTTATACCATCAGCTTCCTAGAGAAATACCTGATCAGTTTATAACATCAGCTTCCTACACAAATACCTGATCAGTTTATACCATCAGCTTCTTACATTAATACCTGATCAGTTTATACCATCAGCTTCCTACACAAATACCTGATCAGTTTATACCATCAGCTTCTTACATTAATACCTGATCAGTTTATACCATCAGCTTCCTACAGAAATACCTGATCAGTTTATACCATCAGCTTCCTACACAAATACCTGATCAGTTTATACCATCAGCTTCCTAGAGAAATACCTGATCAGTTTATACCATCAGCTTCCTACATAAATACCTGATCAGTTTATACCATCAGCTTCCTACACAAATACCTGATCAGTTTATACCATCAGCTTCCTACATAAATACCTGATCAGTTTATACCATCAGCTTCCTACAGAAATACCTGATCAGTTTATACCATCAGCTTCCTACACAAATACCTGATCAGTTTATACCATCAGCTTCCTAGAGAAATACCTGATCAGTTTATACCATCAGCTTCCTACATAAATACCTGATCAGTTTATACCATCAGCTTCCTACATAAATACCTGATCAGATTATACCATCAGCTTCCTACATAAATACCTGATCAGTTTATACCATCAGCTTCCTAGAGAAATACCTGAGCAGTTTATACCATCAGCTTCCTACACAAATACCTGATCAGTTTATACCATCAGCTTCCTACACAAATACCTGATCAGTTTATACCATCAGCTTCCTAGAGTAATACCTGATCAGTTTATAGCATCAGCTTCCTACATATATACCTGATCAGTTTATACCATCAGCTTCCTACATAAATACCTGATCAGTTTATACCATCAGCTTCCTACATATATACCTGATCAGTTTATACCATCAGCTTCCTACATAAATACCTGATCAGTTTATACCATCAGCTTCCTACATAAATACCTGATCAGTTTATACCATCACCTTCCTACATAAATACCTGATCAGTTTATACCATCACCTTCCTACATAAATACCTGATCAGTTTATACCATCAGCTTCCTACACAAATACCTGATCAGTTTATACCATCAGCTTCCTAGAGAAATACCTGATCAGTTTATACCATCAGCTTCTTACATTATTACCTGATCAGTTTATACCATCAGCTTCCTACACAAATACCTGAGCAGTTTATACCATCAGCTTCTTACATTAGTACCTGATCAGTTTATACCATCAGCTTCTTACATTAGTACCTGATCAGTTTATACCATCAGCTTCCTACAGAAATACCTGATCAGTTTGTACCATCAGCTTCCTACATAAATACCTGATCAGTTTATACCATCAGCTTCCTAGAGAAATACCTGATCAGTTTATACCATCAGCTTCCTACACAAATACCTGATCTGTTTATACCATCAGCTTCCTACACAAATACCTGATCAGTTTATACCACCAGCTTCCTACCGAAATACCTGATCAGTTTATACCATCAGCTTCCTAGAGAAATACCTGATCAGTTTATACCATATGCTACCTACATAAATACCTGATCAGTTTATACCATCAGCTTCCTAGGGAAATCCCTGATCAGTTTATACCATCAGCTTCCTAGGGAAATCCCTGATCAGTTTATACCATCAGCTTCCTACATAAATACCTGATCAGTTTATACCATCAGCTTCCTACATAAATACCTGATCAGTTTATACCATCAGCTTCCTACACAAAAACCTGATCAGTTTATACCATCAGCTTCCTACATAAAAAGCTGATCAGTTTATACCATCAGCTTCCTACATAAATACCTGATCAGTTTATACCATCAGCTTCCTAGAGAAAGACCTGATCAGTGTATACCATCAGCTTCCTAGAGAAATACCTGATCAGTTTTACCATCAGCTTCCTACATAAATACCTGATCAGTTTATACCATCAGCTTCCTACATAATTACCTGATCAGTTTGTACCATCAGCTTCCTACATAAATACCTGATCAGTTTATACCATCAGCTTCCTAGAGAAATACCTGATCAGTTTGTACGATCAGCTTCCTACACAAATACCTGATCAGTTTTACCATCAGCTTCCTACATAAATACCTGATCAGTTTATACCATCAGCTTCCTACATAAATACCTGATCGGTTTATACCATCAGTTTCCTACATAAATACGTGATCAGTTTATACCTTCAGCTTCCTAGAGAAACACCTGATCAGTTTATACCATCAGCTTCCTAGAGAAATACCTGATCAGTTTATACCCTCAGCTTCCTACATAAATACCTGATCAGTTTATACCATCAGCTTCCTACACACATACCTGATCAGTTTATACCATCAGCTTCCTACATAAATACCTGAACAGTTTATACCATCAGCTTCCTACACAAATACCTGATCAGTTTATACCATAAGCTTCCTACATAAATACCTGATCAGTTTATACCATCAGCTTCCTACAAAAATACCTGATCAGATTATACCATCAGCTTCCTACATAAATACCTGATCAGTTTATACCATCAGCTTCCTAGAGAAATACCTGAGCAGTTTATACCATCAGCTTCCTACATAAATACCTGATCAGTTTATACCATCAGCTTCCTACACAAATACCTGATCAGTTTATACCATCAGCTTCCTAGAGAAATACCTGATCAGTTTATACCATCAGCTTCTTACATTAATACCTGATCAGTTTATACCATCAGCTTCCTACATAAATACCTGATCAGTTTATACCATCAGCTTCCTACATAAATACCTGAACAGTTTATACCATCAGCTTCCTACATAAATACCTGATCAGTTTATACCATCAGCTTCCTACATAAATACCTGATCAGTTTATACCATCACCTTCCTACATAAATACCTGATCAGTTTATACCATCAGCTTCCTACACAAATACCTGATCAGTTTATACCATCAGCTTCCTAGAGAAATACCTGATCAGTTTATAACATCAGCTTCCTACACAAATACCTGATCAGTTTATACCATCAGCTTCTTACATTAATACCTGATCAGTTTATACCATCAGCTTCCTACACAAATACCTGATCAGTTTATACCATCAGCTTCCTACATAAATACCTGATCAGTTTATACCATCAGCTTCCTACAGAAATACCTGATCAGTTTATACCATCAGCTTCCTACACAAATACCTGATCAGTTTATACCATCAGCTTCCTAGAGAAATACCTGATCAGTTTATACCATCAGCTTCCTACATAAATACCTGATCAGTGTATACCATCAGCTTCCTACACAAATACCTGATCAGTTTATACCATCAGCTTCCTACATAAATACCTGATCAGTTTACACCATCAGCTTCCTACATAAATACCTGCTAAGTTTATACCATCAGCTTCCTACATAAATACCTGATCAGTTTATACCATCAGCTTCCTACACAAATACCTGATCAGTTTATACCATCAGCTTCCTACATAAATACCTGATCAGTTTATACCATCAGCTTCCTACATAAATACCTGATCAGTTTATACCATCAGCTTCCTACACAAATACCTGATCAGTTTATACCATCAGCTTCCTACATAAAAACCTGATCAGTTTATACCATCAGCTTCCTACATAAATACCTGATCAGTTTATACCATCAGCTTCCTAGAGAAATACCTGATCAGTTTATACCATCAGCTTCCTAGAGAAATACCTGATCAGTTTATACCATCAGCTTCCTACACAAATACCTGATCAGTTTTACCATCAGCTTCCTACATAAATACCTGATCAGTTTATACCATCAGCTTCCTACATAATTACCTGATCAGTTTGTACCATCAGCTTCCTACATAAATACCTAATCAGTTTATACCATCAGCTTCCTACATAAATACCTGATCAGATTATACCATCAGCTTCCTACATAAATACCTGATCAGTTTATACCATCAGCTTCCTAGAGAAATACCTGAGCAGTTTATACCATCAGCTTCCTACACAAATACCTGATCAGTTTATACCATCAGCTTCCTACACAAATACCTGATCAGTTTATACCATCAGCTTCCTACAGAAATACCTGATCAGTTTATACCATCAGCTTCTTACATTAATACCTGATCAGTTTATACCATCAGCTTCCTACATAAATACCTGATCAGTTTATACCATCAGCTTCCTACATAAATACCTGAACAGTTTATACCATCAGCTTCCTACATAAATACCTGATCAGTTTATACCATCAGCTTCCTACATAAATACCTGATCAGTTTATACCATCACCTTCCTACATAAATACCTGATCAGTTTATACCATCAGCTTCCTACACAAATACCTGATCAGTTTATACCATCAGCTTCCTAGAGAAATACCTGATCAGTTTATAACATCAGCTTCCTACACAAATACCTGATCAGTTTATACCATCAGCTTCTTACATTAATACCTGATCAGTTTATACCATCAGCTTCCTACACAAATACCTGATCAGTTTATACCATCAGCTTCTTACATTAATACCTGATCAGTTTATACCATCAGCTTCCTACAGAAATACCTGATCAGTTTATACCATCAGCTTCCTACACAAATACCTGATCAGTTTATACCATCAGCTTCCTAGAGAAATACCTGATCAGTTTATACCATCAGCTTCCTACATAAATACCTGATCAGTGTATACCATCAGCTTCCTACACAAATACCTGATCAGTTTATACCATCAGCTTCCTACATAATTACCTGATCAGTTTACACCATCAGCTTCCTACATAAATACCTGCTAAGTTTATACCATCAGCTTCCTACATAAATACCTGATCAGTTTATACCATCAGCTTCCTACACAAATACCTGATCAGTTTATACCATCAGCTTCCTACATAAATACCTGATCAGTTTATACCATCAGCTTCCTACATAAATACCTGATCAGTTTATACCATCAGCTTCCTACACAAATACCTGATCAGTTTATACCATCAGCTTCCTACATAAAAACCTGATCAGTTTATACCATCAGCTTCCTACATAAATACCTGATCAGTTTATACCATCAGCTTCCTAGAGAAATACCTGATCAGTTTATACCATCAGCTTCCTAGAGAAATACCTGATCAGTTTATACCATCAGCTTCCTACACAAATACCTGATCAGTTTTACCATCAGCTTCCTACATAAATACCTGATCAGTTTATACCATCAGCTTCCTACATAATTACCTGATCAGTTTGTACCATCAGCTTCCTACATAAATACCTAATCAGTTTATACCATCAGCTTCCTACATAAATACCTGATCAGTTTATACCATCAGCTTCCTACATAAATACCTGATCAGTTTGTACTATCAGCTTCCTACATAAATACCTGATCAGTTTATACCATCAGCTTCCTACATAAATACCTGATCAGTTTATACCATCAGCTTCCTAGAGAAATACCTGATCAGTTTATACCATCAGTTTCCTACACAAATACCTGATCAGTTTATACCATCAGTTTCCTAGAGAAATACCTGATCAGTTTATACCATTAGCTTCCTACACAAATACCTGATCAGTTTATACCATCAGCTTCCTAGAGAAATACCTGATCAGTTTATACCATCAGCTTCCTACATAAATACCTGATCAGTTTATACCATCAGCTTCCTACACAAATACCTGATCAGTTTATACCATCAGCTTCCTACATAAATACCTGATCAGTTTATACCATCAGCTTCCTACATAAATACCTGATAAGTTTATACCATCAGCTTCCTACACAAATACCTGATCAGTTTATACCATCAGCTTCCTACATAATTACCTGATCAGTTTGTACCATCAGCTTCCTACATAAATACCTGATCAGTTTATACCATCAGCTTCCTACATAAATACCTGATCAGTTTATACCATCAGCTTCCTAAACAAATACCTGATCAGTTTATACCATCAGCTTCCTACATAATTACCTGATCAGTTTGTACCATCAGCTTCCTACATAAATACCTGATAAGTTTATACCATCAGCTTCCTACATAAATACCTGATCAGTTTATACCATCAGCTTCCTACACAAATACCTGATCAGTTTATACCATCAGCTTCCTACATAAATACCTGATCAGTTTATACCATCAGCTTCCTACATAATTACCTGATCAGTTTGTACCATCAGCTTCCTACATAAATACCTGATAAGTTTATACCATCAGCTTCCTACATAAATACCTGATCAGTTTATACCATCAGTTTCCTACTCAAATACCTGATCAGTTTATACCATCAGTTTCCTAGAGAAATACCTGATCAGTTTATACCATCAGCTTCCTACACAAATACCTGATAAGTTTATACCATCAGCTTCCTACACAAATACCTGATCAGTTTATACCATCAGCTTCCTACATAAATACCTGATCAGTTTATACCATCAGCTTCTTACATTAATACCTGATCAGTTTATACCATCAGCTTCCTACATAAATACTTGATCAGTTTATACCATCAGCTTCCTACATAAATACCTGATCAGTTTATACCATCAGCTTCCTACATAAATACCTGATCAGTTTATACCATCAGCTTCCTACACAAATACCTGATCAGTTTATACCATCAGCTTCCTACATAATTACCTGATCAGTTTGTACCATCAGCTTCCTACATAAATACCTGATAAGTTATTACCATCAGCTTCCTACATAAATACCTGATCAGTTTATACCATCAGCTTCCTACACAAATACCTGATCAGTTTATACCATCAGCTTCCTACATAAATACCTGATCAGTTTATACCATCAGCTTCCTACATAATTACCTGATCAGTTTGTACCATCAGCTTCCTACATAAATACCTGATAAGTTTATACCATCAGCTTCCTACATAAATACCTAATCAGTTTATACCATCAGCTTCCTACATAAATACCTGATCAGTTTATACCATCAGCTTCCTACATAAATACCTGATCAGTTTGTACTATCAGCTTCCTACATAAATACCTGATCAGTTTATACCATCAGCTTCCTACATAAATACCTGATCAGTTTATACCATCAGCTTCCTACATAAATACCTGATCAGTTTATACCATCAGCTTCCTACATAAATACCTGATCAGTTTATACCATCAGCTTCCTACATAAATACCTGATCAGTTTATACCATCAGCTTCCTACACAAATACCTGATCAGTTTATACCATCAGCTTCCTACACAAATACCTGATCAGTTTATACCATCAGCTTCCTAGAGAAATACCTGATCAGTTTATAACATCAGCTTCCTACACAAATACCTGATCAGTTTATACCATCAGCTTCTTACATTAATACCTGATCAGTTTATACCATCAGCTTCCTACAGAAATACCTGATCAGTTTATACCATCAGCTTCCTACACAAATACCTGATCAGTTTATACCATCAGCTTCCTAGAGAAATACCTGATCAGTTTATACCATCAGCTTCCTACATAAATACCTGATCAGTTTATACCATCAGCTTCCTACATAAATACCTGATCAGTTTATACCATCAGCTTCCTACATAAATACCTGATCAGTTTATACCATCAGCTTCCTACACAAATACCTGATCAGTTTATACCATCAGCTTCCTACATAAAAACCTGATCAGTTTATACCATCAGCTTCCTACATAAATACCTGATCAGTTTATACCATCAGCTTCCTAGAGAAATACCTGATCAGTTTATACCATCAGCTTCCTAGAGAAATACCTGATCAGTTTATACCATCAGCTTCCTACACAAATACCTGATCAGTTTTACCATCAGCTTCCTACATAAATACCTGATCAGTTTATACCATCAGCTTCCTACATAATTACCTGATCAGTTTGTACCATCAGCTTCCTACATAAATACCTAATCAGTTTATACCATCAGCTTCCTACATAAATACCTGATCAGTTTGTACTATCAGCTTCCTACATAAATACCTGATCAGTTTATACCATCAGCTTCCTACATAAATACCTGATCAGTTTATACCATCAGCTTCCTAGAGAAATACCTGATCAGTTTATACCATCAGTTTCCTACACAAATACCTGATCAGTTTATACCATCAGTTTCCTAGAGAAATACCTGATCAGTTTATACCATCAGCTTCCTACACAAATACCTGATCAGTTTATACCATCAGCTTCCTAGAGAAATACCTGATCAGTTTATACCATCAGCTTCCTACATAAATACCTGTTCAGTTTATACCATCAGCTTCCTACACAAATACCTGATCAGTTTATACCATCAGCTTCCTACATAAATACCTGATCAGTTTATACCATCAGCTTCCTACATAAATACCTGATAAGTTTATACCATCAGCTTCCTACACAAATACCTGATCAGTTTATACCATCAGCTTCCTACATAATTACCTGATCAGTTTGTACCATCAGCTTCCTACATAAATACCTGATCAGTTTATACCATCAGCTTCCTACATAAATACCTGATCAGTTTATACCATCAGCTTCCTACACAAATACCTGATCAGTTTATACCATCAGCTTCCTACATAATTACCTGATCAGTTTGTACCATCAGCTTCCTACATAAATACCTGATAAGTTTATACCATCAGCTTCCTACATAAATACCTGATCAGTTTATACCATCAGCTTCCTACACAAATACCTGATCAGTTTATACCATCAGCTTCCTACATAAATACCTGATCAGTTTATACCATCAGTTTCCTACATAATTACCTGATCAGTTTGTACCATCAGCTTCCTACATAAATACCTGATAAGTTTATACCATCAGCTTCCTACATAAATACCTGATCAGTTTATACCAACAGTTTCTTACATTAATACCTGATCAGTTTATACCATCAGCTTCCTACACAAATACCTGATCAGTTTATACCATCAGCTTCTTACATTAATACCTGATCAGTTTATACCATCAGCTTCCTACAGAAATACCTGATCAGTTTATACCATCAGCTTCCTACACAAATACCTGATCAGTTTATACCATCATCTTCCTAGAGAAATACCTGATCAGTTTATACCATCAGCTTCCTACATAAATACCTGATCAGTTTATACCATCAGCTTCCTACACAAATACCTGATCAGTTTATACCATCAGCTTCCTACATAAATACCTGATCAGATTGCACCATCAGCTTCCTACATAAATACCTGCTAAGTTTATACCATCAGCTTCCTACATAAATACCTGATCAGTTTATACCATCAGCTTCCTACACAAATACCTGATCAGTTTATACCATCAGCTTCCTACATAAATACCTGATCAGTTTATACCATCAGCTTCCTACATAAATACCTGATCAGTTTATACCATCAGCTTCCTACACAAATACCTGATCAGTTTATACCATCAGCTTCCTACATAAAAACCTGATCAGTTTATACCATCAGCTTCCTACATAAATACCTGATCAGTTTATACCATCAGCTTCCTAGAGAAATACCTGATCAGTTTATACCATCAGCTTCCTAGAGAAATACCTGATCAGTTTATACCATCAGCTTCCTACACAAATACCTGATCAGTTTTACCATCAGCTTCCTACATAAATACCTGATCAGTTTATACCATCAGCTTCCTACATAATTACCTGATCAGTTTGTACCATCAGTTTCCTACATAAATACCTAATCAGTTTATACCATCAGCTTCCTACATAAATACCTGATCAGTTTATACCATCAGCTTCCTACATAAATACCTGATCAGTTTGTACTATCAGCTTCCTACATAAATACCTGATCAGTTTATACCATCAGCTTCCTACATAAATACCTGATCAGTTTATACCATCAGCTTCCTAGAGAAATACCTGATCAGTTTATACCATCAGTTTCCTACACAAATACCTGATCAGTTTATACCATCAGTTTCCTAGAGAAATACCTGATCAGTTTATACCATCAGCTTCCTACACAAATACCTGATCAGTTTATACCATCAGCTTCCTAGAGAAATACCTGATCAGTTTATACCATCAGCTTCCTAGAGAAATACCTGATCAGTTTATACCATCAGCTTCCTACACAAATACCTGATCAGTTTATACCATCAGCTTCCTACATAAATACCTGATCAGTTTATACCATCAGCTTCCTACATAAATACCTGATAAGTTTATACCATCAGCTTCCTACACAAATACCTGATCAGTTTATACCATCAGCTTCCTACATAATTACCTGATCAGTTTGTACCATCAGCTTCCTACATAAATACTTGATCAGTTTATACCATCAGCTTCCTACATAAATACCTGATCAGTTTATACCATCAGCTTCCTACACAAATACCTGATCAGTTTATACCATCAGCTTCCTACATAATTACCTGATCAGTTTGTACCATCAGCTTCCTACATAAATACCTGATAAGTTTATACCATCAGCTTCCTACATAAATACCTGATCAGTTTATACCATCAGCTTCCTACACAAATACCTGATCAGTTTATACCATCAGCTTCCTACATAAATACCTGATCAGTTTATACCATCAGCTTCCTAAATAATTACCTGATCAGTTTGTACCATCAGCTTCCTACATAAATACCTGATAAGTTTATACCATCAGCTTCCTACATAAATACCTGATCAGTTTATACCATCAGTTTCCTAGAGAAATACCTGATCAGTTTATACCATCAGTTTCCTAGAGAAATACCTGATCAGTTTATACCATCAGCTTCCTACACAAATACCTGATCAGTTTATACCATCAGCTTCCTAGAGAAATACCTGATCAGTTTATACCATCAGCTTCCTACATAAATACCTGATCAGTTTATACCATCAGCTTCCTACACAAATACCTGATCAGTTTATACCATCAGCTTCCTACATAAATACCTTATCAGTTTATACCATCAGCTTCCTACATAAATACCTGATAAGTTTATACCATCAGCTTCCTACACAAATACCTGATCAGTTTATACCATCAGCTTCCTACATAAATACCTGATCAGTTTATACCATCAGCTTCTTACATTAATACCTGATCAGTTTATACCATCAGCTTCCTACATAAATACCTGATCAGTTTATACCATCAGCTTCCTACATAAATACCTGATCAGTTTATACCATCAGCTTCCTACATAAATACCTGATCAGTTTATACCATCAGCTTCCTACACAAATACCTGATCAGTTTATACCATCAGCTTCCTACATAATTACCTGATCAGTTTGTACCATCAGCTTCCTACATAAATACCTGATAAGTTTATACCATCAGCTTCCTACATAAATACCTGATCAGTTTATACCATCAGCTTCCTACACAAATACCTGATCAGTTTATACCATCAGCTTCCTACATAAATACCTGATCAGTTTATACCATCAGCTTCCTACATAATTACCTGATCAGTTTGTACCATCAGCTTCCTACATAAATACCTGATAAGTTTATACCATCAGCTTCCTACATAAATACCTAATCAGTTTATACCATCAGCTTCCTACATAAATACCTGATCAGTTTATACCATCAGCTTCCTACATAAATACCTGATCAGTTTGTACTATCAGCTTCCTACATAAATACCTGATCAGTTTATACCATCAGCTTCCTACATAAATACCTGATCAGTTTATACCATCAGCTTCCTACATAAATACCTGATCAGTTTATACCATCAGCTTCCTACACAAATACCTGATCAGTTTATACCATCAGCTTCCTACATAAATACCTGATCAGTTTATACCATCAGCTTCCTACACAAATACCTGATCAGTTTATACCATCAGCTTCCTACATACACAGGGCCGTTAACCCCTGAATCCGTTTACCGGATCCCCTGCCTTATTCTCCGGATTCATGCTAAAATGGTGTACTGGGATACGGTGCCATATACCTCGCCGGATCCTAGATCCTGACGGACACCGCCGGATTCTCGTCCGGATCCTATGTAAATAAGAATACCAGGATCCGGCACCAGATCCCTCTCCGGATCCTAGATCCGGTCGGACACCCCCGTATTCTCTTCCGGATCCTAAGGAGATTAGAATACTGGGATATGGTGCCGGATACCTCACCGGATCCTAACCTAGTGGTAGGAGTAGACAATTATGTAAGAATGAAAGGTTTATCATCAATTTGGTTCATTCTTTACCTGATCCAGACCTTCAGTTTAAAAACTCACCTTTCAAATAGTTAACATGAATTATCTGATGATTTTGAGAAATGGATTGAATCAATTAATTGATAACTCTATCTTTCTTAATCACAATATTGTACAAAATATTGTTTGAGATATTGTTTTAAATAATACATTGAAATCATAACAAATAGATTTTCAAGTTCCATGTGTCCATGTGTCATGCTTAGTGACAAAAGTAATGACATAGAGCTACAGTTTTCAAACAGATATTTGAACAAATAAGCATGATAAATGATCTCACTGACTTAGAATGCCAAGATTCAACCAGTTAAGCATACAGCCCAGCTCATTCAAGGATGAATGCAGACCACTTGACTGCCTCCTAGACACAATAAGTGTATTGTTCCACCTGCTAGGTCTTTATGCAATAAAACTAATGAATGTGAGTTGAATATCTTGATCCATTAACAGCTCATTGTCTCAATTTTTTGTCTCTCTATCACTATCAAGGAACAGAGATATATGTATGTGTATGTGTTGGTGTTTGTAGTTTTGTATTAAGTATGTACTTCTCTAAGTATGTACTTTGCAAAGTATTTATTTTTGTATGAATGTATTCAGAGACCGCACATATTCTGCCTATCATGCTTGAATACACATTACACACCTGATGTGCCGATCTCATTAACAGGCCTCATTAACCATATCACTAATTGCAATTAGGCGACAAGTGTTTATTGCAGTAGCATAGGGGATAGGGTAAAGGGATGACGGAAAAGGTTAGTGTAAAGCAACACTTAAACTTTAACAGATATAGGGAAATATGACTATATAAAAAATAACAAAGTAAACACTTACTAAAGAACAAACAATCTTAATAAAAGGAAAGGGCATAACAAATGTTGTTAGCTCTCTTAATCCTTAATCGGAGCGTTTTAAAGTTATGACCTATAGAAGAATGTTTACATTTTTTGTGAAGCAAATGATTTGACACTGATAAAATGCACATACTAGGTTGTTCTTTAATGTCACTCTTCTATCTTTCTAATATTATTACTCTAATGTCTTAAGGTCACATATCTTTTTAGAACATTATTGGGGTTTTTTTAAATGTTGTACATCTGACCATTTTTCTAGTTAAGTAGTCATGAACCTTTGAACATTGAAAGGAACTTTCGTCAAAATTCAAAAGATTATCTTATTTATGTTCAAAGTCTTTGTTATTGACTACATTGAGAACACTCAATTATGTTCAACAAACAAATACCAACAAACATTTGTATGGTCCAATAGAAGGCGCTTTGCTGCCTGCATTTATGCCGGAAGTGCTCATACAAGAGATTGATGAACTCTACTTTGGTTATTGTGGCTGTAACATGTGAATTCTTACTGACTGAAACTATGGTAAACTCCATTTATAATGAATCATGCCAGTCTATTAACCTTAAGCTTTATTCAGTTATAGTCTTGGTGCAGTGTTTGTTTTTAATTGAGAGTTTTACTTTCTATTGCACGGTGCTAATATTACATTGTTTTTCACAAAGGTCATACAGAAGATATTAGTGAATACATTATCATCTGACAGTCTTCCTTGATTTGTCTCATAGAAAAGTAGTTAAGGCACATGGGCCTCCTTTGAAACCTTTTGAACAGCAAGAGAAACTGAAATAAATAGGTATGAACTTGAACATAAGAACCAGTCAACTTTTACACCAATTGTTCACAACTCTTTTGATTGCTTTTAACTAAATTTAATGCAAGGGTTAATGTGACCATAGTCTGTTCAAATTACATATGATGTCATAATAATTGTAACTTTCATCCCTCTGACAATTTGTTGTCAGTGCTTATGCTCTTGGTCCTGAATGCTTCCGACAGAAAAATTATCCCCCCCCCCCCTCCCCTTACAAAAATTCACTCACTTTTAGTCGTGAATATGGCATCGGTCCGCATTGACACATCAAAAGATTATTCTAATAACACGGTTTTCAATCTCCATATACTTGTAGTTGTATTTCAGAACGTGACTTGTTAGATATTTCATAAGGTTCATGCCTGCAATATGAAAAGTACACAGCAAATTATCTACCTCTTTGACAAGGCTGTCCAATTTTAAATGGTAGATTTCAAACATATGCATGATTATTCAAATCAGGAAAGAAATGGCCAAATCATATTATGTTATTCAATCAGTACGGGGAAGCAGTATATTACGTAGTGAGAAGTCTTGACAATAGAAAATGTGAACAAATCCTGTAACTATGATAACAGTCATCAAACATGCATAGCATTGCTAATGAAACTTTTCCCCAAAGTATATAAGTAATAACCGTGCGATTTGACCTGTATCTTTTGAAGGTAGATAATTATGAAAATTATTGAAATCTTTAGTTTGCCAAACGACTTGATACAAATAGCTGTTTCAATCCATTATTCATTTCTTGCACACATTTAATGGTTATATTTCTTCTTTTTTTCACGTTTTATCTTTTGACTAGCTGCGAAGTATTTTTACCTTTGTTACAGTGTTACCACCCATGCACTTGGTACATCATACCAACTGCCAAATCATAACTGTCATCCTAGCGAGATTACCTACAAGAAAATTAAAATTCACAAAAAAAATATCCCTATACACAATACGTTTGTATCTTGTTCAGGTACCACGTCATGTCACAAGATTATAACGCCGCTTATGGCTGAAATATTGCCCAAGCGGCGTAAAACAACAACTGGCTCACTCACTCACAAGATTAAACAAAATACTTTCCCATTCACAAAATCATAACCTTTTATTCTTTACATGATCACATAATATACCTTGTCGTTTATGAAATGGTCAACACATGCAAAAAGGATTAACTTGCGCCCTAAGTTCTTGTTTTTGTACTTGTCAAAGTGTGTAGAATTTCTAATGGCAAGGGCCTGGGTGTTTTTATAGAAAGTATCTGACTGTGGTAATTCAGATATGTCACATTTGCCGCAAATATTTGTTTGTGAAGTTATTCAGACAAAGATATGTTAGAGGAAATTGGTTTATGGAATATTCAAGTTTCAATGCACTATTATACAACACATGTAGCCTTATTAAAAGGGCTTTTATAACTGCTAACGGTTTCCTATGAAAATAATATCTTGAAAAGCATGAATTCGTCACTTTTACTAAATAAAACACTTCATTGTCAAAACATTTTATCAATATGTGAAACATCACTAACCTCGACTTAACCACTTTTCGATTTTCATTTAAAGATTTTTCAACAAAATAAAAACTGGACTTCATTTTTTTTAAGTTGTCCAATAAACACCTTTAATTAGCCTGTCATTGAGACAGCGTAATCATCGGCTCTGATAGACCCACCGGGCCTGGATTAGGGGTCATAAAACTTGCTCGGGTGTGACGTAATAAACAGACTATACAGGTAACGCATCAAATACTGAAATACTGAAATACCGCCTAAATAATTGTTTAATTACAATTGTTGTGGATATGTTTTACGCCAAATGCTTAGTAGTATTACATCGTCAAATGATTAATCTAACTGAGTGGAAAACATTTTCTAAGAATTATGTTGTATTGTTACCATAGATGTATAAGATGACGAGGCTGATTCTGTTTATGACATCATATAAAGAGGGCATGGCCAGTCATGCATTCACTGGTTCGAGGCCTGATCGGTCTAAGCGGCTAAAAGGGCTTTAATAACCAACTGAACATACCTGAGTAGCGACCTTTGACGCACTATACAATATTGGAATCAGACTTTCTTATATTCCAAAATAAAAACTTGTGGTTATTTGAACTTGAAAAGATAAATTTACACTATTAGACAGAGAGGTCAGATATACAATACAAGATACATGACATAGTCAATTCAGTACATTACATATATTTCATAGACATAGCGTTCTATAAACAGGCGAACATGTGAACAGATAGGTAAATGGAATTAGTAATATGTAAAATGGTACTATCAAAATAGGTTATGACATACTGACCAGTTTCGAATGCTTAAGTACAGTTCGAATAGGCATTAAAGCGATCAACGTTGTATACTATCGTAATGTTTTCTTTTACATGTCTAAAATTTGGTATCTTTTCCTGTTGTTTCATTTTAAATAAATTGTATTTAACGACAGTAATTATCAAATTTATGACACAGTTTCTCTGTTCACAAAATCCAAAAATAATGGATTTATTTGTTGAGAATTTTATTTTAGTTCATGTTTTATCAAAAATCCATTCCTCAAGTTTTCCCAGATAGAATGGATAAGATCACATGCAGAATGTTTCGGGTGGACAACGTACAGATATTAGAATCTATAATTAATGTTTTGACAGGAGATCATTTGTTGGCAGAAACCTATGTATCAAACTGTATTAGAACCAAGAATGTTTTATATTGGTGTAAGATTAAAATGTCATTTTTCTATTGTTTCCCATTTTTTCTCATCAGTGGTTTCATTAAGTACTTTTTGCCATTTTTCTCGGAATTTTAACGTCGTGGATTGTTCTCGGTTATGAGTGTCTCATTAATTTTTCTACAACCTTTCGGTTCTCCAACTATGTTTTGTAATAGATATGGTAAAATTGGTAGTTGAATTTTCTTTTCAATATGTACATTTATAGGTTTACAGTAATATTTTATGGATTCGTATTCCTTGATATTCCAGAACATTAGTTTTGCATTCAAATAAAATGTAATTTCTCCTTATCTAGAAAATAACCATTATCGTCAAACACAACATTGATTAAAGTTTTTCCTTTACCTGAGTAATGCTGCTAGGTTTTGATAGTTATTAAACATCTGTCGCGTTTTTGGGTTTTCTGCCTTTTGGGTTATAGATTTCCCCCCATGACTTTAATGTGTCTTTCCAAACAGGATTTATTTGTGGTGTTATGACTGTTGTGAGTATAGTTTGTTCGCATGTCTTAGAAAGCTGTCAATGTCGGGATGCATAGTTGTTTGTGACAATGTCTTTATTTTTATTCAGAGTTGGTTTTTCTTTTAATACATGAAATCTTTTGTGATCAAATGAGATTTGTTATATCTGGAATTCGTATCCCCCTTGTTTAAAGTACTTTGTCGGGTTTATTTGTCCATATAAACTTAAAGCAAAGCTGTTCTATTTGCTTGATCATTTGGTCACTTGGGTTGGGTAAATTATGTGATTAAGTTGTGGTAAGAGAAGGCTTTTTAATACAGTATTTCTACCTAAGGGGGTTAGATTTCTTGCTAGCCATAGGTTCATGGATAATGTTTAGAGTCTTGAGTGTATCTTTATAATCGCGTTCTACCTTTACTGCAAGATTATGAGTAAATATAATACCTGTAAACGAGTCAGTGTAAACGAGTTATTCTTCCAACCAAGATTCCAGTTTATGCACAATTTTCTTTTTGAGTTCTTTTCTGAACCTATCTGTAATACTTGCGTTTTATTTATGTTGATGTTTAAGTCTGAGAAGGAGGATTATTGATTAAGTGTTTTCAATCTGGCCGGTACGCTTTTGTCAGTACCATCTAGTACGAGTGAGGTGTCATGGGCATATTGAGAAAAATAAGGTATTCAGTATATCCTATTGTTATCCCTTTAATTTTATCATTATTTTTTATCATTAGGACCAAGATTTCTGTGCCGCCGATTTATTGGACATAGTTATGACTTATTATTTTAAAAAAAGGTTGCAGATAGATATTGGATTTTTATGACACATTTCGTTTATAACGAGGATTGACTTCCCAATCATTCAAGCTCACCGACCTGTTTGACATTCTACAATAGCCATCGAAATCCCAGTCAAGTTTTTGAAGGGCCTTTGGTGTATTTGCGGTTGTTTATAAGCAAACTTTGATGTAAGAATGCTTCTCTCTAATCAATATACGTATGCATGGACTTAACAGAAGATCAGCTCATTAAGTCGTCTTCAATGAAGCCGAACGCCGTGGTCAAGTTAATTGTAGCGGATGTGCTGAGTGATCTATGAAAGTCCAGTAACAAAAATATTTGCTGAATTCTGCTAAATCACCGTTTTCCTATCTAAAACATCCAATAGTTCAAAATGTATAAACACATAGAGAGAGAGAGAGAGAGAGAGAGAGAGAGAGAGAGAGAGAGAGAGAGAGAGAGAGAGAGAGAGAGAGAGAGAGAGAGAGAGAGAGAGAGAGAAGTATAAGCATATGCTATACATATGAACCATGCATTAATTCATACGCCCATTCACACATAAACGCTTCATGCACACTCATTCACACATAAACGCTTCATGCACACTTATATAAAAAAAATATGTGCATACATATTTCTTACATAAACTCATTCATTCATACATACAAATATATACATACGTACATACGTACATACGTACATACTATACATACATATTATACATAAATAATTATATACATGCAAACATGCAAGTATCTTACAGTAAATAGCTTTATAATAAACAGTGTATTCTTCCTTGAATCAAATTTCATTTAACATTTCGAAACAAACATCTTAAGTGATGGAAAGAAGTACTTTCGATAATCTTGCAGGTAAAAAAGGGATAACATTATTGATGTTATTGACTATAATCTGCGTTATTAACCCACAACATGTTGAATGAAGTTGCACAAATGGTAGAAAACGTTTATTAGAAAATGTGAATGTTATAATATCTTCAATTCCATTAATATATATATTAATTTAGTCTGACGCGACCAGTAGTTGCGTCTTGTCGGACTTAATAACGGAACGTTTTAGATATATTATGGACCTTGGAAATTTGAGAACGCCACGAATTATGTACGGAAGACGAGGACGAGGGATGTCTTTAACATTCAAGTATTCAAACCATATTTGCAGAGTGTATGTCAAAAAGCCACAATTACACCACAGCTTAAAATATGTAAAAATTACGGCACTGACGATTGGACTGATTTTAAATGACAAGATGAAGTTATCTATTCACTGTTATCATGTGGAAATGTGCGCTTTGTTTTCACACTTCCATCCTCATTCAAAGATTTGATATATGCTTCAAATTATATACCGGAGCGTTTTTCTTTTGAGTGATTATATACGTAAAGTAGATCACTGAGCTCTATTGAGACACAAGCTTACTTAAAACACCTCGATGACACTTTAATACCTTTTTTTGACATATTGCCTGAACAGCAACAGTCAAATTGTCAAAAACACAGGATAAAATTTCAGTCATTTTGCCTAGGAAAACTAGTCATTTTATCAAATGAATTACCGTCGCAGTCATTTTCATTTTTCGTATATATATACGTAGAAATCGGACAAACCTTTAAAATATTTTTAATGACTGTGCATAAAGTAAGGCCAATTTAGCAATAACTAATTGGCCTTACTTTATGCACAGTCATTAAAAATATTTTAAAGGTTTGTCCGATTTCTACGTATATATATACGAAAAATGAAAATGATTACACGTTACACTCGAAATGTATGATTGTATGTATGTAGGCTAAACTCATAAACCCTGGACATGCTTCACGGCTCAACGCCTAGACCCTTTGTCGGCGTAACTGCCCGCTCTAGCGACGCCAATTAGCTCACAGTACCCCTCACCTCCCGAGACCGGATGAAAGGAAACTGTCTAGTCTGCCATAAAGTTCTGATTGTTTTATTGTTTCATGGAGATCAAACGGTAAAAAAGACAGGTGTGAATAGGGATATCAAACAAAGAAATTCAGAGACGTTATGTTGTAATTTGCACTATTGTTGTTGGTAATTTAAGGTGATTTGTTCATCTAAAGTTTATTGACATATGAATAACCAGTCACTTGTCTTTAGATCTTAACTCTGTTCACACGTGATGGGCGTGGTCTATATTTCTGATGAGCAAGTCCTGTAACTTCACAGCTTAAACAGATTGCCCTGAATGAATTCTGAATATGATGTAAAAATGTAGACAGACGGACAGATATTTTATTTATTATATCTGTCTGTATGTCTGTCTGTCTATAAAAAAATTTATCTTGTATTAATACTGTCGGTTCCCAAACAGTGTAAGGCATTCAACAAAACGTAAAAACAAACTATAACTAAACTGTAACTAAATTTGACCTATTGAAATGTTATTGAACAAACAAACAAGCCTATTTGTAAACAAAACAGAATTAATATGTCATATAATATGTAGAATGTCACATTATTACATACGCAAATTAACCTTTATAATACTTTTTACGTACTTAATCTCTTTGAAGAATACTTTTAGAATGCAAAAGTTTAAACAACATTCAAACTTTACACGACAGAATAACACATGCAAAGAGAATATTGTGCACTAAATGCAAATATGAATGAAAAACGCAAGTGAGGAGCATGGAATAGCCAGTTATTCAATAGGTAACGAACAGGGTGTGGCTACATGAACACTATTGTCCAATGAAAGCAATTGCACGTGTTTGTTCTACAATTGCTACTATGTAGATGTGCATCTTGAGAGAGTGTTATTTCAAGGTCAATCTATTATGATCATGATTTAATTTCTAGAGTCTGATTGGATGCTTATTCGCGTGAGGATCCAACTCGTAGTTAAATCTAGATTCGGCTTTTATTGATGATTAGTCAAAAGAGACTGAATTCATTTGATGTCGATGTGATAATTACATGAAACTGTATCACTGAATCGTACTAACAGGATATTACTGTTAATTGACATGATTATGACATAAATATGAACGAGATGTATGTTATACATAAGCTTATTTCTGTGTTAAGTTCTAATAACAGATTATCTGTGAAATGTTTTTTTCACCAAACGGTGTGTTATTCTCCAAACCTGACCATTCATTCCTATCAAAGCACATTTATTCCTATCTCGTATGAAGACTAAAGGACATATCTTGCAAAGGATATATACATTTTTGTTTATAGTTGCTATATTATGTCTAAACGACCTCATTTGAATACAAGTGGAAACGACGCATGTATGCGTCTCTCGCTGAATAGGAGGTGCTTTCAAGTGCCGCATATTTCACCTATTGTTAACAAATTGTACTTCTAGACATCGGTGTCACTTTTATCATATTGGTAAACATTTAAAGAAGGTTGTTAATGATTTGCAAATCGGTAAAATGGTGTTAAAATTGGCATTTTCTGTAAGGATGAATTATTTTCTTTGATTTAAACTAATTCTAAGACGCATCTTTTAATATTTGTCAAATCTCTTGCATATACGCTTGTTGAGTATGAGGGTATGGACGAGTTTGCTACATCAGAGTATTCATTGGAATAAGTACTCGAAAACGGACTTGCAAATATACATCATGCATACATTGAAATGACGTTTAACCAATGAAAGTTGAAAGATTGAAGTTTTACTAGGAAGACAATATTTGCTTTAAGGTTCAAATGGATCTTTAAGAATAACTGTCACATGAATGGCAGAGGTTTTTCAACCTTTATGTTCTAAAATAGATATTAGTTTAGGAAGCGTGCATGGGGCTTGCATAACTATATTTAGAAACAGTTACAATATATAAATGTTGAAATTCACTCTATCAATGTTTTTTCAAAGAAAGAGTTTGTTTCTTCTGTAAATGTGAAATTGAAGGTACATCCCTTGTTCAAGAAGTGAGTTATCGGGTTTGTTTTCAGCAGGTATTAACTACGTGGATGTTACAATTCAAAGAGAGTAGTGAGTTCAGGGAAAATAAGGCATAGTGAGACATAAAAAGCAAGTATTAGAAACGTTCATTCTTGTGATAGTTGTAATGATTTACATGATGGCCAAAAGTTACAATTTCAATTTCGAATACAATATTGATAATTCTTATTTCAAGCAAACATTTTGCTCTTTCTATATGTGTTAATAACGTTAGTCTATCATAATCCCTTACAGGAATGTGTCACATTTATATTTTTTGGCCTAATATATTTTATAAGCTTGATTAGAAACTTTAACTAACAAATTAATCTGTCTGTCGGTTTTAATTTAAGATTATATCTTTTATGGGATAATTAGACCCTTTGAGAGTCGTTTCCGCCGCATGGTAAGTGGGCGGGCATTAAATCATTCAAGCAGGACACGGGAGATACGCAGACAGGTCAAATCGCTTTTGTGCTTACCCAAGCTTGTTTATTTTTAAGTTCATATATGCAATTTAAACTGTGATGTTATGTACATTAAGTGACACTTTAATAAACATTTCTTCTTATAACAGTGGCGTATATTGCAGCATGTGACAAACTGAAAAGGATTAAGCGTGTTATTTCAAGAGAGACTTCATAAGATTTTGTTTTTAACAAAGTCCAATTCAGTTCATGAACTTTTGATTGTAAACTTACTCTCCTGATAAAACCTTAAATTTTGATGAATGGATTTTGATAGAATGTTTTTACCTGTTAGATAAAAACAAATGCCCTTGATGAAAAACTACTTTTGATGATGAATTGACCTTATTGGAAAATAAGATTTAATCGATAAAATAATTTAATAAATCTTATCTTGTATTGAAAAATATTTTGAAAATGAATACCCTATTAACTTTTATTTAAATATTGACTTTGTTTATCATTAAAGGTTGTTTAATGAATTATGAACTGTGCTAAAGACGGCCTGTGATGAAAACAAGACTTACTAAAAAGGTTTTTCGAAACAATACACTATAATGAAATTGAAGCATGTTCTTGAATTTTGAGTTGACCATTTAGTAATGGAGCAGCGTTATAACCGACGTCAATGTGGTGGCCAACTATATTGCAGAGGAAGACATGAATGATGATGAATTGTTTTGCTACGAGAAAATCTTTCATTGCAAATTTATAAATTTGTACATTTTTATTTGATTAATTATCAAATTACGACTTAAGATATTAAGTTTATTAAAGCCTATTTTATGGTTTGTTTGGGTTAAACATCTTACACAATTGGTGGTATTGTTGAGATTTGATTATAACAATGTTGTATGTGGATTGTGACAAATGAAATGGTTTCTTTACATATTAAAGGTTGTTACTGGTCACTCATTGTATTTCTCGGGGGTTTGAAGTCTTGCACATTTTAGGACAGAAGAATTATTCTTGAATATTGAATCTAGCAAAATAATATGATGAAATGAACGTTGATAAACAATGAGAACTATCAAACGCTCCGGTAAGGATTAAGAGAGCTAACAACTTTGTTATGCCCTTTCCTTTTATTAAAATCTGTTCTCTAGTAAGTGCTTACTTTGTTAGTTTTTTATATTCATATTTCCTTATATCTGTTTCAGCAATCCCTCATCCCTTTACCCTATCCCCTATGCTACTGCAATAAACACTTGTCGCCTAATTGCAATTAGTGATATGGTTAATGAGGTCTGTTAATGAGATCGGCACATCAGGTGTGTAATGTGTATTCAAGCATGATAGGCAGAATATTTGTGGTCTCTGAATACATTCATACAAAAATAAATACTTTGCAAAGTACATACTTAGAGAAGTACATACTTAATACAAAACAACACACACCAACACACACACATACATATATCTATGTCTGTTTAAGTTTAAGTGTTGCTTTACACTAACCTTATCCCTCATCCCTTTACCCCATCCCCTATGCTACTGCAATAAACACCTGTCGCCTAATTGCAATTAGTGATATGGTTAATGAGGCCTGTTAATGAGATCGGCACATCAGGTGTGTTATGTGTATTCAAGCATGATAGGCAGAATATTTGCGGTCTCTGAATACATTCATACACAAATAAATACTTTGCAAAGTACATACTTAGAGAAGTACATACTTAATACAAAACAACACACACCAACACACACACATACATATATCTATGTCTGTTTAAGTTTAAGTGTTGCTTGAAACTAACCTTATCCCTCATCCCTTTACCCCATCCCCCATGCTACTGTAATAAACACTTGTCGCCTAATTGCAATTAGTGATATGGTTAATGAGGCCTGTTAATGAGATTGGCACATCAGGTGTGTAATGTGTATTTAAGCATGATAGGCAGAATATTTGCGGTCTCTGAATACATTCATACAAAAATAACTACTTTGCAAAGTACATACTTAGAGAAGTACATACTTAATTCAAAACTACAAACACCAACACACACATACATATATATCTATGTTCCTTGATAGTGATAGAGAGACAATAAAATTGAGATAATGAGCTGATAATGGATCAATATATTCAACTAACATTCATTCGAAACTGTCAATCAACCTCTTGATAAACTGTCAGAACAACAACGTTATGTCTGGAAAGATAACCTTGAGCGGGATTACACTAACAGTTGGAACTCTATCTCTGACAACGATCGTAATTTATTTTATCAATATTTGAACTCTGGAATGATAGATCATGCTGTTGAACATTATGGAAAATTGTTTCTGAAATGTGCTAGTAGTTTTAAGAAGAAATCCTGCGCATGGAAATTGTCAGGCAAGGGAGATAACTGGTTCGATAATGAATGTATGATTGCTCGCACGAAGGCAAGACGCTTATTACGTGCAGTTCATGCAAGTAACAGTGATTACGTGAGAGAACAATATACATCAACAAGATCACTGTATAAGGGCTTGTGTAAACAAAAAATAGCGTGTGCTCGAGAAATGATGTCCAAACAACTGTCTGATGCCCTATTACATAATAATAATAAACTCTTGTGGTCATGCATAAAGACAAAACCCCATGTTAGTAAAAATAGTATTAAACCCGAAGAATGGGTCCTACATTTTAGTTCATTATTCCAAGGCACAAATGTTTGTGAAAATGAGTTTGAGTTTTATGAATATGTCTCTAGTTTTGTTAACTCTATCAGTGACAGTCTGATTGAGGTTACATCTGATTCTACTTCTTTAGATAAACATATAACCCTCGAGGAAGTACGCTATGCAATAGATAGTATGCAAACGGGTAAGGCACCAGGCCTCAGTGGAATCCCTGTCGAGTTTTTTAAGAAAGCACCTCCATTTTGTTTTGATATGCTTGTGTCATTATTCAATTTGATCTTATCGTCTGGTGTGTACCCACGGGAATGGACACTCGGGGTCATCTTGCCTATTCATAAGAAGGGAAGTATCAACGATCCTGCTAATTATAGACCTATCACATTATTAGAAGTAAGCGGTAAGATATTTGCTAAAGTTCTAAGCTACAGACTAAATAGATGGGCCGAAGATGAAAAGTTTTTCGCATCTGAGCAAGCAGGTTTTCGTAAAGGTTTCCAGACTATCGATAATATTTTTATCCTTGATACCATCATTTCCAAGTACCTATCACTTCATAAGGGAAGGCTATACTGTGTTTTTATTGATCTAAAATCCGCTTTTGATTCAATTGTAAGACAGGGTTTGTTTTATAAGCTTTGGACAGGAAATATTAAAGGTAAAATGTTTCGTCTCCTCAATAACATGTATAACAAGGTCAAGGCATGTGTCTCTATGAAGGGTGGTAACACTATTTTCTTTGATTGTTTGTTTGGAGTTAGACAAGGCTGTCAGTTATCACCATTTCTTTTCTCTTTCTTTATAAATGATATAATTGGCTATTTGTCCTCAGATAATCAAAGGTGTATTGATATAGATTTGATGGAACTCTTTATTTTGCTTTTTGCTGATGATATTGCTATGTTTGACAGTACAGTTAGAGGCCTTCAAAAGAGAATAGACAAGATGTCAGCATATTGTGATAAGTGGCAACTCAAAATTAACGTTGATAAAACTAAAGTTATTGTCTTTCGCAAAGGTGGTAGACTTAGAAGATATGAACATTTTTCCTTAAACAACAATCAGGTTGAAATAGTCTCCTCATATAAGTACTTAGGAGTCCAGTTTTCCTCCTCAGGTTCATGGTTTATTACACAAAAGACATTATCAGAGCAGGCAGTAAAGGTTTTATCTATACTACGTTCAAGCATCCATAATTTTTTCTAATCTTTCCCTTCAGGTTTTAATCCATATATTTGATGTCAAGATCAGTCCAATTCTGCTGTATGGAAGTGAAGTCTGGGGCTTTCATCCCTCACCTAATATTATTCGTGTACATGATAAGTTTCTAAAGGATATTTTACATCTTGGAAGAAGTACACCAAATATCGTCGCTAGAGGAGAACTTGGTCGTTACTCACTAAAGGCGAATCAATATATCAAAATTATAAGTTATTGGTTGAGATTACTTTACCAGCAGGAAAATGTCATTCTTAAACACATTTACTCCTATCAATATAAGTTGGCAGAGAAAGGAATAGATTGTTGGGCCTCGAAGGTAAAGGAGTTATTATTCAGTATGGGTTTCGGACTTTCATGGGTCGTCCAAGGTGTAGATAATGTCAAACGGTTTCGGAATTTGTTTAAGCAACGATGCATAGATGTTGAGAAACAATCATGGATGGTACATATTCTGCAGTATTCTAAATTAAAGTTCTATGTACAAATTAAGGACTTCCATGTATATGAAAAATACCTATCATCGGTAAATGTCAGTGCTTATCGTATTGCTCTATGTAAGTTTCGGTGTTCAAACCACAATTTAATGGTTGAAGTTGGACGGAGATTGAATATCAAACCAGAAGATCGACTGTGTCCTTTGTGTATAGTACCTGTGCAAGAAACAGAATTTCACTTCCTATTACAGTGTCCCTTTTATTCAGACCTAAGGAATAGCATTCTTCCATATTATTACTGTACATTGCCATCTCAACAGAAATCTATTTTGCTTTGTAAAAGTGATAATATATTTATTATAAACAGCCTTGCAAAATATATTTTCCTTGGACTTAAAAAACGTGCAAAGTTTCTCAACATAAGTTAATCTTTACCAAACGTCTGTACATCACATCAAATGGTGCTCCATAATATTGTTATATATATTATGTATTTGACTTGTAATATGGGCCGGTGGCCTTATTTACTCTTGAATAAACAATTATCACTAACATTCATTAGTTTTATTGCACAAATACCTAGCAGGTGGAACAATACACTTATTGTGTCTAGGAGGCAGTCAAGTGGTCTGCATTCATCCTTGAATGAGCTGGGCAGTATGCTTAACTGGTTGAATCTTGGCATTCTAAGTCAGTGAGATCAAGTTTTAAATTTAATATGCAAATCATTTATCAAGCTTATTTGTTCAAAATATCTGTTTGAAAACTCTAGCTTTATGTTATGACTTTAGTCACTAAGCATGACACATGGACACATGGAACTTGAAAATCTATTTGTTATGATTTCAATGTATTATTTAAAACAATATCTCAAACAATATTTTGTACAATATTGTGATTAAGAAAGATAGAGTTAACAATTAATTGATTCAATCAATTTCTCAAAATCATCAGATAATTCATGTTAACTATTTGAAAGGTGAGTTTTTAAACTGAAGGTCTGGATCAGGTAAAGAATGAACCAAATTGATGATAAACCTTTCATTCTTACATAATTGTCTACTCCTACCACTAGGTTAGGATCCGGTGAGGTATCCGGCACCATATCCCAGTATTCTAATCTCCTTAGGATCCGGAAGAGAATACGGGGGTGTCCGACCGGATCTAGGATCCGGAGAGGGATCTTGTGCCGGATCCTGGTATTCTTATTTACATAGGATCCGGACGAGAATCCGGCGGTGTCCGTCAGGATCTAGGATCCGGCGAGGTATATGGCACCGTATCCCAGTACACCATTTTAGCATGAATCCGGAGAATAAGGCAGGGGATCCGGTAAACGGATTCAGGGGTTAACGGCCCTGTGATAATTACCTGATCAGTTTGTACCATCAGCTTCCTACATAAATACCTGATCAGTTTATACCATCAGCTTCCTACATAAATACCTGATAAGTTTATACCATCAGCTTCCTACATAAATACCTGATCAGTTTATACCATCAGCTTCCTACATAAATACCTGATCAGTTTATACCATCAGCTTCCTACCGAAATACCTGATCAGTTTATACCATCAGCTTCCTACATAAATACCTGATCAGTTTATACCATCAGCTTCCTACATAAATACCTGATCAGTTTATACCATCAGCTTCCTACATAAATACCTGATCAGTTTATACCATCAGCTTCCTACATAAATACCTGATCAGTTTATACCATCAGCTTCCTACACAAATACCTGATCAGTTTATACCATCAGCTTCCTACACAAATACCTGATCAGTTTATACCATCAGCTTCCTACATAAATACCTGATCAGTTTATACCATCAGCTTCCTAGAGAAATACCTGATCAGTTTATACCATCAGCTTCCTACACAAATACCTGATCAGTTTATACCATCAGCTTCCTACACAAATACCTGATCAGTTTATACCATCAGTTTCCTAGAGAAATACCTGATCAGTTTGTACCATCAGCTTCCTACACAAATACCTGATCAGTTTATACCATCAGCTTCCTACATAAATACCTGATCAGTTTATACCATCAGCTTCCTAGAGAAATACCTGATCAGTTTATACCATCAGCTTCCTACACAAATACCTGATCAGTTTATACCATCAGCTTCCTACACAAATACCTGATCAGTTTATACCATCAGTTTCCTACATAAATACCTGATCAGTTTATACCATCAGCTTCCTACATAAATACCTGATCAGTTTATACCATCAGCTTCCTAGAGAAATACCTGATCAGTTTATACCATCAGCTTCCTACATAAATACCTGATCAGTTTGTACTATCAGCTTCCTACATAAATACCTGATCAGTTTGTACCATCAGCTTCCTAGAGAAATACCTGATCAGTTTATACCATCAGCTTCCTACATAAATACCTGATCAGTTTATACCATCAGCTTCCTACATAAATACCTGATCAGTTTATACCATCAGCTTCCTACATAAATACCTGATCAGTTTATACCATCAGCTTCCTAGAGAAATACCTGATCAGTTTATACCATCAGCTTCCTACATAAATACCTGATCAGTTTATACCATCAGCTTCCTACATAAATACCTGATCAGTTTATACCATCAGCTTCCTAGAGAAATACCTGATCAGTTTATACCATCAGCTTCCTACATAAATACCTGATCAGTTTATACCATCAGCTTCCTACATACATACCTGATCAGTTTATACCATCAGCTTCCTACATAAATACCTGATCAGTTTATACCATCAGCTTCCTACATAAATACCTGATCAGTTTATACCATCAGCTTCCTACATAAATACCTGATCAGTTTATACCATCAGCTTCCTAGAGAAATACCTGATCAGTTTATACCATCAGCTTCCTACACAAATACCTGATCAGTTTATACCATCAGCTTCCTACACAAATACCTGATCAGTTTATACCATCAGTTTCCTAGAGAAATACCTGATCAGTTTGTACCATCAGCTTCCTACATAAATACCTGATCAGTTTATACCATCAGCTTCCTACATAAATACCTGATCAGTTTATACCATCAGCTTCCTACATAAATACCTGATCAGTTTATACCATCAGCTTCCTACATAAATACCTGATCAGTTTATACCATCAGCTTCCTACATAAATACCTGATCAGTTTATACCATCAGCTTCCTACACAAATACCTGATCAGTTTATACCATCAGCTTCCTACATAAAAACCTGATCAGTTTATACCATCAGCTTCCTACATAAATACCTGATCAGTTTATACCATCAGCTTCCTAGAGAAATACCTGATCAGTTTATACCATCAGCTTCCTACACAAATACCTGATCAGTTTATACCATCAGCTTCCTACACAAATACCTGATCAGTTTTACCATCAGCTTCCTACATAAATACCTGATCAGTTTGTACCATCAGCTTCCTACATAAATACCTAATCAGTTTATACCATCAGCTTACTACATAAATACCTGATCAGTTTATACCATCAACTTCCTACATAAATACCTGATCAGTTTGTACTATCAGCTTGCTACATAAATACCTGATCAGTTTATACCATCAGCTTCCTACATAAATACCTGATCAGTTTATACCATCAGCTTCCTACACAAATACGTGATCAGTTTATACAATCAGTTTCCTAGAGAAATACCTGATCAGTTTATACCATCAGCTTCCTACACAAATACCTGATCAGTTTATACCATCAGCTTCCTAGAGAAATACCTGATCAGTTTATACCATCAGCTTCCTACATAAATACCTGATCAGTTTATACCATCAGCTTCCTACACAAATACCTGATCAGTTTATACCATCAGCTTCCTACATAAATACCTGATCAGTTTATACCATCAGCTTCCTACATAAATACCTGATAAGTTTATACCATCAGCTTCCTACATAAATACCTGATCAGTTTATACCATCAGCTTCCTACACAAATACCTGATCAGTTTATACCATCAGCTTCCTACATAAATACCTGATCAGTTTATACCATCAGCTTCCTACATAAATACCTGATCAGTTTATACCATCAGCTTCCTACATAAATACCTGATCAGTTTATACCATCAGCTTCCTACATAAAAACCTGATCAGTTTATACCATCAGCTTCCTACATAAATACCTGATCAGTTTATACCATCAGCTTCCTAGAGAAATACCTGATCAGTTTATACCATCAGCTTCGTAGAGAAATACCTGATCAGTTTATACCATCAGCTTCCTACACAAATACCTGATCAGTTTTACCATCAGCTTCCTACATAAATACCTGATCAGTTTATACCATCAGCTTCCTTCATAATTACCTGATCAGTTTGTACCATCAGCTTCCTACATAAATACCTAATCAGTTTATACCATCAGCTTCCTAGAGAAATACCTGATCAGTTTATACCATCAGCTTCCTAGAGAAATACCTGATCAGTTTATACCATCAGCTTCCTACACAAATACCTGATCAGTTTATACCATCAGCTTCCTACATAATTACCTGATCAGTTTGTACCATCAGCTTCCTACATAAATACCTGATCAGTTTATACCATCAGCTTCCTACATAATTACCTGATCAGTTTGTACTATCAGCTTCCTACATAAATACCTGATCAGTTTATACCATCAGCTTCCTACATAAATACCTGATCAGTTTATACAATCAGCTTCCTACATAAATACCTGATCAGTTTATACCATCAGCTTCCTACATAAATACCTGATCAGTTTATAATATCAGCTTCCTAGAGAAATACCTGATCAGTTTATATCATCAGCTTCCTACACAAATACCTGATCAGTTTATACCATCAGCTTCCTACACAAATACCTGATCAGTTTATACCATCAGTTTCCTAGAGAAATACCTGATCAGTTTGTACCATCAGCTTCCTACACAAATACCTGATCAGTTTATACCATCAGCTTCCTACATAAATACCTGATCAGTTTATACCATCAGCTTCCTAGAGAAATACCTGATCAGTTTATACCATCAGCTTCCTACACAAATACCTGATCAGTTTATACCATCAGCTTCCTACATAATTACCAGATCAGTTTGTACCATCAGCTTCCTACATAAATACCTGATCAGTTTATACCATCAGCTTCCTACATAAATACCTGATCAGTTTGTACTATCAGCTTCCTACATAAATACCTGATCAGTTTATACCATCAGCTTCCTACATAAATACCTGACCAGTTTATACCATCAGCTTCCTACATAAATACCTGATCAGTTTATACCATCAGCTTCCTACATAAATACCTGATCAGTTTATACCATCAGCTTCCTAGAGAAATACCTGATCAGTTTATACCATCAGCTTCCTACACAAATACCTGATCAGTTTATACCATCAGCTTCCTACACAAATACCTGATCAGTTTATACCATCAGTTTCCTACATAAATACCTGATCAGTTTATACCATCAGCTTCCTACATAAATACCTGATCAGTTTATACCATCAGCTTCCTAGAGAAATACCTGATCAGTTTATACCATCAGCTTCCTACATAAATACCTGATCAGTTTGTACTATCAGCTTCCTACATAAATACCTGATCAGTTTGTACCATCAGCTTCCTAGAGAAATACCTGATCAGTTTATACCATCAGCTTCCTACATAAATACCTGATCAGTTTGTACTATCAGCTTCCTACATAAATACCTGATCAGTTTGTACCATCAGCTTCCTACATAAATACCTGATCAGTTTATACCATCAGCTTCCTACATAAATACCTGATCAGTTTATAATATCAGCTTCCTAGAGAAATACCTGATCAGTTTATATCATCAGCTTCCTACACAAATACCTGATCAGTTTATACCATCAGCTTCCTACACAAATACCTGATCAGTTTATACCATCAGTTTCCTAGAGAAATACCTGATCAGTTTGTACCATCAGCTTCCTACACAAATACCTGATCAGTTTATACCATCAGCTTCCTACATAAATACCTGATCAGTTTATACCATCAGCTTCCTAGAGAAATACCTGATCAGTTTATACCATCAGCTTCCTACACAAATACCTGATCAGTTTATACCATCAGCTTCCTACATAATTACCAGATCAGTTTGTACCATCAGCTTCCTACATAAATACCTGATCAGTTTATACCATCAGCTTCCTACATAAATACCTGATCAGTTTGTACTATCAGCTTCCTACATAAATACCTGATCAGTTTATACCATCAGCTTCCTACATAAATACCTGATCAGTTTATACCATCAGCTTCCTACATAAATACCTGATCAGTTTATACCATCAGCTTCCTACATAAATACCTGATCAGTTTATACCATCAGCTTCCTAGAGAAATACCTGATCAGTTTATACCATCAGCTTCCTACACAAATACCTGATCAGTTTATACCATCAGCTTCCTACACAAATACCTGATCAGTTTATACCATCAGTTTCCTACATAAATACCTGATCAGTTTATACCATCAGCTTCCTACATAAATACCTGATCAGTTTATACCATCAGCTTCCTAGAGAAATACCTGATCAGTTTATACCATCAGCTTCCTACATAAATACCTGATCAGTTTGTACTATCAGCTTCCTACATAAATACCTGATCAGTTTGTACCATCAGCTTCCTAGAGAAATACCTGATCAGTTTATACCATCAGCTTCCTACATAAATACCTGATCAGTTTATACCATCAGCTTCCTACATAAATACCTGATCAGTTTATACCATCTTCCTACATAAATACCTGATCAGTTTATACCATCAGCTTCCTAGAGAAATACCTGATCAGTTTATACCATCAGCTTCCTACATAAATACCTGATCAGTTTATACCATCAGCTTCCTACATAAATACCTGATCAGTTTATACCATCAGCTTCCTACATAAATACCTGATCAGTTTATACCATCAGCTTCCTACATAAATACCTGATCAGTTTATACCATCAGCTTCCTAGAGAAATACCTGATCAGTTTATACCATCAGCTTCCTACACAAATACCTGATCAGTTTATACCATCAGCTTCCTACACAAATACCTGATCAGTTTATACCATCAGTTTCCTAGAGAAATACCGGATCAGTTTGTACCATCAGCTTCCTACATAAATACCTGATCAGTTTATACCATCAGCTTCCTAGGGAAATCCCTGATCAGTTTATACCATCAGCTTCCTACATAAATACCTGATCAGTTTATACCATCAGCTTCCTACATAAATACCTGATCAGTTTATACCATCAGCTTCCTACATAAATACCTGATCAGTTTATACCATCAGCTTCCTACACAAATACCTGATCAGTTTATACCATCAGCTTCCTACATAAAAACCTGATCAGTTTATACCATCAGCTTCCTACATAAATACCTGATCAGTTTATACCATCAGCTTCCTAGAGAAATACCTGATCAGTTTATACCATCAGCTTCCTAGAGAAATACCTGATCAGTTTATACCATCAGCTTCCTACACAAATACCTGATCAGTTTTACCATCAGCTTCCTACATAAATACCTGATCAGTTTATACCATCAGCTTCCTACATAATCACCTGATCAGTTTGTACCATCAGCTTCCTACATAAATACCTAATCAGTTTATACCATCAGCTTCCTACATAAATACCTGATCAGTTTATACCATCAGCTTCCTACATAAATACCTGATCAGTTTGTACTATCAGCTTCCTACATAAATACCTGATCAGTTTATACCATCAGCTTCCTACATAAATACCTGATCAGTTTATACCATCAGCTTCCTACATAAATACCTGATCAGTTTATACCATCAGCTTCCTACACAAATACCTGATCAGTTTATACAATCAGTTTCCTAGAGAAATACCTGATCAGTTTATACAATCAGTTTCCTAGAGAAATACCTGATCAGTTTATACCATCAGCTTCCTACACAAATACCTGATCAGTTTATACCATCAGCTTCCTAGAGAAATACCTGATCAGTTTATACCATCAGCTTCCTACATAAATACCTGATCAGTTTATACCATCAGCTTCCTACACAAATACCTGATCAGTTTATACCATCAGCTTCCTACATAAATACCTGATCAGTTTATACCATCAGCTTCCTACATAAATACCTGATAAGTTTATACCATCAGCTTCCTACATAAATACCTGATCAGTTTATACCATCAGCTTCCTACACAAATACCTGATCAGTTTATACCATCAGCTTCCTACATAAATACCTGATCAGTTTATACCATCAGCTTCCTACATAAATACCTGATCAGTTTATACCATCAGCTTCCTACACTAATACCTGATCAGTTTATACCATCAGCTTCCTACATAAAAACCTGATCAGTTTATACCATCAGCTTCCTACATAAATACCTGATCAGTTTATACCATCAGCTTCCTAGAGAAATACCTGATCAGTTTATACCATCAGCTTCCTAGAGAAATACCTGATCAGTTTATACCATCAGCTTCCTACACAAATACCTGATCAGTTTTACCATCAGCTTCCTACATAAATACCTGATCAGTTTATACCATCAGCTTCCTTCATAATTACCTGATCAGTTTGTACCATCAGCTTCCTACATAAATACCTAATCAGTTTATACCATCAGCTTCCTACATAAATACCTGAACAGTTTATACCATCAGCTTCCTACATAAATACCTGATCAGTTTGTACTATCAGCTTCCTACATAAATACCTGATCAGTTTATACCATCAGCTTCCTACATAAATACCTGATCAGTTTATACCATCAGCTTCCTACATAAATACCTGATCAGTTTATACCATCAGCTTCCTACATAAATACCTGATAAGTTTATACCATCAGCTTCCTAGAGAAATACCTGATCAGTTTATACCATCAGCTTCCTACACAAATACCTGATCAGTTTATACCATCAGCTTCCTACACAAATACCTGTCCAGTTTATACCATCAGTTTCCTAGAGAAATACCTGATCAGTTTGTACCATCAGCTTCCTACATAAATACCTGATCAGTTTATACCATCAGCTTCCTAGAGAAATACCTGATCAGTTTATGCCATGAGCTTCCTACATAAATACCTGATCTGTTTATACCATCAGCTTCCTACACAAATACCTGATCAGTTTATACCACCATCTTCCTACCGAAATACCTGATCAGTTTATACCATCAGCTTCCTACACAAATACCAGATCAGTTTATACCATCAGCTTCCTAGAGAAATACCTGATCAGTTTATACCATATGCTTCCTACATAAATACCTGATCAGTTTATACCATCAGCTTCCTAGGGAAATCCCTGATCAGTTTATACCATCAGCTTCCTACATAAATACCTGATCAGTTTATACCATCAGCTTCCTACATAAATACCTGATCAGTTTATACCATCAGCTTCCTAGAGAAATACCTGATCAGTTTATACCATCAGCTTCCTAGAGAAATACCTGATCAGTTTATACCATCAGCTTCCTACATAAATACCTGATCAGTTTATACCATCAGCTTCCTACATAAATACCTGATCAGTTTATACCATCAGCTTCCTACATAAATACCTGATCAGTTTATACCATCAGCTTCCTAGAGAAATACCTGATCAGTTTATACCATCAGCTTCCTACATAAATACCTGATCAGTTTATACCATCAGCTTCCTACACAAATACCTGATCAGTTTATACCATCAGCTTCCTACATAAATACCTAATCAGTTTATACCATCAGCTTCTTACATTAATACCTGATCAGTTTATACCATCAGCTTCCTTCATAAATACCTGATCAGTTTATACCATCAGCTTCCTACATAAATACCTGATCAGTTTATACCATCAGCTTCCTACATTAATACCTGATCAGTTTATACAATCAGCTTCCTACACAAATACCTGATCAGTTTATACCATCAGCTTCCTACACAAATACCTGATCAGTTTATACCATCAGCTTCCTACATAAATACCTGATCAGTTTATACCATCAGCTTCCTACACAAATACCTGATCAGTTTATACCATCAGCTTCCTACATTAATACCTGATCAGTTTATACCATCAGCTTCCAACATAAATACCTGATCAGTTTATACCATCAGCTTCCTACACAAATACCTGATCAGTTTATACCATCAGCTTCCTACACAAATACCTGATCAGTTTATACCATCAGCTTCCTACATAAATACCTGATCAGTTTTATGCCATCAGCTTCCTACATAAATACCTGATCAGTTTATACCATCAGCTTCCTACATAAATACCTGATCAGTTTATACCATCAGCTTCCTACATAAATGCCTGATCAGTTTATACCATCAGCTTCCTGGAGAAATACCTGATCAGTTTATACCATCAGCTTCCTACATAAATACCTGATCAGTTTATACCATCAGCTTCCTACATAAATACCTGATCAGTTTATACCATCAGCTTCCTACACAAATACCTGATCAGTTTATACCATCAGCTTCCTACATAAATACCTGATCAGTTTATACCATCAGCTTCCTAGAGAAATACCTGATCAGTTTATACCATATGCTTCCTACATAAATACCTGATCAGTTTATACCATCAGCTTCCTAGGGAAATCCCTGATCAGTTTATACCATCAGCTTCCTACATAAATACCTGATCAGTTTATACCATCAGCTTCCTACATAAATACCTGATCAGTTTATACCATCAGCTTCCTAGAGAAATACCTGATCAGTTTATACCATCAGCTTCCTAGAGAAATACCTGATCAGTTTATACCATCAGCTTCCTACATAAATACCTGATCAGTTTATACCATCAGCTTCCTACATAAATACCTGATCAGTTTATACCATCAGCTTCCTACATAAATACCTGATCAGTTTATACCATCAGCTTCCTAGAGAAATACCTGATCAGTTTATACCATCAGCTTCCTACATAAATACCTGATCAGTTTATACCATCAGCTTCCTACACAAATACCTGATCAGTTTATACCATCAGCTTCCTACATAAATACCTAATCAGTTTATACCATCAGCTTCTTACATTAATACCTGATCAGTTTATACCATCAGCTTCCTTCATAAATACCTGATCAGTTTATACCATCAGCTTCCTACATAAATACCTGATCAGTTTATACCATCAGCTTCCTACATTAATACCTGATCAGTTGATACAATCAGCTTCCTACACAAATACCTGATCAGTTTATACCATCAGCTTCCTACACAAATACCTGATCAGTTTATACCATCAGCTTCCTACATAAATACCTGATCAGTTTATACCATCAGCTTCCTACACAAATACCTGATCAGTTTATACCATCAGCTTCCTACATAAATACCTGATCAGTTTATACCATCAGCTTCCAACATAAATACCTGATCAGTTTATACCATCAGCTTCCTACACAAATACCTGATCAGTTTATACCATCAGCTTCCTACACAAATACCTGATCAGTTTATACCATCAGCTTCCTACATAAATACCTGATCAGTTTTATGCCATCAGCTTCCTACATAAATACCTGATCAGTTTATACCATCAGCTTCCTACATAAATACCTGATCAGTTTATACCATCAGCTTCCTACATAAATGCCTGATCAGTTTATACCATCAGCTTCCTGGAGAAATACCTGATCAGTTTATACCATCAGCTTCCTACATAAATACCTGATCAGTTTATACCATCAGCTTCCTACATAAATACCTGATCAGTTTATACCATCAGCTTCCTACACAAATACCTGATCAGTTTATACCATCAGCTTCCTACATAAATACCTGATCAGTTTATACCATCAGCTTCCTAGAGAAATACCTGATCAGTTTATACCATATTTCTGGTGAACAGTTAATGCTTCATTCGTTGTTGTAGTTGAATTATTTTCACCACTCTTTATCATGTTTATTGTAATACAAAACGTTAAGTCGAATATTTTTTTCATTCGTAATTATTCATCGAAATCCTTCTAAACCTTTAAAACGTGTTTGCTCCCGTCTATGCAAGATCCTTATATGAAGGAGAAGAATACTTATTATTTCAACTACGCTTATGATCTCATCAATGAAACATACATACAGTTCTATGCTTGAAAGATCTTGCGAAATTTGGTGGAAATTTTCAAATTGGCATTTAAGGTATTCAATTAAGTTAAGTGTGTGTCTGTTACATTACACATAATTATGTGGCGTTTTATCTCCACTCCTGTTATCTAATTTCTTATTCTCAGTCTTGATGTTCTTGTGGTCTTCGTGGTTCTAGTTTCAGAGTTTACCCATGCCTATTTTGCATCGTTCCCTGAAGCTACCACTACAGTCATTCATAAGTTGCCAAAACGACAGGAAGAAGTCGGGTTAACTATTCAAAATATTTACAGAATTCATTAATGATAAATGTGTTAAGTCCGGAAAACATGAATATCTAAATTTCATAATGGACAAATTAATTATTAAATTTGTGAGTCTAAGCAAACCTAGCCTCAGTCTTACCCGTTTCACTCCAATAATGAATCTAGAGAGGTCGAGTTGAGGGTCACAACTGACTTTCGATATTTGGCATGGTTTATTAGACAGATGGGGTCATATTCGTGAAATTCAGATTTTCGTAAATTTCGATTAAAATAATCCATGTAAACTTTATAAGAAAACGTTAAGCATATTTGCATTGCCTTAGTGCAAAGGAACAAATATGACCTAGGTTTAACACTATTGGTCACTTAAGAAGGATTGTGTAGGGAAAAATAAAAAGTGGTGTTTTCGAAATGTTAACCCCTGGTCAGTTCAATGCCCTGTAACATTTGTTATGGTTATCTGTTAGGTATGACATACGAATATGTTAACGCATACTGAATTCTAACTTATGAAGTAAACTTTGAAAATTATCCGTTTCATTTTCTCAAATTATCCGGATACTTCAAAGACATTCAAAATTACATGATATTTGAACTAGTATGCGCAGGTAAGTGAACACATTTTTGGTAATTATAAGCAACTGTAAATGAAGCAGTAAAGAATCAAATATTTAGTGTAAAGGTGAGCCATGCGATCTCTTTCTCTCACACAAAATGAATTAAAGGTGTTCACACAAAATGGATTTTATGTGAATCTTTATTAGTTGTTCTCGGAATATGGATGATTGGTTTGTGTTATGAGATTTTTTGTCACTATCAAAATAATACATGTGTCATTAAAGGGGCAGTAGCACGTATTTAGAGGGAATATAAGGTGATGTCAGGAAAATGAAAATAAATGGTTCCAATTGAAAGGCAATGTATTCAAACCAAATGGAGCAGTAATAATTCAAATATATAATGTAAAGTTTAGCCATGCGATTCCTTTTCTTACACAAAATGAATTAAAGGTGTTCACAAAAAATGGCCGCCAATGGATTTTAGGTAAATCTTCATACTTTGTTTACTTACTATGAATGATTGGCTTGTGTAATGAGATTTTTGACACTATCAAAGTAATACATTTAGCGTTAACATACAATTTTAAGTGAAAATTTTTAAATATAAAATTCTCAAAAAACGTGTTACTGCCCCTTTAAAGTACAATTATCAGTGAAAATATTTTAATATAAAAATTTTAAAAAATTTGCTACTGCCCCTTTAAAACATTTCAAGCATAGTAGATGCTAGTTCTAAAAAAAGGTATTCATGTACTTAGCAAATTCGTATTTTATTTTCATCATCTACATGATATTCACAAAAACGTATTGATTTTGAAAATAGTATTCTTTTCACGGATTCATATTTGATGACAATATTAGTTTATCGTGGGTTATGCATTAAACAAATTATATATCCGTTAATATTATTTTCAATTCAGCTCTCGTGTCCATGCAAGTCTTCATTGTAATTTGATTGTTTGAATATTTACTCTCTTTCTCTTTGTCCATATTATGTATATATCATGACAAATTATATTTGATGTGTCAAAGCCATATCACCAATATTTGCATAAAACTAAATATAAATGGATAAAGGTTTTCTGTTGTTCTTTCTTCCTGAAATCCGTGTTTATATAGAGCATCATGCTTGACAAACACCAACCCTTTAAAATGGTGTCGTTATAACTTTCACACATGCAGGTTAAAGAGACACAGAGTATGTTGATAGGAGCACATATGGCAAATTTTGAAATCGATGTTATTACATCGGGAACCACTAACTGTTACTGAAAATAACAAGTTAAAGGTCAATCAGTACGTTAGAGCGAAAACCGGACAATGTGGCTCGAGTGGCGCGCGCAGATTCGCCAAACGTAATTTTGAAACCTTGTCATAAGCTGACAGGAAGTTATATTCGATTCAATAGTGTTTATTAGGTATTGTAACTAATAGGTAAAATAATTGGATGCATAATTTCAAATATTTAACGTATTTGAGATGTTTATTGATTTTCCCATAAAATCAAGCATTTTAGAGATATTATGCATAAATGGATATATTTGCAAGTCCAGTGATGAGATATGAACTTCAATCAGCATATTAGATATTTTGTAGCTTAGCAAAACCAAATAAAATTTCAAGAAAGATACTCTGTGTCACTCTAAGGTATTTGATATATCAATAACTCCTAACCACCTGCATGTATATCTACATATACACAAAGATATCGCATATGCTCAGTATTGCAAGGAATACGACTCAACAAACAACACTATCCTTAAATCTTCACTCTTGTTTATAACCAAAGTAACGTTTTCTTGTGAACGATGCTCACTCATTTATCATATGTCCTAGTTTCCTAGGCGGGTTGTTGAAATACACTTATTGTTTTGTTCATCAAAACTAATTAAATGTTTTAATACAAACATTCGTTTAAACCAGAACTAGACAAAGTACCCACCGCATGTTTCGGTATCTGGTCACGTCCTCTCCTGAGATTACTATATAAAGGGGAAGAGCTGTTTTATCTTAACTCCCTAATTCTAAACCGAATTCTAAGTTCCAGTATCGAATTCTCCAGTTCCAGTATCGAATTCTCCACAGAATCCGCACCACAAATAAAGATTTACATAGATATAGCCTCATAGAATCACTACAATGTACATTCTGCAATGTTGAAGCAGAATCGATTATTCATTTTTTTTATGAATGTAAACTTGTAAAAACGCTGTGGCAAGACCTACTAAAATGGATCGAAAATAAAACAGACATCCATTTGAACCTTAAGGCAGAGACAATCCTTCTTGGATTCAGTGAAAAAAGAAACGATGTTCTAAATTTCCTTTTTATCCTAACTAAAGAAAACTAGCAAACATTCTACCAACTCTAGCTAAAACCATAACTATCAACTACATAAATCAAATGTCTATACACAATGTAAATACGATAAATTTGTCTCATTTTGGTCGTCTTGCCACAACTTGTTCATTTGAAATGAATTTATATGTTATATATATAAATAAAGTGATAAAAAAATAAAAATTTAAAAAAATTCTAAACCGAGTTTGTCCAGCTTTAAATTATATCTTATATCTACAGTTATAACGGTTGTAGGTGCATTATGTAATTGAAGTTATTCTAATCCTCGTGCAGTATACATTACCCATTTATAGCCTTCTTGAATATGGATAGTTGGAGTGCATAACTTATGTTTCTTTATTATATATTCGTCAATATGTTTTATTATCGACACACGACTAAACGTTGTGAAAGTATTTACTGTATAATTTGTTCCTTTTTCAGTTGAGTTTATAGTTTCAAAAATAAGCTTCAAAACAAGATCATGGGTAAAAAGTATCTGAGACAAATTTGAATTAAAGAATATTCAATCCGAAATTTAAAATGATTCATATATGAGACTCTGCGACTCTTTGACGACGGTTGTGAATAAATAATGTTGAATATATTATAAGTTATAACATTTCTTAGCGGGTTGCATAGGTATTTATTTTTCCCGCGAAAGGTTGTATGCAACGAGCGGAACGCGAGTTGCATAAAACCTTTCAATGGAATAATAAATACCTATGTAACCCGCTAAGCAATGTTATAACGAATTTATCTTACCGAATGTTTAAACACAACACATATTTAAAAAGGTTAAAAACTGCTTAGGCATATGACAAAGGTCAGGGTCACAAACCGGAAGTGTTGTTTTGAAAACTACATCATCAATCGTGTCAGTGCCTCGCTTAGTCAGAGACATTTATTTTTATGAACACAGTTCCTGAAGCATAATTTCGATGTTAAACGACTTTCCTTGCAAGACACACAACGAAACAGTGAGTGAATACTGATATTTCGAATAAATGTGAATCGATTCTTATGTGCAATGATTTTTTTCGACGAGAAACATTTTAAACACCAAATCTTCGATTAATAAGCTAATTATGGCAATATACATCTATGTTTCTTTGCTTTTATATAGCTTGCAATTACTTTGACTTTAGTTTGCATAAAGCTACATATTATTTGAGCAAAGGTAACATCAATGTATTCAACGAAACATACTTTTCAAGAAGCTCAATCTGCACGCTTTGTTCATGGCGGGGTATAAATAAGTTCAATTTGAACGCTTTTTACGTGATTGATTCATGGCGGGGTATAAATAATTTATGATCCCGCTCAAGAGGGTGATATCAGTAGTTATCCAGGGACACGTGAACCAATCAGAGATCGAGATTCTTACATGAGGTAGGATAAAACGAATTCATTGATTGAGACATTTTTTATAAAAGGTTTTTTTCTTGACATCATGTGAATGAGATTGGTTGCTAAATCATCTGACATATTTGCTTACCAAGGATGTCAAACTTGATACTGTAATGAACTTTAAGCCATTGTTTTTCGAGGCAATTATTTTTGCACGCAAGGCAAAATTTATCACTTTCATATTTTCCCTGATGTTTGTAACTAATGTGCGTTCTAAATATCCCCAATGCATTCGTATAGGAGGATTTCCACATCAAGCTTGCAGGTATTTCATAGAATTCAATTTATAAATAGAATACTCTAGTTTGCAATCTTATTTGATATGTACTGAAAAGGAGCCTATTACATGATTTTATATCCATATCCATATGATTAAATGGTTATCAGGGGATATGTTGGAGCATAGCTCATTTAGCAGGTTGTGACTAGTGAGAGTTAAACATGAAGCTGTGGTGGCCCTGTTGCCGCTCATAAGGACAGAAGGGGCCACGCCCTAAACACCTATTTTCACCTTCTTCTCCATAAGCATAAAGCCTAGAAAGCTGAAACTTTGTGTACAGACTCCTTGAGGAGTGAGGATTAAAAGTTGTAGCTGTGGCGGCCCTGTTGCCCCTAATAAGGGTCACAGGGGCCACGCCCTTAAAACATATTTCATCTTCTTCTCCGGAAGCATAAGGCCAAGAAAGCTGAAACTTTATGTACAGACTTCTCGGGTAGTTAGGATTAAAAGTTGTAGCTATGGTGACCCCGTTGCCCTTAATAGGGGCCACGCCGTAAAACTTATTTTCATCTTTTTCTTCAGAAGCATAAAGTCCAGAAAGCTGATACAATATGTACAGAAACCTTGACTAGACAGGATGGAGCGTACATGTAGTCGCGTGTCGAAGAGGTTTAAGAGGCATAGCAAAAATATCACGAATCCCCACCTAAGTGATCGAAAACTACCCCTGTTACAAGAATCGATAGTGTTCCTTTATTTCTTATCGTGACTTGATCTGGCTAAACAGAGAGTTTGTGAGGATTGTTGACAACCCTGAAACATGGAAAAAAGAGTTGTTTTTTCACTGCATCGGGGCCGATATATGTAACTTTAGACCACCGCCAACATGCCATTATGTTCTCATTATGAACGTGAACAATTGTAATCAGAGCTCATCGATTGCTCAATTAATAGCCATTGGTCAGGAATCATTGACACAAGTCATGTTCAATGTGACAGTTGAAACTGATGACAGATGACGTAATACAAAGTTTGCCTTTTTTTGTTACACATGGCATATTTTGAATTGATAACACTCGGGCTGCTCATACCTGGCACAAAAGTAGCACATTTTATCACCTTGACGAAATTATTATTTTTATTATTGTAGTAAACAATCTAGTAAAGTACCTTTTGGACGTCAGTTAATATTTTCATTATCATTAAAGACCCGTTATCAAACTGCAATATTTTGAAAAGCAATTCCACTGTATTTGTTGTATTTTTAGCTCTGAAGATGGGACCAAAATTCATTAAATAGGTGAAAGTTTACTTAAATGGCCGAAATGTAAGCCACGGCATGTCAACATAAAGGGAAATCAAGCGTGGCCATCTCACAATTTACGGCTCCTATCTATACACTTGAAAGTCTTCTTTGTTGGGCATTTTCTTTTCTTTGATACCCATCGGACGTAATTGCGTGAAATGAGACGCGTTGTAAACCCTACACACATAATGATGATGTCACCGAAAGTTGGTTCGTTAAAGCGGCACTTTTTATTTCACTTTTTCAGAGGGTACTGTACTTTTGACGTTAAATTAAGTAGTATATCGTTGATTTAAAAATTTAAATATGATATCAAACTTACGCCGATGTTTCTACCGTGTGATGTATTCTTTTCTCAATAGCTAAATTTCACCACGAACCGCATGTAAGTATGATAATGGGGCTTTAAATAACGAACCTGACGTACCAAATATACCATACAATGTATGACGACAAAAAGACGATTAAGAGTTGTAAAGCCTTTAATGAATAGAGTTATCAAATTGACAAGAACAAGCAATGGAGGTAATGGGAAACAAGATGACAAATCTCTGTACATTTCATATTTTAGAAAACACAATTTAACCCTATTGCAATTTTCAAAAGGTACAACGAGTTCTGTAAAGTAACTTTATTCATTTTCCTAGATGATTTGACAAAAGGTGTTCACACGCAATGATCGCATGCAGTTTTTAATCCAATAGGGACAATGATTTCTCAGTTAACTGGTGTGGTTATTGGAAAATATTTTAACATGTCTATTTCATAAAAGAAGGAACCGGATTGGTAAACAATGAAATATTTATACCAATGCTACTAAGACATACAACAAACAGGGGAAAATGTGATAATAATAATAATAATAAGGATATTTATAAAGCGCTGACTTCCACCACACATCGGCAATGCTCAGAGCGCTGACAATTAAGATATACACATATATACAACAATTGCAATCTGCAAATTAATTAAGTGTAACGTTGGAAAATGTATGTATTGAGTCTGTGATGATTTATATACAACTGTAGGACAAATGCATTTATGTTCATTGAGAAATGTGAAATATTTTTTTAAACACCGACATTAAAAGTTTCAGAATAGGACAAAGTTAATGTGCAATTTGAAATAAGATGGAAAGACAACACCAATATGATTCTCTGACTGGTTCATGTAAACATTATTCAGATCTGTTTCTGATAATCGACACTCTGTAGATAGTATCGAGAATTATATAAACGATTCCTATGAACGAGGAACTCTGTAGTTCAAGTTCAAAAAAGTTATGTTCTTCTCTTCTCTATTATATAAAGGAAATGAATTATTGAACATTGCAACGTGACAGCATGCGCAAATGGTGCATTGAGAGCAATTAACTGTGATAAGTTAAATGCAATTACCTTAATTTGTTATAGTTTCGTCTTGATTGAGGCTTCATATATACCAATAACTCGATTCTTATTTTTTTGACATCTTTACCACAAATACCACTTGAGTGTCACGAATATCCCTGTGTTGCCTCCATTACAAGAGACCAATATTTCGCAGTTATGTGTCAGAGATGAACATCTCCTAACGGTGCGAAATCTGCAACATATTCTATCAAATCAAGTATTCTGTTCTGTTCTGTTCAATCGCCGATTATCAGAGCTTTGCATATGTTTGGTAATGTGATATATTACAACACTTTTCTTCAGTCAAGAAGGTAAGGTACGACATTGGACAGACAGTTATTCAAACAGACCTCCCTGTCAGGAGAACGTTTTTGAAGGAACATCTCGATTAAAAGTCTCTGGACATACTATTGAGGAGCAATTGTCTACAGGCTTTGTACTCGTTGAGATCGCTGTCGAGAATTATTATCAGGAATGTTGTTGGAATGGAATTCAGTTGACTTTACGCTTCCCTCGATGTGTAGATAACCGTCCTGATATCAGCATCATTGACTGGACGAAATGTGTCGAAATCAGACCCAATGAAACCTTAGGAACAATCGTTAGAACAAGAGCTAAACTGGTAAGTGAGACTCTCAAAGTGTAAAATTTGTTCAACTTACAACTAATACCAGATGTCTTTCCTCGTGTCATTCTCACCTTCCGCTTTCATCTCTTTAGAAACAGCAGTCTTAGATCTTACGCCTAGGATTTCTTGCTATTTCACACAGTTTGAATTAAGCCTATAATTTCTAGACATCCATGTAGAAGACATATCTATTGTGTCAGTTTAGGCATAACAGAATTTAAATTTGGTGTTATATATATATATCGAACCCTATCGTAACATAACGACTATTCCCTTTACTTTGAAACACCTGTGGATGTAATTATAGAGATTTTTTAAATGTGTCAAACTTTAAATTTGATAAGAATTTTGAGACAAAACAGACATTATGAACCGTTTTATTAAAAGGCAATAAGTATTTTAGATTGCTCAAGATTAACGTCAGAATGCCGAAACAATCAGGCTGCTGATACGCTTATACTTAAACAGTCATTTTAGTAATACTTATGATTTCTTATGGGGCCCACATTCTCGAAATCAGATATTTTTACGTTCTTATAGTTTAATTGTTGATAATTATTCATTTAATAATTCTGTATCATTCAAGTTTTCTGATTACTTCACTGATGTTACAAGTGTTGAATGACAGCATTCTTACTTTCAGACAGACACGTGAATATCTGTTTTGACAATTCTAAATAGCATCGTATGAATAAGACGTATTTCACAATTTCCTGTTGTACTTTGTTTAATTTCGGTGTGCCCTTATGAATAAGGCGTATATCTCAGCTTGCTGTTGTTATTGTATTGTATCATCCTCTACTCTGTAAAGAAAATGCCCTTGACAGTAAAGCCTTTAACGTTTATCTCTGCCACATCAGTGGATGGTAGGCGATGGGCGAAGGTGAACACCTCGACGCTGTCCGCGAACATCTGTAAGAAACGAGACTTTACATGACTACTCTGAATCTATTCAGAGCCCAACACTCGAATATCACTTTTCCAAAACTCACCTACCACTCGCCCAACATTCATCTACCACTCGCCCAACATTCACCTACCACTCGCCCAACATTCACCTACCACTCGCCCAACACTCACATACCACTCGCCCAACACTCACATATCACTCGCCCAACATTCACCTATCACTCGCCCAACATTCACCTATCACTCGCCCAACACTCACATACCACTCGCCCAACATTCACATATCACTCGCCCAACATTCACCTATCACTCGACAAACATTCACCTATCACTCGCCCAACATTCACATATCACTCGCCCAACATTCACCTACCACTCGCCCAACATTCACATATCACTCGCCCAACATTCACCTACCACTCGACAAACATTCACCTACCACTCGCCCAACATTCACCTATCACTCGCCCAACATTCACCTACCACTCGCCCAACATTCACCTATCACTCGCCCAACATTCACCTATCACTCGCCCAACATTCACCTACCACTCGCCAAACATTTACATATCACTCGCCCAACATTCACCTACCACTCGCCCAACATTCACCTATCACTCGCCCAACATTCATCTACCACTCGCCCAACATTCACATACCACTCGCCCAACATTCACCTACCACTCGCCCAACATTCACCTATCACTCGCCAAACATTCACCTACCACTCGCCCAACATTCACCTATCACTCGCCCAACACTCACATATCACTCGCCCAACATTCACCTATCACTCGCCCAACATTCACCTTTCACTCGCCCAACATTCACCTATCACTCGCCAAACATTCACCTACCACTCGCCCAACATTCACCTATCACTCGCCCAACACTCACATATCACTCGCCCAACATTCACCTATCACTCGCCCAACATTCACCTTTCACTCGCCCAACATTCACCTATCACTCGCCCAAAACTCACATACCACTCGCTCAACATTCACCTATCACTCGCCCAACACTCACCTATCACTCGCCCAACATTCACCTTTCACTCGCCCAACATTCACCTATCACTCGCCCAACACTCACCTATCACTCGCCCAACATTCACCTATCACTCGCCCAACACTCACATACCACTCGGCCAACACTCACATATCAGTCGCTAACCACCATAACCCATTACTGACCCTTCACAACTGATCCGAACCCTCATCACTACTGACCTGAACTCTCATCACCACTGACCCGACCCCTTATCACTACTGACCCGAACTCTCATCACCATTGACCCGAAACCTAATCACCACTGACCCGAATCCTCATCACCACTGACCCGACCCCTCATCACTACTGACCCGAACTCTCATCACCACTGACCCGAAACCTAATCCCTACTGACCCGAATCCCATCACCACTGACCCGAATCCCATCACCACCGACAGGAACCCTAATTAACACTGACCCGAACCATCATCACCACTGACTCGATTTCTTATCACTACTGACCCGATTTCTCATCACTACTGACCATCACCTTTATCACTACTGACCCGAACACTCATTACTACTGACCCGAACCCTCATCACTACTGACCCGAACCCTCATCACTACTGACCCGAACCCTCATCACTACTGACCCGAACCCTCATCACTACTGACCCGAACCACCATCACAACTGACCCGATTTCTCATCACCACAGACAGTAACCCTCATCACTACTGACCCGAACACTCATTACTACTGACCCGAACCCTCATCACTACTGGCCCGAACCCTCATCACTACTGACCCGAACCCTCATCACTACTGACCCGATTTCTCATCACCACAGACAGGAACCGTCATCATCAATGACCCGAACCCTCATCACCACTGACCCGAACCCTCGTCACCACAGACAGGAAACCTCATCACTATTGACTTAAACCCCATTACTACTGACCCGAACCCTCATCACCACTGACCCGAACCCTCATCACCACTTACCCGAACCCTCATCACCACTGACCCGAACCCTCATCACCACTGACCCGAACCCTCATCACCACTGACCCGAACCCTCATCACCACTGACCCGAACCCTCATCACTACTGACCCGAACCCTCATCACTACTGACCCGAACCCTCATCACTACTGAACCGAACCATCATCACAACTGACCCGATTTCTCATCACCACAGACAGGAACCCTCATCACTACTGACCCGAACCCTCATCACTACTGACCCGATTTCTCATCACTACTGAACCGAACCATCATCACAACTGACCCGATTTCTCATCACCACAGACAGGAACCCTCATCACTACTGACCCGAACACTCATTACTTCTGACCCGAACCCTCATCACTACTGACCCGATTTCTCATCACCACAGACAGGAACCCTCATCATTAATGACCCGAACCCTCATCACCACTGACCCGAACCCTCGTCACCACAGACAGGAAACCTCATCACTACTGACTTAAACCCCATTACTACTGACCCGAACCCTCATCACCACTGACCCGAACCCTCATCACTACTTACCCGAACCCTCATCACCACTGACCCGAACCCTCATCACCACTGGCCCGAACCCTCGTCACCACAGACAGGAAACCTCATCACCACTGACCCTTATCATCACTGACCCGAACCCTCATCACCACTGACCCGAACCCTCATCACCCCAGACAGGAACCCTATTCACCACCGACCAAACCTTAATCATCACTGACCCGGACCTTCATCACTACTGACCCGAACCCTCATCACGAATGACCCGAACCTAATAACCACTGACCCGAACCCTAATCACCACTGACCCGAAACTTAATCACCACTGACCAAAACCCCCATCACCACTGACCCGAACCCTACTCCTAAATCAGCCAACTACTCACCCTGAACTGCGACTCCTCGGTACAGATGGTGAGGTTGACGTCCAGAACCTGCTCCAGAGGCCAGATAGGAGTCTTCTGCTCTTCTGTCCCCCACACTCCGTTGATCCTGCTGTTTCTCACGATCACCCTCTTCTCTCCATCAAACTTCACAGACATCGCCACATTCCTACCATCTTTCATCAGAACAATTTCGACACTGTAGAAAAAGAAATGTTATAATGTTTTTGTTGTGCGACTATAACCATATGACGACTACATTGAGAATACTAAACTAATAACCCTCATCACCACTGACCCGAACCCTCATCACCACTGATCCGAACCCTCGTCACCACAGACAGGAAACCTCACAGGACATGTGCGTACTTATATTGCGCCTTTTCCACACCCTAAGACATGCTCAAAGCGCTACATTATTACCCCGAAGGAGTGTACTCTTTCCAATCATACCGTAACTGACATTTTCTCAAAGGTAATCAATTGAAATTATTTAATTTATGAGTTCCATATCTAATTATCTACAATCACAACTATCAACACCCAGGTCAAGGGCAAATCTTCGAAATCTACGTGATATTTGGTCCCAGCCCCGTCCATCATAATGACCCTAGCAGTCTTCGCTCGACAGACATAATTGGTAGGTTATCCAGCAGTACTATTTGGTACCTAAGGTTACATTGGATAACCTTTTTGAACTGTTTTGATTTGACCAAGGCCCTTACGCAAGAAGTACAACATACTTTAGATGTTGATGTAAAGAGACGGCATTTTCTATTTGTTTGGAATGATACATTACGTTTAAATCAAGAAAGTATACTCACAGTCTAGTCTCTGTCGGCGTGATAGCGGGAAGGAAGACACAGCGCCCTGGGGAAACCCTACCGACAGTCAAGAATCGGGAGGTTGAGTGTGCCTGTAAAAGGATACGGGTGAATAAAATAGCATGTTGATCTATATACAAGTGTTTCCTTCTAATCAATTATTAAGTATTGTGAAGATATCATTGCTGAAGCAAGTACTGTTTTAACTGATGTGTGTAACCAAAGTGTTGGGTACAATATTTAAGAATTGAATGTCAGTTTGTATGTTTGCACTGGAAAATGAACGATGTGAAAGCTACATTCAAACTCGTGTGAACCCAGTGAGCTTGCGAGCGGGTTCACATGAGAGTTTGAATGTAGCTTTGACATCGTTCATTTTCCAGTGCAAACACACAAACTGACATTCAATTCTTATAATTTCGCACCATATATGGAATGGAACGGCGGATTGATATAAACCTTTTTTGTCCCTTGAACGAGTAACACTGCGACATACGACAAGATATAATCCGAATTTGGAATCAATCTGAATGTTATCGGAATTTGTCAATGTTCTAGAGAACACGCTATACTACGATATGCTAAATGAAGCGCACACTATGATAAAATCTCTTCGCGCAAGGACAGGAGATCAGAGTTATCTGCCTTATGCATAACGTCGCTTCACTGTCATGCTGGCCGCCATTTGCAGGGGTATCTTCGTCAAAATATGTAAACAAAAGTGGTATTTTTTATTATAATAACTGCTCTATCAGCACTCTTTTGTCTTTGGTGTATACATCGTGAGTATATGGTTGTCTTAGTTACGGCGTACAGAACCCTATTGATCGTCCTGTCCAATTATAAAGCATCAGTGGATGCATCTCGTTCCGTTCTCGATCAGATCAGGGACACTATACTGTATAGAACACGTAAATGCCTCTGATCAGATTTATTCTTCATCAATTGTTTAGCTTATTATTAAAAGCAAATGATACGATGAATGTTTTTACATCAGAAATTCAAAATACATTACTTGTCAAAAAGTGATATGATTAAAATCATTATAGTTCAATTGGTAAAAATATTGATAACATTTGATTTGGTGTTGGGCGAAGAATTAAAGTAGTTCCGCTGAACGTTCACACAAGTATGAACACTTTTTTGTGAGTTCATGGGAAATGAATCGACGAAACTCAGATCACATGACCATGCCCTAGACCAATCAAGGTTCGGGAATATGTGTAAACTTCAGAGTTTGAAATTATTTAAGAATTGAATGTCAGTTTGTGTGTTTGCACTGGAAAATGAACGATGTAAAAGCTACATTCAAACTTGTGTGAACCCAGCGAGCTTGCGAGCGGGTTCACATGAAAGTTTGAATGTAGCTTTTACATCGTTCATTTTCCAGTGCAAACACACAAACTGACATTCAATTCTTATAATTTCGCACCATATATGGAATGGAACGGCGGAGTGATATGAATACTGTTTTTTTCCTTTGAACGAGTAACACTGCGACATGCGACCAGAAATAATCCCAATTTGAAAAGAAACTGAACATTTATCAAAATAAGTCTGTGTGATAAGATAACACGATGCACTAAGAATTTCTAAATGAAGCGCAAACTTGTATAAAATCCCTTCGTGCAAGGACAAGAGATCAGAGTTATCTGCCTTACATTTATGCATTAGACGTCGTGTCATGCTGGCCGCCATTTGCAGGGGTATCTTCGTCAAAATATATAAACAACAGTAATTAGTGACTGTAACTGCTCTATCGATAATTGTCATCTCTTGTGTATACATCGTGAGTATGAAGACTGTCTTTGTTACGCTTCACAGTACTCAATAATGACCGTAATGTAAATATTCATCTCGTTCCGGCTATTTTGCAATAAATGATTAGCCTATCAAATGATCTAAAACAAATCATAAAAGTGAATGTTTTCAAATCAAAATAATCTACTTGGAAAATAAAGCTATAATTACAATTCCATTGGTAATTTTTACTAACAAATTCTTGAATAACGTTTGGTTTGATGTTGGACGGAGAATCAAAGTAGTTCCGGTCAACGTTCACACAAGTATGAACACTGTTTTTGTGAGTTCATGGGAAATGAATCGATGAATCTTCGATCACATGACCATGCCCTAGACCAATCAACGTTCGAGGATATGTGTAAACTTCAGAGTGTGAAATTATATTAAAAATAAACACATGCGATCTCACTTCCGCCTAGCTACATTATGCTATGTGTACCCTGGTGTACAGTATGTCTATCTATATCTAGACGGCTAGCTCCATTATGTTATGTGTACCCTGGTGTACAGTATGTCTATCTATATCTAGACGGCTAGCTCCATTGTGCTATGTGTACCCTGGTGTACAGTATATCTATCTATATCTAGATAGTGTTGGTGACAGGATGGAAGTGTGCAGGAGTTACAGACTTTTCTCTTCAGCCTTCACTTATAATAATTTGTCATGCCATTGAAACAATACGCAGCAGTTTTTTTCTTGGATTCGTTCAGTTGTCAAGGGATATAATTGAGTCATGTCCTGTTTCAATCACATATGCCGAAAGTGAGACTTTTGAATTATATCATCATGAAGACATTTTAACATATTATAGGCGAATTATACCATATAAACAGCGGATGTTCCCTGAAAGGAATGGTGATCTTACCCCGTTAACACAAGGGTTGTCCAGTTGCCTCCACGCCCCTCCCTCGCATATACCGCTCACGACAATCGGGACGTAGAAGTCATCGCACATTAACTGGGCGGTGGATCCCATCTTCTGACCGTCAATATAGAGTAATCTTCCCTTGGGGATGCTGACCGGAGGTACAGCGCAGATCGACTCCTCTGAATGCCAAGAGGAAATAATTAATGTCAGCCCGGGTCCGGACCCCCCGCCCCCTTTTGAAGATCAGTTATAGAATTAAGTTTCGATATACCTGATGACGTCACATCGTCACCGAGGTGACAGGCTCTTCCTAGCGGCCACACAACAAAAAATGACCATGTTTTGGCGATATTATTTCCATTTGTCTTATGATTTATAGAATATCTGCAAATTCCTGACACATATCATGTTTATCTCATCTTGTTAGGTAGAATAATTATTATTTCTTCCTCAATGAGATAAAGATGGTATTAGTCAAGAAGAGAAAGGTAACCGAGTCGTGAGTCCATGATGGACATAACACAGCCGAAGACGGATAGGTCGGATAGGTCAGCAAGTTTATTCGCCCATAAACTATAAACAGTAACTTTGAAAACCCAAGTATGTGAATTTGGGTTTATCAAACCAGACCAGATCATGACATGTTTATGTCATCATCATCAACATGTTGAACTCATGAATCTAGTCCCCAAAAGATCCAAATGAATAACAGGAAAATCATGATATCCACATATGTAAAGACAAAATCGCTAATCTCCTGATAATAAATCTAAGGAGAAACATTAAAACATATATCTGAACATTTATTCAGAAAGACAGAAGCCGAGATGCATGAACCTAGAGAAAGCAGAAGGGTCGCGCTTGGGTTTGGCTATTGTTTGACAGTGCACTGGTGATTGAGTGAGTGAAACATGCTTATGCAAATGTTAAAGAGTGAAAATAGGGTTAGTGTGCACTATGAAGAAAAAAGATAAAAGATATGCTTGCCTTTATGTATTCAGTCACAATTACATTAAGGGTTAGAGTTAGGGTTAGGGTAAGTAACTAATTAATACGTAATAATAGGGGCATAATTTACATTATTCATATCATGTCTTCATTCAGTATATGTTAATATAAGAATAATCAACGGGTTGCGAGGAATTACGGATTATCTGTCCTGAGTTAATTATTGTGATAAACTCCGAGCTTCAGCGAGGAGTTTGACACAATAATTAACGAGGGACAGATAATCCGTAATTCCGAGCATCGAGTTGGTTATTCTTTTTCTTACCCAAGATAATTTTGATGCGTAAAAACGAGGGGAAAATAGAGCCAGTGGCTCTTTAGCTCATCAGGCTTCATATCAATTTTGCTTTAGGGCAAATGTGTGGCAAATGTGAAATTAGGTTAAAGGGTGTGGCCCCTGAGGCCCTTATTAGGGGCCACAGGGCCACAAAAGCTATCAATCATAATCCTCACTAGTCAAAGAGTATATTCACAAGGTTTCAACTTTCTGGGCCTTTTGCCCCTGGAGAAGAAGATGAAAAAGATTTAAGGGCGTGGCCCCTCTGGCCCTTGATAGGGGTCAATTGGCCGCCAAAGCTACAATTTATAATCCTCACTATTTAAGAAGTTTCAGATTTCTAGGCCTTATGGTCCTAGAGAAGAAGATGAAAATATGTTTTTAGGGTGTGGCCCCTGTGGCCCATTTTAGGGGCCACAGGACCACCAAAGCTACAATTTTTATTCCTCACTAGTCAAGGAGTCTGTACACCAATTTTAAGCTTTCAAGGCCTTATGGTTCTGTAGGAGAAGTCGAAATTCCACAAAGTTTACGGACGGATGGACGGACGGACGCCGGACACCATGCCATGCCATAAGCCCATCGGGCTTTACGGGCCAGATGAGCTTAAAAGTGAAACGTTAAAAAAAACTACGCTTGGCGGGTAAATACAAATTGTAGTCATACGCCATTCATAATTTTCGTCACTATTTCAGGATTGGCGGCTCTAAGTAGTTTGCAACTCACGACCTAATTTGAAATAGTTTATTATTGGTTGTCACATTATATCAAAAACATTATTGTCTCATATCATAAATAAATCGCTTTTAATGACTGCGCACAACCGGAAAAGAAAGACGTATTTAGCTTTCGTTACGTTTGACAAACCTAGTGAGGAATGTATGACGTCACTGTTTGACGTCATGATTAATGACGTCATAGAGCCATGATGTAACGACAGCTCGACCGGCAATCTCCCGTCTAGCGCCGCCTTGAAATTTTAAACTTGTATTTACGGCAAAGAAAACATTAGAAGGTATTTATTTCCCATTAAAAATGTTGTAGTAATGTGTGACTTTCGCAATTTAAGTATAAGCTCTTTCATCTATATCTCTCAAATGAATTAGAAGATCCAAGCGAATCATGATTGGATGCAAAATAGTTCCGTCAACCAATCAAAATGCGAGTTATTTTTAGAAAAACTGTAATTTCCATGACCATTATGCAACTTTTAATACCCGGCATATCCTTGCCCGCTTGGGTAAGAAATGTTCATATGTCTTCGGTTGTACTTGTTTGCCGTTGAACGCCACCCCTATAGATTTTTCACCTGTACTCTTCTACTTCACGAGCCTTGCCAACAAGCAACTTCCTCCACTTTCTATTCTATTTTTAGCTCAGCTCTATAGGCTACCCACCTCTTGGGCGTCTCTTGTTCTATTTATAGGTCACATCCAAGGCTTCCGTTGATGTGTTACCTGTCTTCTATTTGGCCACTATAGTCCACTGTTACCACTTCCTTTGCCTACCTGTTTCTCACCTCACTCCAATTTCTGTTGCTGAGGTGGAAACACTTATTTCATTTCCAGGTATGGTGATTTTCTTATATATTTCAATCTGCCCCAATTCCCTTTCAAACTCTTGTGTGGGCGGAATAGCGCAGTGGTTATCGCGTTCGGCTTCGGATCAAGAGGTCCGAGAATGGTTCGAATGGCCCCAGGGGCTCGGCAACTATGTCTGCAGTAGAGAACTGTTCTACACGCAGTAAGGTTTGGGTTCAATGCTACACTGAATTTCAGCGTAGTACCACCCATGGTTCGCTAGTTCTAGCCGAAGATCGCAGGTTTCACCGCAATGCATAGCCACATTAGTGTTGCGGGCTTTCTCCCTGCAATAATATTAACAGCCGCGATATAAGTGAAATACTCTTGAAAGCTGCATTAAACCCCAGATCACCTCACCTCACCTCACCTCAAACTCTTTTATAAGGTGTTTGATGTTATCTAAATAATAATCAAAAACTACTAATGATAATATTTAATTTGTAAAATATTAATTTAATTCAGTAAAATAGTATTTACGGTTATTATCTCTGTAATTTACTAAACTGGCCATGCCATGTGCTTTTCGATAGGAATAATTTCTAATTGCAATATTTATATCTTTGATATGAATTATTTTCATGTGATATATTAAACAATATTAATTTGATATTATACTAAATGGATATTGTTAAATTTATTTATTTAAAAATTGACTGCAATTTCTGTTGCTGAAACACTTATTTCATTTCCAGATTATTGTACCTCAGCAACAGATCCATCAACCCATCGAATAAATCATATCACCATCCATCCTTGTTTGTCACGTCTTGACAAGAGGCCCAGTGCCGAACAAATAGTCACTCGGCCACATATGCAACATTTAATGTTGTTACATCTCCTCTGTATTTATATAAGATTAAGATGCAATGAAACAGGGTGATGAAAAGGTTTTACAAAGCTTACCATCAATTTTCCTGAACATCAAGTTCCCGCTCTGGGTGACGTCACGCAGCTGAGAGAGAAAGATTCTGGAGAAGAGCAGACATTTTCCATCATGGCGGTTGTGGACAAAGGAGAGACAGGATGAGTTGACATGGCAGTGTAGAGCGCACAGTTCTGGAAATGCCGTTGACGAGATTTCATGGGCAGAGGAATGCTGAACATATTTATTGTCAAAATTGTAATCTCTCTCAAATTTACCCACGACTTGTAAAACAAATGTTAAAGAAAACCAAATAAAATCAGTTTTCACCATGTTCACAGCTGTGTATCTCTGTTGAAATGTCAACAAGCCCTTACTGGAGACTGGTTCTTCTAACGAAGGCTCTATCTCTATTCACGAAATAATTGAAAGTCTAGTGACTACTGATCTATGACGTGGGGAAATATTGAAAATGATGCCAGGTACAACATCGATTGAGGATATTGACGTGCACTACAACGAGGTTAACTTCACACATTAAAAATGTCACAAATTGTCCCTGTGTAATTAAAGCAAGATTCACTGAGTGGATAATGGGTTGTAGTGAAGAAACATTGATTAGTTAACGTGGTAATAAAATATTTACTCATAAAAGCTAGAGGTTTCTTTCAACTCACTCAACCTTGGGCGCAACGAAGCCAAAGTAAACCAAATTAAAGAAGTGCGTCAAGATTGAGGAAGAGGTCAGCCATTGTCCCGCCTATCCTACCAGCATGACACAATCAATAGACACAGCAAGCTAAAATCTTAATTAACATTCCCTGAATATAAACATAAAGTAAATGTTTCGATCCCGTTATTCAAAAATCATTTCAAGAAGGAACAATACGGTTTCACTACTTTTAGATAATAAACAAAATCTTATGTAAGCAGTCAGAACGTTTGTTACGAGAGGATGATGTTTGAAAGGTAATATAACTAGTGTTCATAATAATTGGATTTGTGAAGTTGACTTCCGCGAATATTTATGACTGTAATTAAGTTTATCATTGAAAACAAGTATTTATGAAAATTTGCCATTAGGGGACAAACTTGTGAGATATATCAATGTAATTATAATGTTCGAATTAAAGCAAAACCATGTGTGATGAAACTCACGAAGTTGCTCTTCAACTGCAATGACCTTTCTTCATCAAAGATAAACTTTAATTCAACGGCTTAGGTGTGAACATGAATAGAAAGCCTTAGGTATTTACAGAATCTGGTCACAAAATCAACGTACATGATCATTAAATCTTCGTTATCCTTAAGTAGTACGTCATTATACTTTGTATCCAGTTAGTTTTTGGCATTGACTAGTAATTGAATAATAAACCAAGTACTCCCAAAATCTTTGCTATTTCAGTGTGAAGAGATTTTCGACTTTCAGGAAGTTCAAGGTGTTAATGGGTTATAGCTTGAATCAGCTACATGTAGATTCAGATATTGACGATCAGATGGTGACTATAGTTTAAGAATTTATAAAGCGGTTTCCCTTTTTCATGTTCTACATAGAGGGGCAGTAACACGTTTTTTGATAATTTTATATTTAAAATTTTCACTGATAATTGTACATTATGCTAAATATATGTTTTTGGTAGTGTCAAAAATCTCATTACACAAACAAATCATCCGTAGTCAGAGAACAAATTATAAAGATTCACATAAGGTCCATTGGCGGCCATTTTTGTCTGAACACCGTGTTCTGTAGGAAAAGGAAACGTAAGGTTGATATTTACATTTGATTTATTTCTTCTTAATTTAGTTAATACATCGTCTTTCAATTGGAACCATTTATTTTCATTTTCCTGACATCACCTTCTATTCCCCTAAAACGTGCTAGAAGTTTAATGTTTTGAAAGAGGATGAAGATGAAGATTTGTTAAAACGGTGCATCAATAACTTCGAACTTGCGCTTACCAATAACTTACTGTGAAAAGCTTAGTCAAGAAAAACATATATAAACTGAGTAAATTGTCTGATTTCCAATGCAGAAAATCATTAACGAACTAGTATAATATGAAAACATGCTTGAATAATGAAATAACAGACACGTCTGAATCGTGTGAAAAGTTACGATATCTTCACGAATCAATGAGGTGGCAAACATAGTGTTTGATTGTATCCGGTTATCCAGTACAACTGTTTTATTTATTTAAAAAGTGCCATAAACATACATGTATCTATCGGTAACTAATTAGATCAGCTAACAAGCTAAATCTTCATTACTAGTGCTGACGCGAACATGAATTCCAAGACGTGGCGATCTGGTATAAAGAAAGTCTATCTTTGAAGATTGCAATTAACGGCATGACTCAGCTGCGTTCCCAAAACATATCCTTGCTATGGAAACAATGATTGGCTATTAAAAGCGTAACATCATTCTGAGAGTTCCAAGCTTTATGCGTTTGTACCGCATGAACTGGTATTTAGGTGGTATTATGGAAGGAGCTGGAACACAATACACACATACAGGAAACTTAATGGAGTTTGCCAACACCAGGTTTATATTATCGAGTGTTGTGGGTAAATTTGATACCAACTCTACCCATTAAAGGGGCAGTAGTGGAAGAAAAGGTAATGTCAGGAAAAGGAAAATAAATGCTTCCAATTGAAAGACAATGTATTTAAACTAAATGTTTAAATACGTAAATAAAAAATTCGTAAATAAACTTAATAATTTAAATATATAACGTAAAGTGTAGCATTGCGATTGCTTTTTCTTACACAAAATGAATTAAAGGTGTTCACACGAAATGCCCGTCAATGGATTTTATGTGACTCTTAATACTTTGTCATTTGATTATGGATGATTTGCTTGTCTAATGAGATTTTTGACAATGTCAACATAATACATTTAGTATTAACTCTCAATTATCAGTGAAAATTTTAAAATATAAAATTATCAAAAAACGTGAGACTGCCCCTTTAAAAAAGATGACATAAACCTTGTATTTGACAAACTTCATTATATAGATAATAAAACTTTTACTAGAATACTTTATTAGAATTACTTATCAATTATCAGAGTGAGAATATAAGATATCGTCACTGTAACTTCATAAACTATGGATTTCAATGATAGAACTCAGGGACACTCCTGATTAAATAATAAAGATGTCTATTCAGAGAATAAAACATTAAATTAAATTCAGCCATGTATCAATGCAAGCCACTATCACCTTGAATTTAAATACTGAGTTAGGGCACTAGATTCGAGTAGTTTAACATTCGTTGTTTTAAGAAATTAAGAAGGTAAATATTTCCAATTGATGGTTTTTTATATTTTATTCAACAATGTTCCAAAATTTGAATGAATTTATACTTGTTAAGTCAAACCAGTCTCAATAATAATGAGTTCTAATACGGCAAAATGGTTTTATATTTCTAATCGTACTTACAACCCTGATTTGGAACCAATGTATATAAGCGATAACGTATCTGAACTTATAGCTATTACATGGATAGAAAAAAATAACATATACCTATGAATCATTTTAGATGATTGATTCACGTTTTTCCACTTTTATAAATCATTAGTAAGTATTTCCAACAATCTGATTGTTTGAAGGCACTTTAACAAATATTTTGCTCTCAAAAGTTAGCTACCACAGGGTAAAAAAGTTACTAAAACAACATTCAATATAAAGAAAAAAAGCCATTGTTTGTCGTCTTTTTAGACAATTGCAGGTGCAATTTACAATAGGGATCATTACATCATCATGGCGTCATCAAGGAAATTGAAGACGGTGGAGATGGAACTTTCAACGAATTCATTACTTTACAGGAGGTAGAGCAAGCTGTAAAGAGATCTAAAGACGGGAAAGCGCCAGGAATCGACGGGGTCTCTAGTCAGATGTTAAAAGGAGAACCAATTATAAAAACCCTTCATCGACTTTCAACGTATGTTTTAAAAGTTCTTGTGTACCTGATATGTGGTCTAAAAGTACAAAATGTCCTATTCCCAAATCTTCTTGTACAGACCCACGAGACCCGATGAGCTACAGAGGACTCACTCTTGCCCCCGTTATTTACAAACTGTACTGCGGTGTTTTAAATCCAAGACTTTTAACGTGGGCAGAAAGTCATGATATATTAAATGATGTTCAAAACGGGTCTACTATCGATCATCTTTCAACTTTAACCACCATAATTGAAAACAGGAAGCTGTGTAAGAAACCTACATTTACAGCGTTTATAGAATTTCAAAAGGCGTAATACTGGATAGACAGAGGGGAGCTGTGGAAGAAACTAAATATCAGTGGTGTGCATGGGAAGATGCTCTCGGCCATAAAGTCTCTATACAAGAATGTGCAATGTTGTGTACGAGTCAACCAGATCTGAGTGGTTTGACGTCACCCGGGGATTAAACCAAGGTTGTTTTCTGTCACCCCTGCTTTTTAATATGTACATAGACGAACTTTTAGATACCATTACTGCACTCGGAAGAGGTGTTCGTGTTGAAGATGAAGTTATTTCTGTATTAGCGTATGCAGACGACATTGTGTTAATCGCCGAATCGGAAACTGACTTCAATTTTATGTCATCCGTATTGAATACATGGTGTGATGACAACAATATGTCAATCAACAGGGACAAGTCAAAGATTATCCACTTCAGAGGACCTGCGACGCAGCAGACAGATAAAGTGTTTAAAGTTGGAGATACGACATTGGATATTTGTCCTTAATATCATTATCTGGGAATTATGTTGGATGAACATTTGAATTATAACGTAATGGTGAAGTGTGCAGTAAAATCGTCACGCAGAGCCCTGGGTCTCCTTATCGCTAAATCCAAGCACCTCGGAGGAATGCCTTTCAGCGTATATACTAAGCTATACGATACGATGATTTGGTCGATTCTAGATTATGGGGCTGGTATATGGGGGACCAGAGAACAGTCTATGGTCAACGCTCTTCAGCACAGAGCTGTCAGGTTCTTCATGGGTGTTGGCAAATACATCCCGAACTTAAGTGTGAACGGCGACTCAGGCTGGATACCCCCCGTAGTGAGAAAGTGGAAGGCAGTAACTAGAACATTTGCACGACTTACCAACATGAACCAAGGACGGGTAAATAAGAAGGTATTTTTATGGTCAAAGGTAAAAAACAGAAAGTGCTGGACTCGACGAGTTAAGGAGTACATGGATGAAATTTGATTGGGACATTTAGCAAGCTGTGAAACACTAGAGAGTCGTCTGTTTACCCAACTTATTACCAACAGAACTTTCAACAGATATACACGACAATGGAGACACAAGTTGAACGCTGACCCTAGCTATAACCGTTCGTCCACAGGCCTTGGAAAATTCCGTCATTACAGACAGTATAAAAGGGCGTATCAAGTTGAGAGCTACCTCAGTTCCCCCCTGTCGAGATCACAAAGATCCACCCTAGCTAAGTTCAGGTGTGGAGTAGCACCACTCAGAGTCGAAACCGGACGGTATGAAAACCTGCATTTTAATCTAAGATATTGTTTTAATTGTAGTGATATTGTAGAAGATAAAATGCACGTTTTATTGTTTTGCCCTTTATATCAATCTGTTAGAAATGATTTTTTTGTTTCTTGTTTTAATAAGCTAGAAGGTTTTAATCTACTACCGCCAAACGAGCAGTTCTATGCCATACTCAACAATCCCGTTTTAACCTTTGATAGTGCCAGGGCCTGCAATAGTATTCTTCTTTTACGTCGTAATCTTTTATATGGATAATTTATGCAATATTTTAGTTTACTTTTATTGATGTACATGCTTTTAATCTATATCTAATATATTTTATGTTTTATAAATTGACACAGTGTCTCTCATAAATCGCTGAGCGATTGGTCGTATATACACAAGTGAGACAAAAATAAAACAATCTGTCTGTCTGTCAACATCCGAGCTTAGGGAGAGTTTCACGAGATAAACGATATTTTAACCTGGTCTTATGGTCATTATTTCCTTTGTTGTGAAGTGTCATTGATGTTTTAAGAAAAGCATAAACACTCAAAATACATGAAATAGTTCAATGAACCTTCAAAGAAAGGTTATACAAAATAACTTGCCATAAACGCTGGTACATGCTTATGGGACAAAACAAAACAAATCGGTTATAAAAGTTCTACTTACGAATAAATATTGAGTTCTGAAACGGTCTAATGTGAACAAAACCTATTTCAAATTTCAAACTAGGAACCAATGGCATACTTACATTTACAACTAGCTATATAGGTATTTCAAATCGTCATGTTTAAAGTTAAAGTTCTCGCTCGGGTTATACACAAATTCACACTTTCGTAAAAGTTATATGACACACTTCCTCGGGTAATAATCTATGTATATTGGACGGAAAGAAAATTGAAAATAAATGACACATAAGTGACACTTAACGATTATGACGTCACGTTGTTCGGGCAGCGCGCGATGTTATCAAACAGTGTGTAATAACTTTGTAGATTTATTAAACGGCGATATCTTCAACGTGTGAATGGTAAGGTAAGATAGATTTATCAGTAGTTCTAATTTCAGACCAAAAATGATGTTTTACGTACTTCTCCCAAAAAAAGGGTACAGGATAGCTCAGTCGGCAAGAGCGCCGGTCTCACGTTGCTGAGGTCCGGAGTCCTCTATAAGTGTCACCCTGGAGCCCTAGTGTGTAGTGCAACAAAACCTGCGCACTTAAAAGATCCCACGAATTCATGTCAGTGGTTGGATGGTGGATCCATGAACACGTGCATACGCCGAGCTGTCGGTTATCAGCGTTCAGCAGTGTTGGACAAACAGCTGTGACTATGTGTCTCAGTTCACCCAGCTGTGAGTGGGTACCCTGTGAGGCATAGAATAGTCCTTAACCTGAGCGCCACATATCATGCCACAATTGGAAAAATGATCGGACGGTGAAAGAATGCCATTGACCAGGGGAAACAATGTAAGCGCCTTGAGCAACCACGAGTGGATGGATATGTGCGCTATATAAAACTTCTTTTCCATACAAAATTTAAGAAAACGTTATATGATGTTGTAAGCTAAATATTAAACAGCTCCGTAAAGGAGAACTTAATGCCTGAGTTACACCAAGGTCGTCCGCACTACGTCCTACTCCGTCCCAAATTAAAAGCAAATCGGCCTCGGACGGGATGGAAGCGAGTAACAATTGTTAATATTTTATCCGAATATGACGCCAGTTCGTTCATACACAGATACCAGCACGTTCATCTAGTCTTTATCTCGCCTCAGGCAGTTTCTAACACGTTTAGATTGGATAGTATTGCCCGTTCGCCTAGTTTTTAGGACGTCTTCAACCAGTTCCATTCCGTTCTGAGACAGTTCATATTCGTTCTAAACTAGACCCATCTCGTTCTTGATACGCACATCCTAGCTGCGACAAACTCGTTTTAAGACAGTTCTTGTCGTTTTCACTACTTCCTGATTCCGTTTTCAGTGCGTCTTAATTGTAAAATCATCCAGTTCTAGCCCGTTTTCGATTTATACCCATCACGTCCTTGCCCGTTCTCATTAACGTTCTCAATTTCAAGGTGAAAACATCATGCCTCCAAAGAAAAAGAAGTATGGTCAGAGGAAGGTTGTTCACAGGAAATCAAATACCAGATCCACTAGCCCTGTAGAAGCCATAGTGGCCGATGCAAACAACACTTTACATTGTTTCTCTGCTTCCATCACAATCTGTAGGAAACCCACATTCACCATGCTGAGAGCTTCATGTAAATTGGTTCATGTTTCTCTTATCACTTCTCTATCCCGAATGATAAAAGTATTAATTAACGCATGTGTATTTATACCTGTCCTGACATACCGAAATGCAAACGTAGTAAGAACTATGTAAGAATTTTGCAAACGTACTAAGAACGAGTAGAACGCAGTGGGGACCTTATTAGAACTTTTATAATTGTGTAAGAACGCACTAAAAACTGAATCAGAACATTTTCAATATTTTACACTTATTAGGACGTACGAACAACTGACTATGGTCGTACTGAGAATGAGTTAGACCTAGCTGAGGACGGAATGGACGGGGTGGAATCTGTGCACAAACAATCCGGTTATTTTGCTCATGCGCTTGAGCTATTGCAATGGAAGAGAATGACCGATGGGATTTTCTTATGACAAATTTGCCACGTTCAAACATATCTGCAATGGAAGGGTGCAAACTCTCAACCAACGGCTGTAATGTGGATGATCAAGAGCGAAAAACCATGGCATTAACAAATTAAGTGCCTCAATGTAGAGCTTGAAATTTGCTGCTCGAATTGATCTTACAAAGCTCAAAATAGTCAAACTCTAATGTAGTGAACCATTAGTTGAACTGTGGACTCTCTTCTGTGCGTTGTTTACGCCAGGCATCAAAAGCTTGTGGTGTTTCACCCATTGAGAAATTCTTTGTGTATTCATCATATGCCCTGTGCATCAAGATATACAAACTACTTGCTTTAATTTGATGGGCATGTCTTGTTCTTGTCAAGTGTGATGCCTGGAAGAAGGAGTCTGCAGTGCCTGAAGAGGCAATGTCTGCCTCTACTAGTGCGCTCGTCCATCCACTTTCATCAAGCCAGTCCCCGATGGTCTTGTAAGCTGCCATTTCAATATGAAGGCCACAAAACATGACAACTATTTTGTCTTCACGATAACTATCTGGCCAGTTCAACTGGATCTGCTTTGCAAGTGCAAATAACGGCTGGTCAAATGCAAGCACAGGAGCTTGGCCAGGATTTAAGAATTGTACATTCTGCCTTACAACATCCATAGCCTGCCGAATCATGGCCGGTGAAGTATATTTTTCTGCAAAGAGAGGCAGAAGGGAGGTGATATCAGTTGGGGCTTCTGAATCATGCTCTAGCTTTTTAGCATGGTAAGCTGCCCAGGAGAGTTCCATATCTTGAGTGGCATTATCATCAGATTCCACTACATCTGTCACATGACTCAGTCACCAGCTGTGGGAACCTGTCTGGACAACCTTACCAGAAGCATCAAAAGTATGTCAAGAACTGCTGAAGTGTGGTTGTAATGTTAACAGGGGATGTCTTGGTGGATGCAAGTGTGTCAAGGCTGAAATGGCATGTACAACGTATTGTTCTTGTCGTGGGAATTGTGAACGACTCTGAGTGGTTGTAAACAAGGTTAATGTGAATCTTTCTATAACAGTACAAAAGGAACAAAAATCAAGATCAAGAAAAAATATTTTTTCATTGATGATTCAAAGATGACACTTAATTGACAATATTGCGTATTTTGGTCATTTCTTCTTAACGCCATCATGTATGATAATTTTATTTTTCAACAATGTGATTACCAATAAAGTGTGAATCAGAGTATTTCTGCTTTATTTTTTAAAGAAACACTATGAAACTTGACATCATAAAAATGTAGAAACATGCGAAACATTAATCGTAAAGGCGGCCGCCATTTTGAATTTTTCAACAACCAAAATTTTAAATTAAGCAAAATTTTTGGTGAAATATGCAGAGGTATTGATTAAAATATTACTTTCAAGTCTTATTTAACCTTTATTATTAAATTTAAAATTACTTATAAGCCAATTATGCAATTTTAAACGCCAGATTAATGTTTTTTACGTACGTTGGCGGCCATTTTGAAAATGGCGGCCATCTTGGGTGGAAATTGACTTGGCCCTTAGACCAAATTTTCTTAATATATCAAGAACTACATTCATGCCAAATTTGGTGCTTTTCCCCAAAAGTGCACAATTTCCTTGTTATTCTGCACCATTCTGCAGGACTAACTATGTGCCAACAAAGTTCGTTCTAGATAACCTTCATTCTAAGTGGGAGTCAAATCTTAATATATCATCCTATCTGAAAATTATCTTTCTGCTTGGTTTGCAATAATTAATGGTACAACAATAGAAAACAAGGCAAGACATTTTCAGTTTCAATTTATTCACCGAATAATCTCAACAAAATTCTTTCTTTGCAAAATAGGTATTTGTCAGGACAATCTATGTACCTTTCGTGGTAGACAAATTGAAACAATTGAACATAAATTTTATTAATGTGAAAAAATCGAAAATCTCATTACAAAATTAGAGAACTGGTACCATTCCAAGACAAACACCAACCTTAACATAAATATTACAAAATTTCTACTTGGAGACCCTAAGGCAAATGTATTGATAAACCACATCTTTATTATCACAAAAGAGTTTATCAATAAAACAAGATTTAACCCAGATGATTTTAGGTTTTAATCGCTTAATTCATTTCATAAAATAACATTGCCATTTAGAAAAATATAAATTACCGTGAGTCTTCACACCTTCTCCTGCACCTTATTGCTATCCACTATTCAATATCCACTTCCTTCTGTGTCCTTCTCTTTTCTCGTTACAACACGTTTTCATGTATTACTTTTGATTGATTGATCAACATGGACGGCATTAGATTATTAACCTTAAAGATCTTGCCGTTCTTCATCTTCCTACGCAAAGCCTGAAAGGCCAGTTTCCGAACTGTCATTTTCTGCCTTGCTGCCGACCCTTGAATGTTCTGTGCTTGCTCTCTAGCTTACTATTAGCGAAAGCAATAGTTCAATCAGAAAGTAATTGAGGGTTTCTCACAACCGCCTGTTGGAGCGCTGATATCAGCACATAAAACTCAAATGAAAAACGTCGATATTCCAGAAACATTGACTTTGAAATGGCGACAGTCTAACATGTTCTTTACAAACTGTGGAAGGAAAACCGTTTTTCATGTGGTTGTGTATTCGACTTCAATTCACTTTGTTTTTGACCAATGTTGACTGCGTTTAGGAATCTGTTCTTAAGTGAGCATAAACTAACATGGCGAGACGTATATGAAACGAACAAGTTAGGCCGTGTTCACATGCCAACAAATACGTATATGAGTATATTTACTTATATGAGTAAATTTACTCCTAATGAGTAAATTGGGCACGTGAACGCGTTTACCTATATAGGCAAATTTGCTTCCGTAGTAAATATACTTCACCTCCAGAGGTATAGCAAAAGCAAATTTGCTGATACGCAAGTTTGCCTACATAAGTATTTGCGTCATGTGAACGCAAAATGTCTTTACTCATTTGAGCAAAATGGAATCAAAATTTCTTAAAGTCCCATTTGCAAACTTGCAATATTTTTAAAAATACTTTTACTGTATTCGTGATATTTTTAGCAATATTTTGCCAGCAGCCATGAGAAGATCGGACCAAAATCCATTAAATAGGACACAGTTAACCAAAATGACAGAGACGTACATGTAAGCACCGTCGTGTCAACATGAAAACGAATCAAGTGTAGCCATCTCACAATTTCGGGTTCCTAAATATACGATTGAAAGCCGTCTTTGTCGCGCACGACTAGATTTTTTTTTAGATAGTAGAAGTAGATACCATCGGACGCAATTGCAGTAACTGAGACGTGTAGTAAAACCTACACACATAATGATGATGTCTACTAAAGCAGGTTCGTTAAAAGCTATGGCACTTTTTCAGGGGGTACTGTACTTTGGACGTCAAATTGATCATGTACATATGATATCAAACTTTCTTCGAAAGATGTTTCTAAAGAGTGTTCTATCATTTTCTCAATTGCTAAATGTCATCACAAACCGCATGCCAGTATGACAATGGGGCTTTAAAGTCAGACACTATAACATGTTTTCAAAAAGAAACTCATGTTTTTGGTGATTTTAGTGACAGAAAGTCATATGATGAAAGACATATACAATGTTGAGTGAAACGAAGCTATTTCGTTCTACAAAATGCAACAGAAACTAAGAAAAATTGAACCGATTCGTTGAAACTGTTTAAACAAAATGTTTGTCTTCCGCGAAATTTTGTCAAAGTCACATCCAACCAGTGGTGTCTAAGCACTTCCAGAATCAATATCATCTTTCTTCAGTTGCCAAAATATATGGTAACATTCGGGTGACTCAAACCATAGCTGGAAATGTTTGGATAATGGTTTGGGAGAAGCTTATGTCACGGTTATGCTGCAATAGATAAGTTAGGGCACGTTAAACTTCTACTTACGTTCTTTCGCAACGATGTGAAACCAAAGCATATGTCTTTTGGCAAAGAGTAATTGTCAAACCCTCGCACACAATGAATTCCTATCGTCCAGATTTCATTGATGTCAGTAGAAAAGAACACAAATGATATGTAGAATCACAGTAAAATTCTTTTCAATTTTGATAGTCAGTATTGGTAAGGACAAAAACGATGATTGAAATATGCGTGCCATCAAGCGCACCAGTATAGATAGGAAAAGCCAATGTAAGAGGGTTGCTTTCTTTAAAGGTTATCCAAGACTTACTTGCAGTGGACTTGACACTGTTATCTATATTCCACTACATAGCAACGTTAGAGTTAAACATTTCAACCACCATTTTAAACAACTAATGGAAATTTGCTCTGTAGGTTGATCATCAAACCATAACTTGATTTAAAAAATCAGTGGTTCAGCCTCTAAAAAATATGTATCTCTTTACTACATGACTTCGTGACTCGAAAGAGTTTGAAGGAGGGTGAGAAAGATTATTGTTTGATCATTAGCCCGTTCTCCTGGCTGAGGACAATATGGGAGTTGCACGGGAGTTAGGGATAGCTTTGTCTAAAAAGAGTAAGACAAAGTTGACAAACACAGCAAGCCGCTTTAGCTTGAAAGTTTCTCTAAGTTTCTGAAACAGTGAAGCATGTAAAGCCCCTGAAATCGAGTACAGTTTTTTTAGGAAGTCTGAAAGGTGGTAATTTCTGATTTAAACTAAGCGTCCCCTTTCTTCCCAACACTAGTCAAGGATATTATTAGACGGATACGGACACAGGAAACTGCAAATCAGACATGACCCTCCATCTTCTAAATGGACCAAATGCCTATATAGGACAACACAATCCAAATACTTATATAATCAAATGTGTTTTACACCTTACACTATGTATCCATGTGAACACATAGTATATTTGCTTTTACTCATATGTGCAAATTTGCTTATGTGAGCAAAAATACTCATATAAGTATTTGATGGCATGTGAACACGGCCTTAGTTTGGTGTGAGGGCTGTGTATTTTCGCAGCATAAAAAAGGACAAACGTGGTGTGTGGGGTACGTTAGGTCATTGCAGCCGGGGCACAATTGGCATTGAGGAGGAGTCACAAAACAATTATGGTCGTCCTCGAAACCTTTTCATAAGGTCCTCCTCCTCAACTGGACCCTCGTGAAGGTCCTTGAAGAGAAGGCTCTTCCAGTTGGAAAGAAATCGGAATCCTTTTGGTAATAGAAAATTAACTGAGTCTACATCATTATAAAATATATCTTTGTAAAGTAATGTAGTATTTTGTTCTATCCCAAATATCGAATACTATGAAGAGCATTTTATCTCTCTTTAATTGTTGTAGCCTGAACATGTACTGATTGTTTTCAAGGATGGCCGAACCTACCCCAGAGGGAAACCGAACCTGCTCCAATGCTTTTCTTTTGATGGAAATACAAAATCTATGCCACACCCTTCCTCCCCCCTCCCCCTTGCTATATAAGAAATCATATTTTTGGAAATACCAAGCATAAATTGATAAACACTGTGCTCTTCACGCTGTCGGCAGAAACCAGTTATTCTGTACTATTACTCTTTAGCTATTGTAGACTTCGTGTCGAGAAAAATCTATCGACGGAGCGGCATTTGTGAAAACTACGGTAACCTATGTGTAGCTTTTTTTGTAGTTACCATGGAAATAGAATTCATAGAAACACATTTCATAGAATCTTCACGATAGCAACATCAATCTTGAAAAAAAATATCAACCATTATCCCTAGATGTACCCTTTTGATGCTCAAATTTATTAATGAATTTAGTTTTGTAGTTTCATTTAAAAATGACTTTTACAATGACTTATCGTTAAGATTGTATACTCAACTTTCATACAACTTAACCAACCGCTTGTCAAATTTTCTGTTTGAAATTCTTTGAACAAAGTGGGTAGCGGGGGTATGTGAGCTCTGCTCGCTTCTACACTTGTTATTGTATGTATAACTGAAAACCACTGAAAACATGTATGGCTTGCATATGGCTTGTGTGTATGATAAATGTATGTTAAACTGCAAAACATTATTACACTTTTTCGCAAACTGTTTGTTACATATTGCATAATGGGTTTGAGCAAATCGCACTTACTACATATACGTTCCAACAGCTATTTTTTCACAAAGGTAGCTGAATTGTACTACAGTCTAATTTCGTATATTTCACAAACGCGATGACTATAATCACGTGTCGCCCCTCTGTCTGTCTTCTGAGCACACACTACGATGGCTTGGTGCAGTAGAATTATACCGCCTCCAGCGCCGAACAGTCCTCCGGCTACATAGAAAGCCATTATGTAGCTTCCCGTAGCATCGTACAGCCACCCTGGAACACATAGTGGATGTCTTTAAGAACACTCTTGCAAACTTGGTTGGAAGTAGTATTTCTAACTGTAACAAATTAAGAACAATATGTGGTGCTGTTCGTGGAACGAGTCACAACAAAATCTATAATGAAACCAGATTCGAGTCCCTGCTAAGTAGAAGATATTGTCAAAAGTTAATCCTGTTCTTGAAAATGTGTAATAATGAACTCCCACCCTATCTTTGTGATTTGATACAATATTCGGTTTTCAACAATACAAGATTCGATTAAAGAAACAATTCTTAAATTAAGGGTCGAGCTGCTTCTGACGCTAAATCGTTTTTGCCTGATACATATACCATACATTTATGGAATGCCTTACCAGATTTCAAAGAGGTATGTTCTCTCACAGAATTAAAAAAAATTATTAAAAAAAGCGACAATAAGATTTATTTTGAACCAAAATACGAGACTCGGATTTGTCAAATTGTGTACTGCGGCTTCATAAGTTGGTTGTAGCAACCTAAACTCCGATAGATATAACCGACATATATTCCATTATCCGAGCTGCACCTGTGGATATAAGACCGAAAACGCTCTGTACTAATTATTTCCACTTGTTATAACTATATTCAATTAAAACAAATCTTGCATATTTACACTAACGGTTATATCCTTGATACCATTCTAAATGGAAACCAAGAAATAAGCCACTCTGAAAATCTAAAAATACTTGATTCAATTCATGATTTCGTTATTAAGAGTCACACACGCCAACCATTGTTTGGGGAAAAGTGGGAAAGTGACCAAATGGCATATTGGCATAAAGGCATGTTTTATAATCAGACTAACAGACCTGCTAAAGGCGAACCAAGTAGAAAGGCAACTCCTTGGAATCCTGAAAGAAATCCGAATCCAGTGCCGATTTTATCCTCTCCCAGAAAGTCTATGATCACAACTGGCGTGGTGCTCAGCCAGAACCCTGAAACCATTGAGTCAAGTTTTGAATGATCATGTTTTAACCTCATCATTCCTCATACCATACCATCATATTTCCCTTGCAACTATACAACAAACGATATAATGAGAAAGATATTAGATAACTACCATAACCTGACTAAATTCCTTACAGTCGTTCAAATTATATTCACGATTAAAAAAAGATTAAAACTTTCTATATTAAGCATGCTGGTAAATTAAGAATATCTAGCAAAATAAATAGATTATCATTAATCATACAAAGCTTTATGAATAACTCTGTAATTTGTATATATACCAAAGGCCTCATCTTCAATTAACCTCATGTCCTGTCTTTATAAGGAGAATAAGCAGAATGTTATATTTTGAATTTTTCGCTGATAATTTTATGTTAATGCAGAATGTAATATTTTATATTGCCAAAATCGTATAACCAAAACCAATCATCCATAGTCAGAAAAACATTTATTTAGATTCACATTGTCCATTGGCGGCCATTCTTGTGTGAACCGTTTTGATTCATTTTGTGTAACAAAAAGGAATCGTTTGGCTGAACTTTACATTATATATTTCATTAAATTAAATTTTTCAATCGGAACCATTTTTTTCATTTTCATGACTTCCCCTTATATTCTCCCTAAAACGTGTTACTGTCCCTTTAAGCAATTTACTAATGACAGAGTCAGGTAGAGAAGTTTCCGTTCTGCTACGGTGACTTTTTATCGTCGGACCGACTTTGCAACATGTGCGTCATTTACATGAGTAATAATTTAAGGCCCCAAAAGCCACACAAGCACTTTAGGCATTGCTCATATACTATATATACATAAACATAAGAAGACATTTAAACCGGAACTTTGTTCCCCGAAATAAACATAAGTCCAACATCTTCTTTTGATGACATCGGTTACATTACCCGTGTAACGTATTCCATTTGCATAATCGTTCATTAGACATCGATCTTACATATATTCACCCTCATTATTAGAGCTTATAGGCGTGTAAAAGCATTAAGCGAGCCCAAAATAGTCAATAGGTCGCGACCTCGTTTCTCATTGGTCCAAAAGGCCCAAACAAATTACACGAGGAATATCACCAATGAGAAAGGAGGTTGCAAGTTACTATTGACTCTTGGCACTTCCGTCTTGTGATGACGCAGTAAGTAAATATAAATTTAGCAATACCGATACCTCAAGTGCTTGTGAGAAGCTAATAATGTAAAACTAGAACTGTTTTCGAAAATTCGTACGAAATCTCACCAAGAAAAAATCCAAAGACGACAAGACAAATGATGAGAGCCTGGAAGGTATAGAGGGTTGGTATTAACCCGACTGTTACTCCACAGAGGATACTTGCTATTCCAAACATCACTGGGGGTCGTACTCGCTCTAAATCCGTCACACACCCCAGGATGATACGTCCAAATATTCCTGCTATTCCCATGGCGGAAATCAGCCATGCAGCCTCGTCCTGGTCAATGTCAAGGTCGCGCACGTGATCAGGAACATGGTTAAAGGGGATGAGATAGGCCAACGCTCCTAGTAATCCACTGATTACAAAAACCATAAAGTTGAAATCTTTGAAAAGGTTTAGAGTTGTCTTGACTAATGCTAAGGTTGATGTTTTCTCCTCCTTCTGCGATTCTGCAATTTAAGTTTGGACTTTGTTATTATGCATGCAAGCAGCGGTCTCAGTTTTGTAAGACAAATATCAATGCACACAAGACAAATATTTCACCACTTTAAAAAATTGTTTACTGATGTTTGCAATTATGTTTACATATTTAGGTCTTCAAGACAAGGTCTGAAGACCTATTGTTATTATCCGTGTTTTTCTTATTATTATTTGCACGTTTTTTGTGGCAAGTATTCTGAAGAAACGGTTCGATCGAATTTCATGAAACTTTCAGGGATGGTAGCCCGTATCATGAACTCGTTTTGAGTCGAGCCCGATTTTTGAATTTCCATTTTGTTTTCGAGTTATCTCCCCTTAAAGACAAAACTTTTAATCGATTTCTCGGTAACTATGGGAGATAATTTCATAAAACTTTCACCAAAATGTGGGCAACAACATTCTTCATCGATTAAGCCCATAGCGGTTTTCGGCCGTATAAATAGATTTTTTGCTATTTTTGAAAAACTGATTTTTTTGTGAAATTTCGCGTTCTGACGGTACGCGTCTTTGAAAATGTTCTCCTCACTAACGGCAATACATACAGACGCATGCTTTAGCTCATTTGAAAGCTGAATGAATGCTGTTTAATCGATACTTCCTTTTAGGCATCCATGTTCATCGTTTTTTGAGCTACAGCAGTTTCAAAAATCATCTTTTGAAATAAAGGATTTTTATGCGTCACGTTCAAAGGGGCACCACTCTGTAAGGAAATGTCAAAAATGAAATCTGTTTGATGCATTCTGTTCGACAATGATAGTTGAACAAGTTCAGTACAGGTCATTATCATATAAAAGTTGACATTAAAAGAAATATGTGGACATAAAGATATTTTTCTAATTTTTCTGCGATTTTAACATTTTTCGAGGGTTATTTTACTTTGGGAATTTTAGTTTCAAAACTGTTAAAGATAGAAATTTAATCGTTGATGTTTTGTGAAGCAGATGTAATGAGTAGACAGAAACAAATATCAACAAGTCATGATAGAAAAAATTATGTTCATGACCAGTTCTTGAATATTGCGATATTTGGAAAATTTGCATTTTTAGCACATTTCAAAGTTCCACAGTTTCTTTATTAAGAAAGATATCTTTAAATTCAAACATTCAAACAGTCTCATACTTTCATGGAAGCCAAATTCACACGTCTTCTATATACATAGTCTATCAAACAGTATCAACTCGTAAATGACATTCTGGCTGATTCAAATAAGTTTGCAAAATTGACTTATTAACGCGGTTATCGTCCGATTTTCGATCATGATAGTGACTTCAAACCTTTTTATTGCGATAATACAATGTCGAACAGTTACAAAATGACAGTATTCTGCAACAGTAAATACTTTTTTATCACATGAAACTATTGATAAAGTTGTTTGAGTGTATTTGATGCCAAACAACTCAAGGGGTAGCTCTTTTACCAGTTAGGTGACGCCGCCTTAACGTCGGCTAATCGGACCTTGGTTGTAGAGCAATTGCATGCATGCCTTTACAGTCACAGAGGAATATTCGGAATTTATTGGCTGTATTGACGTCGGCGATGCTAATGACGGACAAACAGTATCACCGTTTTATCTGCTCCTGTGTTTAACAAAGTTTCAAAAGTTTTTTTCATTGTATTTCAGCTGAAAGTTTTGTTATCTTTAAGTCATCGGCAACTTTGTCTGCAGTAGAGAACTGTTCTACATACAGAAAGGCTTGGGTGCAATGTTCCACTGAATTTCACAGCAGTTCCACCCAGTTCGAGCCGTTGCTGGCAGGTTTCACCGCAATGCATAGCCAGAATAGCGTTGCGGGCTTTCTCCCAACAATGAACTAGCAACCGTGATAACCCCAGATCACCTCACCTCACCTAAAACACTAAGAGAAGGTAGGAAAGTTTGAAATTTAGTATCCAAAGCACAGGACACACGCCAGTAATGTTGCACACGTCAATCATACATGATGAACTATTTTCCTGGAGTGCATATATAGCGTTCACACTGACAATAGTTTAATTAATATCAAGTGTTAATATTGTCTCAATCATTCATACGAATGTTTACATAGTTAACTGTTGCAAAGATATATCAAGCATGAAATCGTTCTTAGCCAAAATTTATCACATTCAGAAATTGAAAAAATAATTACGCAAAAAGGAGGTTAATACGTTATAATGCTAAACAAAGAAAACCAAACGATCATTTGAGTATGGCCCATAGGTAGGCGCATTACTGAGTGCTTTGATGAAAAATGTGCCCAAAGAGATATTAATGAATTCTACCATTGTTATTATAGGGAGAATCCATGAAACCGAGTATATATGGTAAGTTTATCGACCCTAATTGTAAGTGAGATCCTGAGTATGCGAAGCAGATTTTACTTACTATCAGGGTCCACAACCTTACCATATACTAGTACCCGGTTTCATGGTTTCTCTATATTATCAACCGCTGAAGTTATTTAATCTTGACAGGCATTGACATCGCGTGCCGATTGGGCGATGCCAGTCTCGAGTTTCTCACTCACGGTCGCGTTTTAAAGGAGTGTGTCTCCCTCACTAGCCTTGTAATAAGATATTAAAAAGTCTAAGGCTGGATAAAGTTTTCAAGCATTTCTGTTTCATCGGTTCGATAGCGCTAAGGTATAGCGTTCGGGTAAAGCAGTGACGAATTGCGGGTTCGAGTCTCGCTTTGGTATGTGAGTAAATTTTAACTTAGTTTTGACATGTAAAACTTGTGTAAGGGGTTACAATCATTGTAATCCCTGTCTCGGGGCTTAAATTTGTCAATGTAAATCCTCTTAGAGAGAAACTCAAATTTGTAAGCCCCTCAGACTGAAAAGTGATCATTTGTTATTTTCACTTTTATTGTTTTGGTTTCGATAGTGGTGTAACGATAAATCAATTTCTGATTGACAAGATTCGTGCCATTTTATTTAAATTTGTTTCTCTCAAATACGTTTGTATTGTATGTTCGTTAAAATGTAAACGGCAAACACTGAGGTTTTATGTTGCGTGTGTGGTAAATTAAAGTCTTGCTGTGGCACTCGATCTGATATCCGGATTCCATTTCACTCCAAGGTGTCTCACTGTACGCAAGCTGCAAGATGTCTGAACACCTCGATATTTAGGAGATAAAGCTAGTGTGTTTGCAAATATGAGACATGTTATACTGGATGGATATTGGAGTAAATCTTAAATTGTAACCGAACCCGCAGTTGAATAAGTATTCTCTTACTGGATATTTCTCTCTTTAACTGTCACCAGGAGATGGCATATCCCGGCGGTCCCAATCAAATTAGAATATCGTTCTTAAAACTATCTGAGAATGATAAAAGAACAATTTCTTCTATTGAAATCCCAAGTTCCGTTTCCATGGAAACCGCCAAAAATGATGTAAAGAATCTCACAAGGCACAATCCACCAAGTTTCACTGAGCTTGGTTTTTAAATTTTGCTCCGGAAAAGACATTTTAAGTTTTGTTTCCATGGAAACCGCCAACAAGGAAATTAACAAGAGGCTCAAAATCTTAAGGGACCCATCTACACGTGGTGACTGGTCCACATACCAAGTTACACTGAGCTAAATCTTAGGGTTTGGATTTATGCGCCGGAAACGTAATGATAAAAGACGGACGGACGAACGGACAGGTTGGATAAAAAACGTTTTATTTCCAACGAGGGCAGTCAAATCGGTGTTCATATTTTACATACGATGCCATAAGGCACAATTTCACGGTTTGATTGTGATCAATAATCAATGATTTTACGTCACGGATCGCTTTTGACTCCGTGTCGTGATAACCCTTTACATTCTATATGTGCTCCGAGTGCGGCTGAATGTTTTGACAAGCTACACGTTGTTGACCTCATATTTTGTACTTCTAATATTTTACATATTTTTAATTTCAAAGTATTTTGCGTAAGGTTTTATAATTTTAAAGTGTCTCATTAGCAAAAATTGGCTGGTTGTTAAGTATATTGTATGTCTTTATAAAATTAATGCTTTTTATTTTTGTATACTTAACTTTTGACACTTTAATAAAGTAAATATATCTGTCTGTATATTAAAAAAATATGATGCCACATGATTAAGGGTAGGAGAAAATGAAATAAACATCTTGCGCAGAAATGGTATAAACGAACATTAACAATAAACATATGTGACCAACATTTGTACAGTTCAAACAGAGAGACTCACCAGTCGCCTCCGTGCTTGGTAGAGATCGATACATTGCTCCAAACACTGCGCAGTGAAGAAAGACACCACCTGTAATCAGCACAGCGCCCCGCCAGGTGTAGTGAGCAACCAACAGTCTTAGTAAAGGGGGGAGGGACAGCGTCCCCACCCCTCCCCCCACCGAGCTCAGCGAGTTGGCGAGGGAACGTCTCTTCTCAAAGTTGTGGTTGACGATAACCACAGCGGAGAGGAGTAGGAGACTAGACGATATCCCTGCATGACACAAATATTATAACATTTAAGGGGCAGTAGTTTATATTTTCAATTTTCAATTGATAATTGTACGCAAAATGTTTAATGTATTATTAGTTTTTAAATTCTCATTACACAAACTAATCACCCATCATCAGAGAACAAATTATAACGATTCACATAAAGTCCATTGGCGGCCATCTTTTGTGTGAAACCCTTTAACTCATTTTGTGTAAGAAAAAGGAATAGCATGGCTGAACTTTGTATTATATATTTGATTTATTAATGCTTCATTTAGTTTAGATATATTGTCTTTCAATTGGAACCATTTATTTTCATTTTCCTGACATCACCTTATATTCCCCTAAAAACGTACTACTGTCCCTGTAAGTCAAGGATAAGTAAAAAATACGAGAAGGGTACAATAGGTTCCCAGAGCAATGGGAGGCAATATATCCCAGTATGACAACACAACCTGTTGATAGTCTAAGTAAACGAATATAAAATCCTGTAAATGTTTACTGTAGTTTTATGTCTCGTATGTTTCTATTATTCTAAAATCTGATAGATGTATCACCACGCATATTCACTTGTGAAATTGATTTTTTAAAATGAATTTACAATTATTGATTTTGAGACTTTACCTACCCAGTGCGCCGCCGTAGCTGAACCACAGATACATAATGCTGTTTGCCTGCGAACTAATAACGCACCCAGAGCAAGCCAATACAGCGCTGAAAAGAGCTATCTTTCTAGAGCCAAAGAGGCTTACAAGTATGCCTGATATAGGACCTGCAATTAAAAAGAAAGAGTAAAAAGACCTAACCATTCCGAAGAAGCCGAGTTTCGGCAGACATCTCATTTATGAAAAGCTTTTCACGTCATCAGGATTACTGACATCATTATCTGTAATATTTTATTTACATCAAACTAAGACCACGTATCAATGCCTAAACCATACTAGGGCACATTCACTGTAACCCTTCTTCATGCGGCTACATGCTTTAGGACGAAACAAATAACATATCACTTACCTAACAAGAACGGTAATCCTGTCATAAGGGAATTAATTACAGCTGTTTCAGTCCTCGAGCTGTCGAAAAAATCCACAAGTTCCACAAAAAGAATTCCAAAGGACTGAGAAAAGCCAATCATTACAAAATGGACGTAGAATGAGCCGGCCACATAGACCCACGATCTAGCTGTGTCTTTGGCCATGGTTGTGAAGTCCTCAACGTTTGGTCAACTGGTCAACCACTGGTCCGGTGCTGTTCAACCACTGGTCCGGTGCTGTTCAACCACTGGTCCGGTGCTGTTCAACCACTGGTCCGGTGCTGTTCAACCACTGGTCCGGTGCTGGTCAAACACTGGTCCGGTGCTGGTCAAACACTGGTCTATCTAAAATATTCATTGGACCAATTTCTGATTTACATACGGTCATATGTCACAATCGTATAGTCAATGGTTTCTAATGAGGAAGTGCAACCTAATGGTTTGGACGATGGTTGTCTCGGAAAATCCTTACAATCTGATGATTTGGTCAATGTTTATCTTGATAGAACTCTACAATCTGATGATTTGGTCAATGGTTATATTGATAGAACTCTACAATCTGATGATTTGATCAATGGTTATCTTGATAGAACTCTACAATCTGATGATTTGCTCAATGGTTATCTTGATAGACCTCTACAATCTGATGATATGGTCAATGTTTATCTTTATAGAACTCTACAATCTGATGATTTGGTCAATGGTTATCTTTATAGAACTCTACAATCTGATGATATGGTCAATGTTTATCTTTATAGACCTCTACAATCTGATGATTTGGTCAATGGTTATCTTTATAGAACTCTACAATCTAAAGATTTTGTCAATGCTTATCTTAATAGAACTCTACAATATGTTGATTCGGTCATTGTTTGACTTTGAAGCTATTTTCAATCTATTGATTCGGTAATTTGCCTTGGAAGATATTTACAATCTGATGATTTGGTCGAATCAAACTTCGCAGTCTTATGATTGAATCTCGTAAAAAAAACATTGTAATTCACAATTCGATTATGTGGTTAGATTAAGTGTCGTCATGTAATGCATTGGTATTTGATGTTGATAAATGATGGTCAGAAAATATCAAAAACACGTGATAATATCCTACCAATCTGGTCGTGTTCAGGTATATTCGAAAAGGCACTTGGCAATCTGATGGTAGAGGTCCTTCTTCACGCACCTCCTGATCTGATAAACACGATCTCTGCAGCACTTCCTTCCATTCAAATAAGCCATTCAATGTCGCTTGATGTCGCTGTCACTTGACACTGTCTCTGTTTCTTGACAATGTCGCTGTCACTTGACACTGTCTCTGTTTCTTGACAATGTCGCTGTCACTTGACACTGTCTCTGTTTCTTGACAGTGTCGCTGCCTCTGTCGCTGTCGCTCGATCGCTTGGCCTCACATATGTTGTGCACAAAGGACAGTCTTTAAAGATTTTTGCCAACTGATCATGATGATTTCGTAATGTGATGTCTCTAGAGTGTTTAACACTCACACATTTGCAAAACTGACATTTTCGAAAGTCCTCCTCAAATAATCTTTATCTCTCAGGAAGGAAGATTCCTATATCCAGCATATGAAGTTATTATCGACTGTAAAATGAAAGAAAAGGATTATAGTTGAGCTGAGAAATTAGTATTACATCATATAACAATTGTGCACATAATATTACTGGTGTTTTTAGTTGGAACTATTGCTAGAGGACGTTGTGATGTCTGAATATAGATTAACTACGAATTGTGAGTAGACAGTCAGGCAAAGAGATATCATGTACTAAACTCCAGATAAAATGTAATCTCGGTGTTCGGTAAAAAAGTGCTCGGAACAAAAGTACCGGAAGATAAGTCCTAAATTTGACTAGGAAAAAGAGTCCTCTGGACAAAAAGTCCTATTAATGTGTGTAGATAAAATGTATTAATTGTATAAAATTTGGTTGCTGTTCTCTTCATTGTTATACAATAATATAATAACATGATGCAATAAATATGTACATATTTGGTCTTTCTGCCCTGATTTTGATTTGATAAGATATAAATAAAAAATTCTATAGACTGCTTTATGATTCATATACTATTCTACATGGTGAGTCATATTCAAGCAAATTACTTAATCAGAATTTAATAACATGATACAATAGATATATACAAATTTTGTCTTTTTGCCCTGATTTTGATTTCATAAGTGATTGGGCTATCAGGCAAATAGATCTCAGAGATTCATCTCCAGGGAATTTATTATCGTTGCTAAGAAAAAAAGACAATCTTTATGATTTAAAATGTTTACATGAATATGAATTGGCACAACAAACTTTGAGCAATTTAAGTGCCGCTCCAATAGATATGACAAAAACACAATCAATAATCAACATCAAAATTAACAAAGTAATTAGACTAGTATTTCCACAATGGCAAAATGGTAGACAGTAATAAACGGTTGAAAATCAACAATGATAAATTGAATATAGGATTTCTATAATAATTTGAAACGTTTTGAATCTTCTTGAATGTATGGGAAGATTAAAGAATATTCTGATGAATTAAGTTATTGAATATTGGTCACCTTGTAGAATAACATATAAATCATAACGCGGTCTATAGACAAATTTATTAGATCTTATCAAATCAAAATTAGGGACAGAAAATATCTTTATATATGTATTGTATCATGTTATAAGATTATCGCATTTTTATATCTGAATCTGAAAAAAGTGAATAACAACCAAATGCTTATCTTTTTTCGTAATATATGTTACCTAAAATCAATAATAGGACTTTTTTCCGGAGGACCTTTTTTCATTAGTCAAATTTAGGACTCTTCTCCCGGTACTATTTTCCGAGGACTTTTTTTCGAACACCTATTATTTACAACTGTAGGTTTTCAAGTTGTTTGTCACAGCAGTCATCCGATCAGTTGCTGTAGTAAACCATCCAGTAACTGTTGACTTCAAATAATGGACTTACCTTGACACAGAATCTAATCAAACGAGAATGAATACATACGACCAATGGAGTTGTAATCCCTCGAAGAGCCAAGTGTTAACGCCTTGGTATTCGTCAGTCGAAGTCTCCACAACTGAGTCTTGATAGCATCTACATTTTTATCTGATTGGACACATGATACAAAGGCTAGATAGCAGCGAGTGATATAAGAGCCTTGGCTAGGTTCCGGTCAATTGACCTCGGTACAAGTACACACGAACTGGTCTATACTGTAATGTACTGTATTGATTACCTGAATTCTAAGTTCTTATTAGCAGTGTTGGACATACTTAAAGAAGGGCTGCATAACCTTTTTTAAATATATTTTTCAAAAGATATTGGTCAAATAACTATATAACATAAATATTAGGCCAAAACAGCAACGATACACAGTTTCTCAATGAAGCTACAGCTAAGTAAACATTGCGTAACAAGGCGTCTGCTTGTCGCCGTCCAGCGACAAACCAAAGCAAGGCTGAGAGGCCACGGGCAGGGGATACCGGAAGTGACGTGGCAGTAGGCGAAGCGTTCGTCTGCTTATATGGAAAATGATAGGCGAAATCCGCAGTTCTGCCTTTTCAAAGCGATTAATAGTATGTTATGTCATTGTGTTGCTGTCAATTGTCCTAGAATATCTCCTGATGAAGCCTCCGTAGACAAATTCCCATCATATTGATGGTTTCACGCCAAATTGACCCGCTGTGTTAGGTCAAACAGAGCATTGTGACAATCTACATCGAACTCACGTGTTCCGTTCACTACACCGATTTTCTGCTTCGAGCTCGCATTTTCACTGAATGAACAGTTTGGCATGCAGAGAAAAGGGAGATTAGTAAAATATAAAACATAGCACAAAGTTTTGGGCTGATTTATGGTAATAATCCGAATATACAATGCTCACATTTAGATTTTAACGTTGTGTAAAAAGGTTGAATAAACAATGACATTGGTCTGCAGGTGTTACTTACTCTCTTTAGATCAGATACTCACTTCTTACACAATTACTTTACTGTCTATCGTATTTCCTGTCTGTTTCCTAATTAGATGATATCAAATGATGACTATAGCAGGTAGGTTATATAATGCACAATCATCAACACCTGGCTATTTTATGACATCAGCTAATTAGGTAACATCAAATAGCAATTGTATTCCTTAACATCCCTTTTTTCTCCGATTGGTAAATCATAACCTATTAACCTGAAATTAGGAATACCGTTTTTGATAATTATTTTGGATAAGGTTCATTTAATAAATCTTCATTCTGTTTGGCCATGTATGGGGTATTGTTGTGGAAAGTATCTCCTCTATGTTCAAGAGTGAAAACATTAAGATTTTCAGTGAAATGCCCTATTAAAATAATGTTTTAAACAAGACATCAGTGATCATCCAATACATGTCTTTCATTGAGAATTGTAAATTGTCCATCACTAAATGAAATAACTAAGAAAAGCGTATATATTGTTTATCCTGTTACAAAATGAAGTCCAAAGCAATTCTAAAAAAATGGTTTAAATGTAAAAAAAATAGTATTTTATAATTACATCCTTTCTGCTGTGCTACTAAAGTAATATTCAATAACAACCAACAACTGTGCACGAAGATAAAACAGTTCACACAGGAGCAATTGTTTACATAAACATCCGGGTTCTCACGTGCAGTCTTATGACAACATTGCGCAAAGCGAGACCATCTAGGCCTACATGCTGTAGCATTATGCGCACAACTTCGTTTTTAATCAGGGTCTTACGTTTTCATCAATACAAATTGCCAGTTGAATAAATAAACTACCGATTTATTGAAGGTTTGAGATGTGTGGATGTTGTTTAGGGTGTTTAATCGACGGTTAAACATCGAGCTGTACTGTAAGCTTGTGTTGTTTTACATAACGAGGGCACACAAGGGGGTATCCCATCGCCTACTAACACGTCACGAGGCAGTCACGCTTCAGTGCGTTTTATTCTGTTCGCCGGCCTAACTAGGCGGTGTTCTTTATACAGTCGTAATTAAGCCGTTTCTAGGTCGATTTCAGAAATTTAAAGTTGAGTCCATGTGAAATTGTTATCACTATTTCATGAATCCCGAAAGTTGCCATATAGCATTTCAGTCCCTCTTTAAACGAGGAAGAGTGTATGATCATGAATCATTATTATTCGATATTTTATTAGAAATGACACAAACCTTTGTCAAAAGATCTAGAGTTCGAATAATTTGTATTTAACAAAAAAATGTAGAGGTTATTTTGCATTATTTTAATTATCATTAAAAAGGTTTCATTTCAGGTCAATTTATTGATAATTTATTGATCACTAATAAACAATGATTATGCGTGTTGTTAATGCGATAAAAAGGCGATTAAAAGGTTCAATAGCACGTGCAACAAGTAAGTGTAGGCAATTCAAAGTAAAATAAAGTTGTACATGCAGTCTATATGGGTTGTTCATATATAGTGAACGTATCAATGATAACAATAGATTATTGACATTTGACAAATGATATGTGTTCGAAGTACTATAAAGCTAACAGTTGATACCAAGATATTCTTCTTGCACACAAATGCAAAGTAATATTATGACACAAATAAAGATAGGATAAAGACACTCTATTGAACGGATAAACGTATATCATTTATAATGTTGCCATTTTATATCTTTCACAGATGTGACAAATGATGTGGAATTAATAACTTTGCAGTCTGTCGCGCTTGTTTAAACTTGGTATGCAATTAATTAACAGTTTATCCTGAAATGACAATCTCAAATCGAAATATTGAAATGATATATGAAAACTACAATGTATGTTGAACCGTCTATTTGCGACTTTGCATGCACCATTATTGATGTTCTTGACCTTATTTTACATTCGAGTGATGGAAGTTCCAAATATCGGTATATAACCATAATTATACTCCTATGAGCATCAATTGTGTCAGCTATTTAAGTTAAGAGTCAAAGGTTATTTGCCTTAGATGGGAAAATGAATCGGGGAATCCTAATTTAAAAATTTGCATTTAGAATAATCGCCATGTGGAAAATGCATATTGTGCTTAATGTTTTGAATGAATTTATGTATTTGATCATAATCCTAAAACACAATGCTCATTCTATTTCAATGTGCAGATATTGTATCCAGTACCCAGTACATGTCCCCTTTAAAACATATCAATTATTCCATGAATGAACATAGATTGGGTACGAAATTGATATTTCAGGTATTAAAACATGAACTTCTAAAATTGTTCAATGAAATAATTAAAGAGCATTAATATTGTTTCATACCTAAACAAATCATGTCCATGAATACAGAGGCAAAGATTTCTAACATCTGCTTATCACTGACCATGACGTTTATGATTTACAAAACATTTTGGTTATCTTTAAAATGCGAACGAAGACCATCAATTACGATTAATTGAGTCATAATTCATGAACTAAGGTTTTGAGAATGAGAATATCAAAATATATAAAACATTTGTTTAAAAATTCACAATATGTAGCTGTACAGAAATTAACAATAATTACAATATAGGAACGTTTTAAGGTATTCCCATTAATCATAAAACGACATGATACATTTTTATGTTTCCTATTAGTTTGACGTAAATGTAAAAATTGTCACTACCGAAAAAGTGTATTCCATTGCTCATATCTTAAGTGAAGCATCACTGACTGTTCTCACAAATGTTTGTGTCTTCACTACGCGCGTACGACCATAGACATTCATATGAAAATATTTATATTAGAATCTTTTATTTTTGGAACCTTGTCTCTCATTTCCCCAACATATCATATGAAAACCCTGATATGTGTCGAGATGGCGAAAACTATGTCAGTAATTAGGCATTGACAGTAAAATTAGGCACAACAACAAATACCTTTAGATGTTAACCCTCTCAAGCCAAGATCCATTCAAAAATCAATTTCTCAACACAATGAATCAAAGTAACAGACAAAAAAAGTTACCTTGCAAAAATTAAAACTCGTTTATTTTTACAAGCTAAACTGAACGCCACACAAAAAGCCTTCACTAACCAGGCTCATATGCTGATTTTCATGTCTTTATAATCTCATAGTTGAAAAGGAGTTATATTCTCTCGAGAATTACCTTAAAAATTGATAAGACAAGTGACTTGAATGTAATCGTCAATGTTCTTCATTGAAGTAGAGACCCGGTGAAGTCATGCTTCGTGGCTTTATATAACCAGCTCACACCGAGATGAACAATCGGCCTTCAATGCCTACTTGAATATTTAATAGGAACACGACTTTACGAGGCGTCATGTCAGTTTCTCGCCACAGGTCAGGATACATCGCCGTTATTTCATGTTGGTAGCACAAAAGAACATTGTTTGTTCATTATTAAAGAAAATATGCCGTGTTTTACATGACATGTTATTGCACTTTGATATAAACAAAACAACACGACTGGCGGTGGAAAACCGTATGCCATCAATGAAATAAAATTGATTATGTAAACATTAGTGGGAAAGGATTTCTGAATTTCAAGATTTTAAATGTGGAAGATGATTAGTTGTCTGACGTAATGAATTCTTATCATAATTTTGGCCTTGTTTTGGCGAAATATCATGTGATTTCTTCATAATGTACATATAATAAAATATCCGACAATTCTTCACTTCACAAAAAAAAAACAGGTTTAACTCACCCTGTAAAGTAGAAAATCCGCAATTTTCTAAAAGTGAGCTTTTAACAATCAAAGGGTTTTAGGAAATGTACAAATTCACATCTACATCAAAGATGCACTGGAATAACCAGATACTTTGATCCACTGTAACGTATACTTTAACGTATTTTAAAGTTCTCTTGTATATATGATAAATCAAGATTGTATACTGATATATTCAAGTAAATGTACTTAACAAAGGGGAGCGCTTTGACCTGTAGTTTGCGGCAAAGTGCTCACTCCCCTCGGCGCCAGAATGTGATAGATATTTTGCAATCGGATATTCAGAAAAGACTTATCAGAATTTATCATCTTAATAACGCAAGGCAACGTATCAACCCATGTGAAGGATAAAAATAACAAACATCCTGGCAATTTATGCACAGATAAAATAACATTCTTAAAATGTTATAGACTTGGACTTCCGACATTCTCAAAGATCCAATATTATTATCGTTAGTACATTCGATATGTCCATCACAGACAATTATTGAGGCTAGTAATAACAAATGTTATTATTCAATAAGTGCATGGTGCCAATTTGTATCATAGGTGCAAGAGAGTTATATTATCCTAGTGCGTAAGGCAAAGACGACTCAACATTTGGGTAGAAATCCTTGTAACTGTATTCCTAAAACTGACATATGGGCTGAATACTTGAACGTTCTGAAATTAACAACAAAATTGCTAATCATACAAATTCTCTCTTACATAAAAAAAAACCAACTATAAATGTATGCAAGTATCACATTATGTCATGTACTTGACATATATATCAATTGCAGTCACATAAATGTTGAATACTAATGATAAATTTAGTCTTTGCTCTGACACTGGTGCACAATTATAATGGTACAGTATACTTGACACAAAATATGCAAAGTTATTCCTTTGTGATAAGACTTACAATAGTATTTTGAATAATGTTTATCAAATGCCACTTTATCATAAATGATGAATATTTTAATTAAAATTGACAAATTGACATAAATGTTTACTTTGCATAATCCGATGCACGAAAACTGGTAACACCTTTTGTTTTGAACCAAACGTTACATTAATCTTCATATTCAACATGAAATATGCAATATTGCTACTGATTTACGATAAAGAACTTCTTTCTTATAAGAAAACATATAAATTAAACCTGAAGACTACTTTCTTTACCCATCAATTGTTTATTGTTATGTTTGTTACTTGTTACAGACCATGCGGTCAATCGGGGCTTCATGTGACAAATTGCAATTGCGCAGGATTCTAAGACAGGGAGAAATCATTACGTCATTCATACAGGGAGTAGTCATTGATAATATAAATCATTAAAAGTTCAACGTCCTGACAATGAAATTATTACAAAGTGTGAAATACATATATGGTAATGAATGTGAGATAATGAATTAAATTCTCAACTGATCCGTCTTGTGTTTTCATGAAATATTTGAATTAAGACATATCAATGTTATTTCGAATATTTGAAATCCTACGTCCCAAACTCGTGTGCGTGTGCTTTCATTGTGCAAATCATTGCTTTCATTGCTTGGTAACGACATATGTCGATCATAAAGATAAAATAAGGCTTTGTCACTGGTGCCTCTTTATTGAACATCTCTAATGATTTGACATTTGCATTTTTTAGAAAACAAAGATTTTATGCTACACATTTCAAAGTATAATCCACACTGCCATCTTTCGACCATATTCCATAATTAGATAACTCCTGCTCGCAAGCGGTCGATAGTGCATCCATGCATGTTTATGTTTCCTTTGACAAGTTAGACGCTTACGCCAAAACTCATTTTAAATAGTTAATCATTCAAACAGGTGTCATGTTCTTAATGTAAGTGGTCGAAACAATTAACTTATTGCTGAGCTTTCTATTTCGACACAGTTAGAAAATACGTGTAAGGCATAGTATGTATTTACGCATAGGGACATATTGAGTAACTCTCCATTCTTTAAAAATAATGGAACTGAGGCCACCAGGGACTAAGGCCCATTATTTTCAAGTCACCAAGGGTAACGAAAATATTATCTGACTTAAATTACACTCAACTTAATGCTCATTCAACTTCATACCTTAAACGTAATAAATATGAAATATCAAGTGAAAAACCTGAAGAAAATGTAACGCTCTATAAGAACAATAATGAAACGAGAGAACAATAGGATGACGTCACAAGTGTAATTTAATTAACTTACATATTCTTTGAAACATACATACAAAAACACAGCTCTGTAATGTAATTAACACGTTGTCATTCATATTTACTTCAATTTAATTAACTTATGTTATTTGAACCAAGTTCAAATAGGTGTACGATGTTAACTTATGTGAGAAATAATTAAATAATGTGCTAAATTTTGTTTGTCATCGATCTTGACAGTTTGTTATTTTTAATATGTTGTTGATTTCGTCATTTGGATAAAGTCGTTATGACGAAGAGGTTGATTTGTTTTCTATTTCTATCTTTCTGTGCTCTAAGGTTAGTATCATTGCTTGTAATATTGGTATTTAAACTGCCAGGCAATATAAAGTTAACACTTTTGTTGAAATCATCATATGTAAGATTTTCAATTATAAATGTTTCGAATTTTTGAATATATTAGAAGTAGAGTTACTTGTGCATTTGGGCAAACAACAGCGGAACTAAAGTTCGTATACTTTTTATTGTTAAATTAATTTTTAAATGATAATTCATGCTAAAAAAATTTATTTTGATATAACACAAATGTTCGTCAAATAAAGAAGACATATTCTTTGTGAAGATAAATTATCATTGGCATATACTTACACATATTGACAATACTTTTACATGGCAGAGGTCACGATTATGTAAATTCTATTTCTTACCCCACCTTCATTTAAAGTTTTTTTAAAAATACATCTAAAAACATCTTGTTGTTTTTGTCACGATAAGTCAATTCTATAATGTTTCAAAGGCAGCTACTGCAACCGGAAGCGCGCTAGTGACATCAGATAAATTTCCTTTTTGACATTAGAATTTGTAAATAATATGTCGATATTATTTCAGTCTGAGAGCAGTAAATGATTTTAACATATTGTTAATATTAATATTTTAGTAATTATTTATCCTACCAAACATTCCACGTAGCTTCCCTTTCATCAACCTTCGTCGTTATCTATACAGAGTGCGAGCACGCTACGACTAGATATGGTATAAAACAAACTTTAAAGCCCCCATCGTCATACTTCCATTCGGTTCGTGATGAAATTTAGGAACTGAGAAAAGAAATAAATCACTCAGTAGAAAAATCTTCCGTCAAAAGTTTGATAACATTGGACGTCCAAATTACAGTACCCTGTGCAAAAGTGGCATAGCATTTAACGAACCCGCTTTCGGTGACATCCTCACTATGTGTGTAGGTATTACACCGCGTCTTAGTTGCCGCATTTACGTCCGATGGGTATCAACTTTGGCGGCAACGAGTGCGTGAATCGGAGAAAAATATTTTCTTGGCTGCTCGCAATAGTTTGCAGTAAACATACTTTTAGAAGTATTGAACTTCACTACACTTTACATAGGGACTTTTAAATTAAACATTTGTGAGAAAGCATCCTAACTATAGCTACATACACTGTAATTATGTTAAATCATTCCGTGTCTTTTTTTTCAAATGGTATACATGAAATCATCATATGTATATTGTTTAATAGAATTGCAACATGGCAGCTTATGGCCATGGTTGACTTGTTTTACGTATATATGCCGGTTCTTTTTACATTGGTTGATCTCCACGCATGCTCGACACGGACCCGGTTGGCTAGTAGCTAGATGTAGCGTCAGGACTTATGGGCGTATACATTACAGCTAGTTTTAACTAGATTGATAGGAAATACTGTCCACTTCGATAATCTAAACCCATTCTGATAGGAAACACTGTTCACTCCGATAATCTCAACCCATTATGATAGGAAATACTGTCCAAATCGATAATCTTCACTCATTCTGATAGGAAACACTGTCCAGAAAACAATATCAAATCCAATGATGTTAACACCTTCTGATGGGAAACTGTGTGCTTTTAAATGATATTAACACTTTTCAAGAGATACGATGTGCAAGGGTAAGCCCATGATCTTAACAGCTACGAATTCGGGAATTAATTATTATAGTGATATTGTTCATTTCCACATTTAAGATCATAACAAAAATACAAATATCTAATATCATTTACAGCTACATTATGCTTTCATTTCAGGAATGGCTACCAATTTGAACATAAATAACTAATTGTGATATTGTTCATTTACACAATTAAAAATATCAAAAAATTACAAATATATAATATCATATACAGCTTCATTATGCTTTCATTTCAGGAATGGCTACCGATTTGAAAATAAATTCATAATTGTGATTTTGTTCACTTACACAATTAAAAGTATAAAAAAATACAAATATCTAGTATCATATACAGCTACAGCTGCGTACCTTAAGTTTGTTCACTTACCTTCGTATTCTAGTACAAATATCATGTCATTTGTAACGTCTTTGAGACATCATATCATTGTGAAAACGAAACCGATAATGCATCCTGTCTCCGGGTACGAACGTTTCGCTAACTCCACTAATCTGTACCCTGGGATCAGAAGCCAGATTCGCTGGCGCGGCCTGACTTGGGATATAGCCAATCAAATCATTTTCTCGCCACCTTCTCGATTTGAAATTTGAACGAGAAGACGATTTGATTGGCTATATCCCAAGTCCGGCCGCGCAAGTGAATCTAGCTTCTGATCAGGTCATTGAAGTGACCAGGGGTCAAAATTTCGAAAACACTGATTTCTATTTTGCTCTACAAAATGTTTCATAAGTGATCAACAGCTTTATATCTTATTCATATGCGTTCCTTTGCGCCAAGGCAACGTAACGGTGCTGAATTTTTCCCCTACAAAGTTTACACAGTTGATTTTAGTCGAAATTTAAGAAAATCCTTATTTCACAAATATGACCCCATCTGACTATTTAACAATGCCAAATATCGACACTCAGCACCATTGATAATACGATCCCGAAATATGGTTTGGGAATGGTTATTTTACACATGGACAATTGATGATCTTCTGTTAGTGGCCCTGGAGTTATATATAACTTCAAAACTTCAAATTACATTATATTTGCACTAAGATCACAAGCAGGTGCACAAACCTTTGGTATGCAACTGTACATTATGATTTCCTTTCAGTCATGGCGATCATGATCAAACTTTCTGTGATGCCCCGAGACCGAGTGGCAATCATTGCGACCCTGATGATCAAACAGGGTACTATGTGTGTGCTAACTTCATAACTGAGCACTTTACATGCCCACCAGGAACTCATGTTGGGACTGCTAAGACATGTGTTTTTACATATGACCCACCCTGTGTAGGTGGAGAGACAACCACAACACCATCTCCAACTACCACTACCACAACAACAACGCCTCCCCCTACCACTACCACGACGAAGACGACGAAGACCACCACCACCACCACCACCACAACAACACCCACCACAACCACAACAACAACCACGACAACAACCACAACGACGCCAGGGGTTGTTGCTGCACCTGGTAAGATCGGAAACATTGAAAACTGAGCTGGCACGATGGGTTTATTGCAAAGCATTATGCAAGAGGATGAGTGCCCAAAATGAAGACACGTAGTCTTTTAAAGTGACACAGAGTATCTTTCTTAAAATTTTGTTTGGTTTTTGATAAGCTACAATATTTCTAATATGCTGATTGAATTTCCTATCTCATCACTGGACTTGCAAATATATCCATTTATGCATACTATCTCTAAAATGCTTGATTTTATGGAAAAATCAAGAAAACATCTCAATAAAACATATTAAATTCGAAATTATGCATCCAATTAATCTACCTATTAGTTACCATAACTAATGACAAGGTTTTTAAAATTACGTTTGGCGAATTTGCGCGCGCCACTCGAGCCACATTGTCCGGTTTTCGATCAAAATCCCTACTTTGAATGGCCGTATTTTCGCACGAATGATTGGCCTTTAACTTGTTATTTTCAGCAACGGTTAGTGGTTTTCGATGTAAAAACATTGATTTCAAAATTTGACATTTCAAAATATAGCATTTTCATCTTGAAAACACTAGTCCAATCATGCAACGTTATCATCACGTCAACCTTATCTTTTCACAACTTTGCAAACTCGAAAACGTTATCATGTATTTTTTCTAAATTTTGTTTGTGTAATGTTACAAGTTACTTTTCAAAAAATGAAAGGGAAAAATGAATAGTGTAGTGCTGACTCAACCTATTAAAATGGACTTCAGCTTTTCGAGACTTGCACAAGCTGCATGGTTACGGCTGCAGTGTTTTTAACTGCATATCTACAAAAAATTCGATACTGCATAAAACGAATCCAGCATAGCCAAAACGTTCTTGGGAAACATCAGCAATTTCCGGAGAACATCGATCATTGCAAAATCATGTAGAGATGTAGTTTGAAGCATTGCATTCTTCACCATGCAACAATGCTAAGTCTCGAAAAGCTTAATTACTTTTAACATGGCTGACTTTACAACTCATTTTGCATTTGTAAAACATATCTTGGAACACTAAAGTATGTTTATTAAGTCAAGAACGGAAAGTCAAGATTAACAAGATCAAAATGTAAGGTTTTTATGATTGGCCTCTACCTTTCGAGAGTAAAAGGACGTGATATATTGTGTAAACAGTTCATGACGATTTGTGGTTTTCAAAATAAATTGTGTAACCCTATGACAATTTGCATGCCGGATTAATCATATGTAGCCTGTTGAGCTACAAAGCACATCCCTGAAATATGTCAACTATTTTATAATATTTTTAAGGATACAATCTACAATTGCATTTAGATTCAGCTGAGAATTTAAATGTCCCTATTTATTAGATTGCCGATTTTGAAATGACTCTATTTGCGGCATTCTATTACAACAAGATAAACGTCACTGTGTATACGATTATTACCTTGCTTAGAATGCATGCACAGAATGCAAGTTTCTACACCAGGAATTCGTTCGTACCAATTAGAACACACTTCCGCCCTTTTTCGTACCAATGCGACAGCAAAGCCTGCAAGCAAGGGCTACACAACTGTTGGTGGTGATTTGTATTTGCTTGACCATGATGACAAAATTGGAATTCTTTTCCCCATACATTTTACATTTAAAGATATATGCAGTAATAAGTAGACACTTATTTTAGTTAGTTATGTTTATAACTCAACTCAAACTCTTTTATTCTCAAAAACCCCGCTTAGTGGTACAAGAGATACAGTAACAATTATACATTATAAACAAAAGCAAGATAGCAGGCTAAAATATACATTTTCATACATACAAATTCCAAATTGTTATCATTCAGTTATGGGTTTTGATACCTTTATCAATAACATTGAGATAACGAGATAGATTTTTTAAATGTACAAAAGTTTGGTTCGCAAATATTTTCTTGTAGGCTATTAAATTTGGAAATGTTAAGAGATTATTTGGGATAAATTTACTTCTTTCATCTGTAAAAGCTTGACATTTAAAGAGATAATGAAATTCGTCTGCTATGGCAGGCAATTTACACAGATTGCATGTTCTTTTTTCACGGTCAATGCCCTGCCAACGGCCCACTTCAACAGGTAAGTTATGATTACAGGTTCTGTATTTCAGAATTGGTAAATGCAGATAAGTGGGAAGGAGTAAATAATTTTCCAAATTCGGGATGGTTTTAATGTATTTATAGTAGAACCCTTTGAGGCTTTCAACGATCTCCGCTTTCCGGCATTGGTAAAATTGATCTTTAAGAACCGTTTCTACCTGTGCCGTTAGCCATTGGCATGAGACATTTACAGGGTTGTGAAATATATAAGTCAATCCACATTTGTCAAGTATGTCTTTAACATATTTAGTCCAGATATCATAATCATTGTCTCTAGTGTCTTTTGGCAACTAGTATATTAAGAGGGGCTCTTCCTAATCATCCATACACCATGTAGTTTGGTGTAGAGTTTCGTAAACCGCTGGCTAATTTTAGAAATTTCAGATGGGTTTTCTCAATAATTTGCAGGTTTTCATATGCCCAAGTTTCGCAACCATAAAGCAAAATCGGAGAGATCATGATATCAAATGCTTTTAATAAACAATCTAATGGTATATTGAGATTTCTAGATTTTTTCAGAAGGCAGAACATAGCTCAGAAAGTCTTTTAATTGCTTTATTAAATTTTCGGTTTCTGGTATAATAGATGGTCAATCAAAGAGTAAACATGTTTAAGAGAAATTAAAAAAAGACTGCTGTATTGAATTCCCGACATTGCCCTCATGTTTAACTAATAATTACTCAAAATATGATTTCAAAGTCACTAAGACCACAAGTCGATACCGTCTATAGAGAATCAATAGTGGGATCAATATGAATCAACCGATTGACTATCCCTTTCTATCTAATTGAAGAATACAACGGCAGATCACTAGAGCAATATAGAAGTGACATTAATCATTCATTCCAATATCCATTTGTTGTTTCAGGTTGTTATGTCTTACATTTGCGATGTAATTAAGTTGAGGCTATCACTTAAATTCTCTTCCGACGCTCGCTGCCAATACTTTTTGTAGTCAAAACAAAATAATGAACGGTATAATAAAAAAGCCCAGGGCCTTGGATGGTTGGATTAGAGTTATTTAGGACATCACGTTGAGAGGATAAAAGAAGATTCAGTAACACCTCATTATTTTTTAAGTATGAGGAAAATTTTATGTGTATACGGCTACAAAACAACAACAGATCACCATTGAGTGTCATGGTTATGATCATCTTCCAACGCAAAGATTTAAACTCCAGTCGCGGACCTGGCTTATCGAACCCTTACTGTCGACCCTTGACTTTTCTGGTTTGCTAATAGCGCCCTCTCCGGTGATAATTTTTAACACCTAGCTTTCTCTTTGACTACTGTCAAACCCGACGCTCTTTATTATGTCTGTGTTGGTTGACCTCAATAACTAAATCAATTATTTTCAAACATTTTTGTCAGTTGTTATCGGTGTTAATGTACTTGCACTAATTAATCAAACGTGAAGTAAAGTAGAATGTATCGGTCTGCCCTTTACAGGCCCTTTTATCTCATTAAATGTTTTTCAGCGTACATGTACGTATTCAACGGAAAGGCGGCCGTTTTATTTTCAGTCCGATGTAGTTTTGTTAAGGGCTTTCTGATTGGTCTCTGCCTTTCCCTCAAAGTAAGCCAGAGAGCAAACACAGAAAAGTCAAGTGTCGACAGCAAGGCTTAAATTAGTAGGTTAGTAATTAAGTAAGGAAGATGGGATAAGACATGATATAACGAAATTATCAACAAGGGATCTAGGTATCATGGCATGTCCAAACGCAAATATTCTCTTTTCTTGATAATGCCCCCGGATCACTTGTTATCTATTTTATATACCTGCCAACTACTTATGATTACAATGATTTGACCAGGACAACTAAAGCGACGTAAAATATCCAACCACCCAAAATTGTTAACAACCTTAAAAAAGGCAAAAATCTAAATCTGTTTTCATATAATATCCATGCTGAATATGATTATGGAATACTAATATCCAGATCAAAAGAAATTTAATAGACTTGTAGTGGATAATGACCTGGTGCAAGCGGTTATTGTCGGATACAGTTTAATAATCATCAGTCTATTTTTAAGGCACTTCACAAAGAATACTAGGATCAGGGCAACAAACCCTTTTTCAAATACCAAAGTCAAACACAGCTGCAACATTTGGAGATAAGGCCTTTGTAAAATCAGCAGCACGACTGTGGAACGCCCTTCTAGAAACGCTGAAAGAAACAACTGAACTTAAAACTTTCAAAACCCAGTTTAAAACTGATTTGTGTTGTTAGCAAATGGCGACTAGGCCATCAGAGCTCTATGGAAAGTGCCTTGGAGTGCAGTTTCTCCAACTGGTGTACCCGCTATACAAATGCTAAATAGTATCATTTTCATTATTAGATGTAAACACGCGTATGAATCAGTTTTAATCAGACAAAACGATAAAACAGGGCAACGTACAATATAATATTAACTTTATTTTAGGTGAGATTGTGTGGAACATTTACAGACGACATAAGGGTGACAAGAGCGCATGCGCACTGATCGAGACCACGGCAGCTATTTCCACCAGAGAATGTGGCGCCATCTGCAGCAGAACCTTCTACTGCACCGACTACAACTTCTCTACAACATCCACAACCAGTGGCGAGTTCATGTGTCAACTTGTCCGATGTGATGGTTCTTTTCTTTTGGCTACATCGAGTGACTTTCACTTCTATGAGCGAATTTGAATATATTTATATACACAAAGAACTAAATTAAGCACAACCTACATGTACTTTGTAAAATGAAAGTCGGTGCTATAAGGACATTTTGATTGATTTGGTATTTTAACCACTCAAGATATTAAGATTGTTTTTATAGACTACTTAATTGAATAACAAATCCGTATTATGACAAAATAATGACAATATAAGGAAAAATGTGATGGCAATCAAATTTGGCCAAAAAAAGCTATGCTTATAGGGGAGAAACTACACAAAAACTATGGATTTTTAAAATAAAAAATAACCATTTTAAACCCTTCTTGGCATTCATATGTTAAAGACTCTTTTATCATGCATGATAAGAGGCTAGCAGGACATTGAATTGTTGGTACTTTTTTCATAAATAACTGCAAAAATGCCGCCAATTTTAGAAACAGCGAGTTAATTCGAGATTTATTTAGTTGAATGTGTTGATTAAACACTTTTTCTACATTCAGATTAATGATTATGTTTAACAGTGGCTAGTTTTTTATTTGTGCAGTTTTCTTGAAATTTGACAGATCCATAATTTGTGATTTCGAAGGTTCATACTGCTCGAACGACTTATGTTTGCTATGTGGTCATTGACTAAAAATTTATCATTGTATTCAAGAAAATGATAGTTATTACATTGCAGCAAAAAGTATTGACTTTCATTTAACTTATAAAGAAACTTGGATTGTGAGTTATCATGAGACAGTGAAACGTAAAGTTCGTCGGAAAATTTGCATTGTTCATTATCAGGACCGGTTTTTGCTACAAAAAATGGGGGGGGGGGGGGTGCTTAATAAAGTTCTTTGTGTATACGTGTAATTTATGATCCCGAAGTATGATACTTATTTTTATCGTACATAACTTTGAATCAATTCTTTCCCCTGCAATTGTATTCTTATTGTAGTTAAAATGTAATTCTTTGCATTTTCACAGATCACACCCTTACGGGAGCTTTATCCCGCGTAGTATAGCTTAACTTTATCAAATTAATTGGATTCTTATCTTTGAATGTTGTGGATTATTTTTTTACTTTAAAGGTGGTAATTCGTGAAAAGGTGATCGGATGCTTTTTGATTGAGATTGTAATTTTTTTAATGTTTCTAAAAATCATTCCTTTTTAAGGCAATCATTGAACATTATCTAGACTTCATCCTTGTTGATTTGACTTAATCGATCAATGATTTTACCACTCATTGCTGTGTATAAACGTTCTTAACTTACTTAAATTTGACAAAAGCATATTACACAGTGACATATTGTTATAAACTTTGCCCTTTATGTGAAAGTCACCAATTTCGTCCTTGATTCTATTTTACCATTTCGATGTCTGTTAGTTTCCCTTTACTGATCATTTGACACACGTTTCTAAACGTCCAAAATATAATACATATAAAATACGCCTTTCACTCTGTTTTACTATACTGTATATGATAATTAACTTGTTGTTTAATACCGGTTCGTTACTTATATGGTTTTATATGAGTTTTGAACGCAGGTTTTCCTCGTTTGAATCTATAGCATCGTTATGCTTTATTTGTTATTTACAACAGGGTTTTAAAGTTGCATACAATATGATATCACTTTTCTCTCATCAAGTGATGGGGTAGAACCAGTATGTTCTAATGCTTGAGAATGGTTGTACTTCTGTTTAACGTTCATGAAAAACACAAGAAAAATGATCGATCTCTAATGTGGAAAACTGACCTGTGGTGACGATTGAAACCCATTTCTCTTTGCGTTGTAACCAGGTTTTAGCCTTCAATGCAATGTTACTCAAAGTGATAATTCCAACTAAATGACGATGTAACATAAAGTTGAACATAGTCGATGATATGCCATGCTGTCTGACATACATGCAGCTAATTCGATCGTTCTGGTCATCATCTCTCACAAATTGTGACTATATGCTGGTACCAAAATGAGTTGCATAAGAGATTGTTTTGGGTTGGGTGTTCTTGATGAGGTTTCAAAGAAACGCAGGTGTACTGTTTTACCGATTTCTCTGAAAATGGTGTCGACAACTTGATTTCGTATACAATTAGACATCAAAGACCCTTTTTGTAATTTGAATTTTTGCAAAATCTGATTGGAACAAAATTTAACACCACCAACTTGTCTCACTTTTAGCTACACATTTGCATGAAACGTTTCTGGAATGTTTTATATAACCTGACGTTTTTTTTTTGTGGTTGACTATTTATTGAGAGATACTTGTCACTTCATCATAGTATATCTGCATGAACAAAAATCGTATTGGAAGTATCATGTGCTTTTTAAAAATGTTTTAGACTTGACTGTATGCTGATCAATTTCAAGAGTACATTTCAAGGAACTGAACTCGACAAATCACGATTTAACTTTTTTCATATATAAAACAAACAAAACAAAAACTGAAATTGATGAAATGTATTTCGTATTATTCTATATATCTATACTATTACAACGCATATCTCAAGGATCGTCAAAAGGACATTCCATTTAGAGGTTTGATTGTTATTGTCAATTTTGTTTTTACAGTTTTGCACAATATTTATTTAATGCCAAATATGTATTATGAATTATATGTTTTGTTGTTTTTAATTTCAGTTAATCAAAAGAATATTGCAACATACTATGCACATTTAACACATTTAACATTTGAAAGAAACTTTAGTAATTATCTGTAAACAATTGTCTCTCAGTTCTCCATGTACGGTCGTTCAACGTTGAAGGAAATGCAGGTCCTGACTTCATATGATATCAGCCGATTATCTGAAATGAAATCATGAATTGTTGGTCATAATAATACGTAATTGTATACAGAGCGTAGTATCGTAATTCATAGAATACGAATTCTAAAACCTTACCGGTTTTATAATACAGCCACAAACACTTCACTTCGATTACTTACTAAACTCAGTAAGTCGAGATTTTCCCTTTCAGGTTTAACATCATTCTTTCATTTCTGTAAAGCTTAATTCTGGAAACATGTAATTCAAAGTTTACAAGGATTCTCTATAATAATAGTTATTGGAAATGTGTATATTTTGAGATTCTGCTTACCATCGGTTTGCCAAGGTGGGATACTGCAGCTGGAAAGAGAAAAACTTTACACATCAAAGAGGCGATATAAACGTACGCATTTAAGAATAATCTGTAGACACAGCATGATAAATAATTGAGAAGATATGTTTTTTTATCTTTTATATTATTATTTGAATAAAAAATAAATAAATTATTATTAGATACACATTGTTTCTGTTGTTGTACTGGTCCATGTTCACCAATTTACTATTTTAATATTTGTTCGCCCTTTTGAAAAGAATGCGTGTTGTATTTGGTAGTCTTTCGTTATTTTGAAAAAATAGTCAAGTAAGGCTCATCATTCGTGGTCAAGTGAAGCAGGTTTAGTAATCAACATGTCAATCATAATATAATATCCTATATCAGTTAAAAGATTTGCTTTGGGGTTTTTAAGAACACAAACAACAACATCGCTATATATTCAAATTACGTTCGCTGGAAAGAACTACTATCTAATTGTATTGGGACAAGTTATTTGTGGTAGTGGTATTTATAGCCAAAGAGTAAATCGGTGTTCACTTTCAATTGGATATCAATACCTTGAACGAAAAAGCACTACTTTATTATCTATGCTAAGTGAAATGACAAGTATATTTGTATATTTTAATAGTGACATATATCTCACGCCTGTGTTTTCTTCTGCTGTTGGACGTATGTTATAAACAAAGTGGCTGGTTAATAAAACCATACGTTTTTCTCACCAACGTTACCATTGTAAAGTAAAGTAACTGGCTATCAACTAGATCATTTCATCTGACAACACCTACCGCATCTAACCCCAACATCTTCGCTGTGTTGACAATTGTTAGTTCCCCAGATAGGCACCGAGGTTTTAAACATGCGCGGACAGTCCGCAATATCCGCTTCCGTTCCTTTGCAATCTGGGTCATCGAACCAGATTGGACCAATTCCTCCGCCAAAGTTCTTCAAAGCTTTTGCCTTGCCAGGTCTGTAAATATTAATGGATGCTATTATAAGATTTGTAGAAAAATTAATAAATCTCATTTAAATAGTTACATCGTAGAAGAAGTTGACACAAGGGAAAATAACCAATAGATTTTCCTTGATAACAACACTCTTATAAGCAATCTCAACCTAAGTCATTTCAAAAAGACATACTTCTCCCAGAGACTTTGAATGAGAGTGATCATGATATCTTTTATACGACCTCAAATGTCATACACATATATTGTCACACTGATTCAAATCATCTCAATTATTCCTTTGTATACAGATATAGTTTGCAAATGCATGACATAAGAACATGAAATTTGTTAAATGTAATTTATTTTGTTTATTTATAAATGATTCCATACTATGATTCAATATGTCAAATTTAAAAGACAGATAAATCACCAAAACGTTTTTGGATGCCTGAGAACTGCTTGCCACAATATAACTGAAGTCTTCTGGTTATGTTGCTGTTTGTCTGAAAACATTCTTACAGCTGCTTGATGAAAGTTGTTTAAAAGACACAAATTACCAACACTTAATAGTTAATATACATCTTAAATTACTAACATATATTTAGAACGTTTGTCTTACAATTACTGATGTGTCCGACTCATAATCTAAGCAATTGTTTACCTGACCTTTTTTAAAGGTTGGATGATGGTTAACATAGAAGTAGATGTTAACTAAGCATAAATCGACTTTAAATAGTTATGCCCCTGTAAACTTTGATATTAAACTTTATATATCGCCGTTTCAGGAATGCAACTCTCAAGAATATGAAACGACATATCATTAAGAGATAAGTCTGTCTACATAGTGATTATTACCCGAGGAATTGTGTGCTCTCGCTCGGGTAATACAACAATTCACACTTGTTTCGTAAAAGTCATATAACACTCTTCCGAGGTAATAACTTCTTTATTACCGATTCTATTCCATTCTAACATCTAAGAAATATCCAAGGAACGGACCACTTCCCTTGCGACGGTTGGCTATTGTGACGTCACGAATAATGATGTTGTGACGTCACAGGCGAAAAATACAGGAACACGCTTTAACAAACTTTGCTAGGCAAAAGTGATATGGACACTAGTGCTCATATTGAAAATATTTCACTTATTATTTTTAACCATATCATGGGTAACAAATACTAAAATGCAAGAGTATTTTCCACTCACGTATCATCATATCCAAGCATCTTACAGATCACTGTCGCATCGATGTCATCGAAGGCAAAGCTACAGAGAGTTCCCCATTTCCCACCATGTAGAAGCTCTACTCGCCCCTCAAGGTTGGAATGGCCGTCGACAAGGCGCACCACTTTCGACGAACAAGTTGAACAATGTTTTGAAAGCAATTCATAAGAAAAGTTAATTGTTTGAACGTTTCCCCCGAATATTTAAGCAGTTGTGTATATATATGAAGTTCAATTGTTAAGGTTTTGTTTTTGGATGATATAAGTTTTAACCCCGACCATTGATTTATTTAACGACATTTGACTTATTGGTACTTTAGAACTCAACGGCTTCTTGAATATAATCTTAATCAACAAATTGTTATGCCCTTGTTAGTCCGCACTTACACTCGGTTCAAAATTATGACATGGCAAAAGTGAGCACAGCTCCGCAGCTTCACATAGCCAGCTGTAACTTGACTGCCATTACATGTTAACTACATTAGCGTTTGCGTGACCCCAAGTCAAATCAGTCAAAACTGAAGGTTTCGCTTCTCCTGCTCCGCCTTTCCCACACATTCCTGCTAATTTGGCATCTTCTACGAACAATTTTACACTCAAGAATTCAATAAATCTTGGCCTTCAACTTTGACGTTTGATCGACTATAGTGGGAAACCTTTTACGCCTCCAAAGATTATATGTACCAACTTTAAGTTTCTAAGCACAAACACTGTCCAAGTTATTGTGTTGACAAGGATTAATTTTGTGGTTGTTTAACTTTTGACCTTGAACTTTGAAATGTGAACATGAAAAAATGGCACGGAGTGAAAAGCTAACATTATTTATTTGAAGTTTTCAGTCAAATAGTATTCAACTTGTGGGCCAAAAATTCAAAACATCGTGGTACCCTTGAACCTCTGAAAGGATCATATGCACCACTGAAGTAACAGCCATACTAAATTTGAAGTTTCTGAGTCAAATGGTTTTCAAGTTATAATCCGGAAAAGATTTTTATACCGACGTCGTAGACGGGTATAAAAAGGAGACCGAGTCATCTGATAAGAATAAACGAAGATAACACAACATCCATTTGTGATTATCATTATACTAAAACAAGAGTCATCAGAAGATGACATATCCCACCGGTTCCACATGATCGTAAGATGTAAACCTTTGAAAGATAATTGTAAATTTGTCAAGCAAGGTTCATAATAGTATAAGCTAATATAAACGAAACCTTTCATGAACAGAGTCCAAATAAGAGCCGTTTCCATGGAAATAATAAAAAATAAAATTTTCAGAAATGTGAAAATATCAAAAGGCACCACTTCCGTAGGTGGGCAATACACATATAAAGTTTCAGAAAGATATGTGGACCGGTTTTTTAGTTCTGCTCCGGAAACGAAACCTTTCATGAACAGAGTCCATATAGGGGCCGTTTCCATGGAAATAATAAAAAATAATTTTTTTTAGAAATATGAAAATATCAAAAGGCACCACTTCAGTAGGTGGGCAATACACATGTAAAGTTTCAGAAAGATATGTGGACCGGTTTTTGAGTTCTGCTCCGGAAACGAAATGATTACGGACGGACGGACAGACGGACGGACATACAGACGGACAGGGCGATGACTATATCCCACGGTATTACATACCGGTGGGATAAAAAGGTTTCTAATAAGAAGGAATGAATAATGATCAGTGTTATTTATTATAGTTGGACCTTGATATTGATAATGAAAATACGCCTCACCTATTTCCTTCGTCCACTTGTAGCCACTGACAGTAGGTGTACACTTCATGTGAGGTTCCGATGGTTTACCTTCTTCTGACGTGTAACATTTGCCCTCGATAAGACATGAGTCAGCCTGCAAATCAAATGATAATACATGTACCAATTGTTGTTACTAAGAGATCACCTGGGGGTCATTTTGGCAAACTTTAAGGATATTTACCTCTTTAAAATGAAAGGGACTCTACATCTAAAACTTTAATTTTAATGGACATGAAGCAACAACGATCGGCAATTTTTCCCCAGGCACCTTCTATGAGCTTCACATACACTCATGGCAAAAATTGTTGTCACCCCCTAATATTTAATGAAATTGGAGTTTATATCACATTGTATGCATGGCAATGTTTGTTTTCCATGGAAATGTCATTACAGGCATGAAGTTACATTAACTCACACTTTACAATGAACAGTGTCAGCGGTTTCATGTAGACCACGTGCATTTCATTGAAATGATGGAAATTTGTCTCCTTAGGTTTGTCATTTCCATCGATTACTATAGACCTCTTTCATAAGATACAGCTTCACGACTATAGTTTCTGAAAAGCATAGACCATGCCTGGTCCCACTCCACCAGGAATCAGACATGAAATCATTGGCATGAGTCGTGGTGGCGCTTCGAATCGTGTCATTGCTGCAGCATGTAACGTCAGTGTTAGAACTGTTCAAAGGATTAAAAGACTGCACGCCATACAGGGAAATGTTGTTCCGAATAAGTCTTCAGGCCGTCCCAAGAAAACTACGGTTCGTCAGGATAGAATTCTTCGTCGTTTGACCCGACGTCATAGACGTCTTTCGTCTTTGACTCTTGCACAGAGATGGGGGGCTCATATTAATACGCCCATTTGCCGGAGAACTGTAGTGAACAGGTTGCTCCAGCATGGATATAAGGCAAGAAGACCTGCCATCAAACCATTCTGGACACTGGCCAACCGCAGGGCACGGCTTGCTTGGGCGCAGCAGCACCGCAGAATCCATCTTGGACATTGGCGTCACGTCATATTTACTGACGAGTCTCGTTTCCTACTGCATAAGGTGGACAGGAGAATGAGAGTGCGACGTTTACGTGGGGAAAGGCTCAATGACGACTGTCTGCAGCATCAGGTTGCCCACGGTGGCGGTTCTGTACACGTATGGGCAGGAATACACCATAACGGTAAAACGGATCTTGTCGTCCTTCAAGGAAACGTCAACCAGAGGTCGTACAGACGTCTTCTTGAAACCGTTTGCCTCCCACATGCAAGAAGAGTGTATGGCAACAACTTCCTGTTGCAGGACGATAATGCACCAGCCCATCGTGCACGTACAGTGAACGCTTTCATTCAGGCACAAGGAGTAACAAGATTGCCCTGGCCTTCAAAAAGTCCGGATATGAATCCGATAGAACATGCTTGGGATCAGCTTGACCGTGCACTTAGAAGACTGGACCCTGCTCCTGCAAATTTACAGCAATTGCGGGCTGCTCTTGTGAATGAATGGAACAATTTGGCTGTTGCAAACATCAACACACTGATAGACAGTATGCCTGCCCGAATTATCGCCCTTGAAAATTCCAGAGGCGGTGCTACCCGATATTAGGCTTGTAAATATACTCTTACATGACTGCAGAATGAAATAAAACCGACAATTGAACTTGAAAATGTAATTTGTTTTATTGATACCCATCCAATTGATACTATATGGATACTGTAAAAAATTGCCCTTTTTCACAGGGACCATACATATCCTAGTAGAATTTCTTAAATTGGCCAGCACAAGACCAAAATACAAGCTGGTATGTTTTACGAATGTTTTTCCCAATCACACAAATCATTCTGACAGTTATTGCATGTTTGATTATTTGTCAACACTCAGTTAAACTTGACGTAGCGTTCTCAGTCTGGGGTGACAACCATTTTTGCCATGAGTGTATGATGTTATACATTTTGGGAGATTTATGTCTTTTATTATATGCTTAGACGAGTTTTCTCAGTTCTAGAAGGGTTATCGCCACAAAGTAGGAAATATGAAATTTCCAACCTTTGAAGTATGAATAAGTGGGAAATTGCTTTCTCCTAGCGTTGTCTAACAACAGTCACGTGACTGGTCACTCGACAGGTGGCGTTGGTTAAAGGGTATAAAAAGGGTGTTGAGTTTGAAATCGTTCTCTCGCTTGTACAATCAAGACCGTTAAGCCTTAAAATACAATATCATTGTAGTTTTTACACTTTTATGTCCTGTGTTTCAACATATTTTCTTGTTTCAGATTATCGATATTGGACGAACATGACCTGTTGCGTCATGTCAAGCCATTATAATGTGCAAATATTTGTATATATTTGAGCTGGCAAACCGTTATTATATTCCATTATTTGTGTGTTGTCCTTGGCTAGCAAGCGATTAGAATATTGCTTGGCTGGAAAGCCTTATGGCTATATTCTATATGCAGTGGTATTTTGTATAGTTGTTTCGTGTTATTATATGCACAGTTCCTCCAGTATATAGCCTCCAGTATTATGCTATTACATTCGTGAGTGAGTGAGTGAGTTATTGTTTAGCGCCGCTTGGGCAATATTGCAGCCATTAGCGGCGAGAAAGTTAATGAAATTGCCTAAATATGAAAATGATTGCAAAAGCAGATAATGGAACAGCGCGAAGGCTGAAAAACATCAGCATAATATCACAAAGTTGTCAAAAGCTGATATATAGTATTAAAATTTATAACTTATCAAAAAGCTCGATTTCCTTAAGAAAATCTAAAATACGGTGTTCACCGAAGTGATAAAAAAGTTGTGAAATGGAAATATTAGGGTAAAATGTTTCCCTGATTTGGGCTGTGTCCCAACACTCACACAATATGTGTTTTACAGTGAGGGGACATTGGCAGGGTATACACATTGGGGGGTCTTCCCCCTTTAAAAGATAAGAATGAGTTAAATGAGTATGTCCAATATGACATCGTCGAAGGACACAAGCTTCCTGTCGGGTAAAAGAAGAAAGAGATTTATAATCTAAATGAGGTTGAATGGTATGAAGTTTGTTATGTTGTTGCTGCTCCCATTGGGACCTCCAACGCTGTTTAATGTAGGATTTAATAGCTGGTTTTGAATCTGTATATGGAACTTGAGTTGGTGAAATAGTTTTGAAGTTTAAAGCTGCCTTCGCGGCTGTATCAGCTTTATTGTTGCCTCTAATACCCATGTGACTAGGAAGCCAGCAAAAGACAATGTCGCATTGAAGAAAGGTATTATGAAGTTTAAGAATCTCTCTGATCACGGGGTGATCAGTTTTACAGTTTTTAATAGCCTGCAAGCAGGACAAGGAATCAGAGAAAATAATGTTATCATTTGGAGTTGAATTTTTGATGTGCTGAATGGCCTTCAGGATGGCCTTTGCTTCAGCAGTAAAGATACTGCTGCCGTCATGCAGCCTTGAAGCGTAAGTTGTTGAAGGTGTAACAGTTGCTGCTGCAACTGTAATGCCATCCTTAGAGCCATCAGTGTAAATTGGTTTGTAATCAGAGTAGAAATCGCGAAGCTCATTGAAAGCCTGCAGGAAGATTAATTGATTGGTATTAGATTTTTGTGTATGCTTAAGCTAAGGTTGACACGGGGCTTGACCAACTGCCATGGAGGAGTGGCAAGCAAACCGTATTCTGCTATTGTTGTTTGATCAATATCCGATTCTTCGACATGCTGTTGAAGGCGGATTCCGAGAGGTGGAATTGCTTTTGGTTTTGAAGCATACAACTGCTGGTATTCTGGGCTGATTACGCAGTTGTAGGCAGGATTTGAAGGATTTGATTTAAGTTTTGTTATATATTGGAGTGCTAGCTTGATGCGCCGATCTGCTAGAGATGGCTTATCAGCTTCAACATAAAGACTTTCGACAGGTGAAGTTCTGAAGGCCCCAAGACAAAATCTGAGACCCTGGTGATGGATTGTATCTAGCATTTTGATATAAGAGGGGCGGGCAGATCCATAGATTATGGATCCATAATCGAGTTTAGAGCGGATGAGAGATCGATAGAGATGGAGAAGAGTTTCTTCATCTCCACCCCATTTAGCGTTTGATACGACCTTCAGAAGGTCCAAAGCTTTAAGACATTTAGCTTTAAGATTTTTGATATGAGGGATGAATGATAATTTACTATCAAAAGTAAGACCAAGAAACTTGGCTTCAGGTACGACCTTGATTGGAGTTTTATCCAGAAAAAGCTCTGGATCTTTGTGCATTTTGCGCATATTGAAAAATGCACAAATGATGTTTTAGCTTTGGAAAACTTGAAGCCGTTTTCCAAAGACCATTTTCGGATTTTATTTAGACAGAGCTGCAGCTGTCGCTCAATTGATGGCATATTCTTGCCTCTGCAAGAAACTCCAAAATCGTCCACAAAAAGTGAACCATCTGTGTGATTGTTTAATACTTTAGCCAAGCTATTGATTTTAATGCTGAATAATGTAACTGATAGTATACTTCCTTGTGGGACACCCATTTCTTGATCAAAGAATTCAGAAAGAGTGGAGCCCACACGGACCTTGAATTGGCGATCATGTAAAAAATTTGAGATAAAATGAGGCATTCGACCCCGCAGGCCGAATTCAAATAAGTCTTTGAGGATGCCATGCTTCCATGTGGTGTCGTATGTTTTTTCCAAATCGAAAAAGATTGACACAGCATGTTGCTTATTGATAAATGCATCTCTTACGAAAGATTCTAATCGAACAAGATGATCAGTTGTACTTCTTTGTTTACGGAAACCACATTGAATGTCAGTAAGTAATTTGTTGGTTTCCAAGTACCAGACAAGACGATCATTGATCATCCGTTCAATAGTTTTACATACGCAACTAGTTAAGGCTATAGGACGATAGTTGGAAGGATCTGTGTGATCCTTTTCTGGTTTAGGAATGGGGACGATGGTGGCATTGTGCCAACAAGATGGAACGTCACCCGTTTCCCATATATGATTATATACCTCAAGCAAAACCTCAAGGCAAGATTCTGGTAGATGTTTTAACAATTGATAATGGATATTGTCAGGACCAGTAGCTGTATCGTGAGCCTTGGAAAGTGCTGTTTTAAGTTCTGACAAGGAGAAGTGCTCATTATAGTCTTCCCCATTATCAGATTTGAAATTAGGTTTTTGTTTTTCTTGAACCTTTTGATATTTTTGGAATTGAGGAACATAATTTGCTGATGAAGAATTTTTGGAAATTGTTTCTGCCAACTTATTGGCAATGTCGGTTTTAGCTGTAAGGAGGTCACCATTGACCTTGAGATGTTTTATTGTTGATTTAGAACCTTTGCCTTTGATTTTACTAATCATATTCCAGACTTTGCTCATAGGCGTTCTGGAATTTATTTTTGAGACATAGCCTCGCCAAGATTTGCGTTTTTATCCCACCGGTATGTAATACCGTGGGATATAGTCATCACCCTGTCCGTCTGTATGTCCGTCCGTCCGTCCGTCCGTCCGTAATCATTTCGTTTCCGGAGCAGAACACAAAAACCGGTCCACATATCTTTCTGAAACTTTACATGTGTATTGCCCACCTACTGAAGTGGTGCCTTTTGATATTTTCACATTTCTGAAAATTATATTTTTTATTATTTCCATGGAAACGGCCCCTATTTGGACTCTGTTCATGAAAGGTTTCGTCTCCGGAGCAGAACTAAAAAACCGGTCCACATATCTTTCTGAAACTTTACATGTGTTTTGTCCACCTACTGAAGTGGTGCCTTTTGATATTTTCACATTTCTGAAAATTTTATTTTTTATTATTTCCATGGAAATGGCTCTTATTTTGACTCTGTTCATGAAAGGTTTTGTTTCCGGAGCAGAACTCAAAAACCGGTCCACATATCTTTCTGAAACTTTACATGTGAATTGCCCACCTACTGAAGTAGTGTCTTTTGATATTTTCACATTTCAGAAAATTTTACTTTTTATTATTTCCATAGAAACGTGTCAAAGGTTTACATCTTACGATCATGTGGAACCGGTGGGATATGTCATCTTCTGATGACTCTTGTTCTTGATTGACTGTGCGTCGAGCCTTGGCCCGGGCTTTGGGGCAGCCATCAAGATTACCTGGAGTTGGATGTTTATTGAACTTGCGTTCAGCCTTTTTGCGGGCTTTGATATCTTGCCTGCAAGTATCGTTAAACCATGGTTTAACAATACGAGGATTGGATGTTGATTTAGGAATAGTTTCCTCAGCAATTTCTATTAATTTATCTGAAAATGTTTGAATAGGATCTTCAGATTTTATTATTGATTTGAAATTTATGTTTTCCCTGCATAGGGATGAAAATGTATCCCAGTCTGCTTTTGCAAATTTCCACTGAGGATTGTGTTCTTCAGGTGAAGGCAGTGCAGGCTCCAGTACCACTGGAAAGTGATCACTACCACACATATCCTCGTGGACTGACCAAATGAAATCGTTAAGCAAAGATGGGTCAGTTATTGATAAATCAATTGCAGAATATGTTCCTGAAGCAGGATGCAAGTAAGTATTTGTCCCATCATTAAAAAATGAGAGACAATTATTGTCAAGAAAATCTTCAACTTTTTTACCGTTGTCATTGGTGGAATTACTTCCCCACAAGGGGTTATGACTATTAAAGTCCCCAAGAATGACACATGGCTTAGGGAGTTGTTGAAGAAGATCATCAAGATCTTGCAATCTAAGGGTATCTGATGGTGGAACATATATTGAACATAATGTTATGGTTTTAAATAAGCTGAGTTGTACAGCTACAGCTTGGAGTTTCGTTTTGAGAGGGATTTGACTGTGAATCACTCCTTGTCGAACAAGGACTGATGCACCACCCTTGGCCTTTTCTAATTCCGCTGAAAAGGCATTATAGAAAGTAAAGCCACGCAAAGTGGTATTATCCGATTGTTTAAAATGGGTTTCCTGCAAGTATATTGCCTGAGGATTATATGATTGAGCAAGTAAGGAAAGCTCATTAAAATTGCCTTTAAAACCACGACAATTCCATTGGAGAATTGCCATAATTAATAAAAATGTGGGAAATATATACATTTTAAAATTATTCTAGAAGCCTGGAGAGCTTGCGCCTACCTGGATCCTCAGAAGATGCTCTGTGCCGCGATGGAGAGCGACTTGTCGACCTGGAAGGACATGGGGATTCGTCCATGTTCTCGTCCAGGTCCAGGTCCTGGAACCTGTTTGAAACACTGACAGGGTTCTTGTCAGCCTTTGAGACCCTGTCAGAGGTTTTGTGCTTATTTGAGTTCCTGTTTTTGTTTTTCTTTTTGTATTCATTTGATGGAGAAGGAGGAGATTTAGGAGCCAAAGGAGTTGTTGGGATATTAGGGTTGTATATTGATTTTTTTATCAGAAGTGGTTGTGATGATGTTGTTGTATGTTTGAGTTTGAATAGTGTTAGGTTTTGCTAGTTGTGGCTTGTATTTGACTGGCTGTGGTTGATTGAGCCAGGTGGTGTCGGTCTGGATGGCAACTGATGCCCTTGATTTTGGAGTAGCTGCAGCTGCAGCATAGGAAGCTTTCTCATTTGCAGAGAACAGTTTCCTGGCCTCCGCAAATGAGATGTTTTTTTCAGATTTGAATTTAATTATTTTACTTTCTCTGATGAAAGTAGGGCATTGTTTGGAGGACGCCATGTGGGGCCCTTTGCAGTTTGGACACATGTGAGGAGCTTCACAGGTGGAGCTATCATGGTCCCCCTTGCCACATTTCTGGCAGACCATGCTACCACGGCAAGAGCGGGAACCATGTCCTAACTTCTGGCACTTAAAGCACCGAAGTGGGTTTGGAATGTATAGTTGCACCTTGATAAGAAGATTGATGTTAGGGGGAAGTCTTGAAGTAGCAAATTCCATCAAATAGGTGTTTGATGGAAAGTTCTTGTTCTTTTCTTTATCCTTGTATGTGAATTTCTTCACATGTGTGATGCCTTGGGGTTTTAGCTCTTCCACAAGCTCGTCCTCGGACATGTCGGAAAGGACCCTGTCCCTGTCCCGAACAATGCCCTTGCAGGTATTGAGAGAACGGTGAGGGGCGACTTTAACAGCCACCCCAGCAATATTTGTGAGTTTGAGAAAATTTGCAGATTGTTGATGAGTATTACACTCAATAAGAAGAGAGCCAGTGCGCAGTTTGGTAATGTTTTTAACTGTACCAGCAACTCCTTTGATTCCTTTTTCAATAGCAAAGGGATTGAGTTTAAGTTGCTCGCCACCATTGCTGCCTCCCTCCATCAGTAAGAATCTTGGCCATGATTTTAGAGATTCCTCATCCGAAGATAAGGACGTTGATAATGCCTCAGTTTTGCGCTTCTAAAGGGAAGCCATGTTGGTTTTAGGTGTCTCGCCAGTGCTGCTCTCCACCCGCCACGGAGTCCAACAAGGGGATGCCAAGTGTTTGTGGGTCTCCAACAAACTGACACCAGGGCTACAACACTGGCATACTCCAATATGAGCGTTGCCAATGCTCTACTGGATTGGCCCATTGGCCACTGCCTTCTTGGTGTTTGTAATTGGAAAGTTGAATTGATAAATAAGGTTTTGAGTGAATGAGTTGAAATAATAGATGAATAAGTTTGATTGTTTAGTTAGTTTGGAAAACTGGAATGCAGATTGTGAAAGATTGAGAGAGCTTATAAAAAGTAGAATAAAACACCAAGGGCTTAGCATGACCGCCGATTGATCAGACCGTGCCCATCTGACCACCTGTCTAACTGAAGATAGGGTCGAAGTGGTGTGTTGGCGGGCACACCCGCAGGCATACACCAACCTCAACCACCAGAATCCCTTCCTCCACCGACACAGGTCGCAGTCCACGGCAAACAGACCGCCCCATTTTAGTCGCCTCATACAACAAGCATGGAGTACTGAGGCCCTACTCTAACCCGGGAGCCCCACGGGGGTATTACATTCGTAGATGGGACACGTTTCCAGAGTGTTTTCTTTGACAGTTTTTATCTCTGGGTTTACGTGTCGGGTTTCAGAATCTCGTTTTATCTGAATAAAATGTTCATTTTCAATCGAATGAGATGAGTATGGTTTCAAGTTGTGTAAGCATGTGATATGTTGTGTTGGGTTGTAAATAAAACGGTCGCACTGCTCACGAGCGTATTCCAGTCACTTGTGTTGTGTTGTATGTTGTGTAACGTGCGAATAGGAGAACATATACAGTGGACCTTTGCAAGTCAGTTAAAACATCACAGTGCACGATGATATGACATCACTTCGGAAAACAATACAACAGCGGTATGAAGAAAACACTTGTGTCAAGAAGTTTTGAATGCTTACCATCTCTTGACGGAATAAATCCTATATCTTCACGCATTCCTATATCTTCACGCGTGTAAATACTTGCTTACCCCAGTCACTCGGTGAGAGATAAATGAGTTATATGATACTGAAAACAAAAGATATCCTCAATGACATTTCTGAGACGCTTTTGATAATATTAATAAAAAAAAGCATCAAAATTGTTCTCGGAAAAAAAAATTATGTTTATCATTTTGAATTTTTGTATCTGAATTTTATCATTGGTCTTAATCGCTTGCAAACGACTTGAAACGCACCGACGGCACTCTACATGAGCTTGTTCAGGCCTACAACACTGGTTTTAAGACTCTCATTGACAAACATGCCCCTCTTCAGACAAAAGTGATTACACTCAGACCACATGCACCATGGTATACGGATGAGATTAGAGAAGCAAAACATGCTCGCCGTAAAGCAGAGCGGAGATGGCGTAGGACTTAATTGGTCATTCATCACAAGTTGTTAAAATAACAATGTCAATATGTGGGCAAACTTGTCATCAAAGCAAAAAGGGACTTTTACAGTGATAAGATAAGAGAAATATCTCCACTAAAGTTTCTACAATTAGAATCAGTATTTCTTCCACAAGTGTTGGGGCTACTAGTAGATCTGTAATGGGAACGGATGTGGAGTTCAATGGTGAGAACCTCATCCATTTCAAGCATGCTTCAATGGATGAAATAAGGAAGATAATTTTTAAAGCGCCTGTCAAATCTTGTTACCTTGACCCAATCCGCACGCATCTGTTGAAGCAATGTCTAGAATGTGTTCTACCTTTGATTACTGCCATTTTCAACAAATCAATTCTTGAATCACAGGTTTCTGTCAGGTTTTAAGAAGGCTCTAATAAAACCATTGATTAAGAAAACTGGCTTTTACAAAGAACTGATCAAAAGTTATCGTCCAGTATCAAACTTAACTTTTCTTTCAAAGATCCTGGAAAAGGTCGTTTCTTCTCGACTGCAATGTCACTTTGAAGCTCATCATTGCCAGGACAAGCTCCAATCAGCTTATCGCTTTGGACATTCCGCGTACATCATGATATTGCTGAAGCATTAAATGCTCAGTTGCATTGATACTTCTTGACCAATCAGCAGCATTTGATTTGATTGACCATGACATTCTGTTTGGCCCCCTTCAGTATAGCTATGGTATTTCAGGAAGTGCCCTCTTATGGCTAAGATCTTACATGTGAGACCGAACTCAATGCGTCACAATGTATCAGATAAGAAGTATCTCAATTTTGGCGTTCCCCAAGGATCTGTTTAAGGCCCAGTCCTTTATTGTCTTTTCTCCAAACTTTGAGTGAAATATGTAAGCGCCATAACCTTCCACACCATGGATACGCAGATGACAAGCAGGTCTACAAGATCATTCATCCTTATGACAACCAGGTCAGCATCACTCAGGACCTTAATGATTGCTTGGCAGACATCCATGCATGGACATCTTCAAACAAACGTAAACGTAAACTAAATCAGGATAAAACAGAACGTATTCTTTTTAAACCCAAGAGTCGATGCCATGCCCTCTGTGACCTTGAACTTCATGTTGGTACTCACAACATCCAAACCACCAATGAAGTGAAGAATCTTAATTTTGGTGTTTATTTTGACAGATTTTTTTTACAATCGAAAAGCAAGTTAATGCAGTTGGTAGGTCATGCATCATCCAGCTCAGAAACATGGGTAAGATTCGGCAATACATTGATGAGGACACCTGTAAAAAAATAGTCAACTCCCTTTTCACATCCCGACTGGACAATGAGAATAATCTGCTGATATTTTTTTTCATCAGAATCTCTTACGAAGACTACAGAGAGTCCAGAATGCCTCTGCGAGACTCATCACTCGTTCTCGGAAACATGTACACATGACTGAGGTTCAAAAGGCGCTGCACTGGCTGCCTGTACACCGACGATGCCAATATAAGGTGTTAACATATACCTACAAGGCATTACATGGTACCGCTCCTGCATACCTACAGGAACTTATCACAGCGTACCAACCAGCTCGATCCCTACGGTCAGAATCTGCTTCCCTGGTCACGGTACCTAGAACACGGACAGTTAGGTACGGGGATAGATGCTTCTCCAAGACAGCAGGAACTTTATGAAATAGCCTTCCAGTCCATATAAGATCTTTAACAACCATCAGCAGTTTTAAAAAGAAGATCAAAACTTATCTATTTCAGTGCGAATATGCTCAGTAGACTCAAAACAAGATTGTTAAGCGCCTTTGAGTGATTTATTGCTATTTCAAATAGGGTGCTATATAAATGCTGTATGTTTTTTTATTATTATTATTAATATTATTTTTATTATCATAACACTTACAGGGAGAGTCCTTACAGTTTATGCATATATTGCAATGAGTTCATGATTATAACATCACCAAGTTGCAACATGTTACTAGTTGATTTTTATTTGACAACTTGATAAAGAAGAGGGAAGAAGCGAATCTCGGTTCCACAAAAAAGGATAGGACCGTTCCTTTAGTATATGATCTACCTGAACAAAATTGAAAAACATTTTAACCTTTTTGGCGCAGGTCATACTCTTGAGGTCACACTGGTGACATCTTGGGTCAGATGCGATGAAGGTCAAGGACGTGCTGTAGATTTTACCATTGTTGCTGACTTGAACATGGTAACCATGGACACCTATCTCATCATGAGGGACACTGAAGGTCTTCGTGTCGGGAAACGTACACAGGATCTTACAAAGAACACATATTTAAATGAATATAATTTTTGAACAATTTTATATATAATTATCCAACAAACCAGATAACCAATAAGGAATAAACATCGAGGGAAAAAATTTAGCTCATATATCAGTTTTTCATTATGCATTTTTGTGACTCATTTAAACGATACTCGCTGGAGAGATCATTTTACTCATAACGTGATGCGTTGCATTTCGATTTGAAGTCTTTAAAGTTATGTTCAATGGGCAAAACTCCGTTTATGACGGTACTTTTTCTGATGGACAAAAAGTTAAGCAAACAATACCTCAAAATATAGAGACATTGATATACTTTAGAAAAGCGTATCCACGCGCAAAACCCTCAATTTAGGAACGGGACAGGGAACAAATAACGAATAATGAGTTAGAAATCGCCAAGATTCTCTATCTGAAACCGAAAATGATATACGTGTTGACTGAGAGACTGTTTAGAATTATTTATGAGAGGAATTTCTCAACAGTAGCACCCATCCAGAGGATATTACCCTCAGTTAAATCCATTGCCTCCAAGATCCTCCCAAGTGCACGTAATTGGTAAGAATTCAGTAATCATTAAAATGACAATTATTTGTCATCTTAAAGTTTCAATAACCACTAACATATTTCACTATTTTCTATGGAATGTATGAATGTCTGATTTCAATGTTGTATAGTGTTTGAAAGATGGCTACTCAAATATGTTCACTTTGGTATTGAAAACCGTTTTTGAATGCCACTTTCGATTGGCCGCTTAAATCTATCTGGCCACAAACCAGTGAATGCATGCATAGTCACATGCCCCTTTTTGTGACGTCTTAAAATAATTCTTGCCCTGTGATCTTTACATCTATCGTAACAATATAGTTAAACTCAATAGTCAACGATTTTAGGAAAATGTTTTCCACTCGGGTAGATAAATCATTTGACGATGTAACACTACTAAGCGTTTGGTGTAAAAATTATATCCACATCAATGATAATCAAACAATTATTAAGGCGAAATTTCAGTAGAAATAATGATGCGCCGTAATTGGACAAATTAGCCAAGCTAATTTTTTTTAAATCTTTGTACGAAAGTCATGAAGATATAAACTCGAGGTAAGCTGTTGTTTAAGATTTTCTTTTATTTATTCTTAAATTTATTTTAATCATGAGTAAAACAGTTACCTGACGAAAGTTTTCGAACACTGCTTTATGCTCTGTTGAAGATGCGTCCTGCCTCACTCCAGTCTCATCAATCTGTCACCATTGTCAATTATTAACCTCAATTATTGCATATTTTTATTATGCAAAACTAAAGTTATGTAAAATACCGCAGCTTACAGTAAGAAATTGTCAAATTGCTATTGCACATAAACTATTGTCAAAAAGAAGCGTAACCATGTTTTTAACATCATCGAAAAAGCATTCTTGATAGAGTTGTTTGTAAGATATATGATAAGCATTTGTTCGACACAAAATGTTTTATTTCTGACAGAATGTTCGGCGTTTAAGTTTAAAACCAAAACAATGTAAAGTTATGTAAGAAAGGGACATTGCTGACATATTGCACTTATTTGACATAAATCTGTTGACACGTCTTTGCTGTAGGACGTTTAGAAACATGTTATAGTGTTCAATCTATCTCTTCTATCTGCGACTAAAAAATCTTCACGTTTAAAGGGCGAACTTAGTGTCAAAATTTATAACAAAGTTAAAAAGCTTCTAGAGAAAGTATGTAAACCATGTTTCTGTGATATCAATCATCCGGAGATCGAATTATCGTTTTATTTTCTTTGGTATTATATGGATATTTATATAGCGCGCATATCCAACCACTCGTGGTTGCTCAAGGCGCTTACATTTTGTCCCCCGGTCAATGGCATTCTTTCACCGTCCGATCATTTTTCCCATTCAACTCCCTGGGGAGTATTCAACCGGCATCCATATGTGGCGATCAGGTTAGGGACCATTCTATGCCTCACAGGGGACCCATTCCCGGCTGGGTGAACTGAGACACGTAGTCACAGCAGTTTGTTCAACACTGCTGAACGCTGATAACGGCGTATGCACGTGTTCACGTATCCACCATTCAGCCACTGACATGAATTCGTGGGATCTTTAACGTGCGCAGTTTTTGTTGCACTACACACTAGGGCTCCTGGGTGATACTTAAAGAGTTCTTACAGAGGTGAACTCTAGGTTTTTACACCTTGGCCTGGATCGGATTCGAACCCCGGACCTCAGCAACGTGAGACCGGCGCTCTTGCCGACTGAGCTATCCCGTACCCATAGGTAGCGTTTCTCTATGACACTAGTTATATACCTTCAACTCCCATCTCACCATTATCTCCTTGACCCGACAGATAAGACCACTAGACTGATAGAAGTTGGTTCCGAACACGTGGGTGGCACTGCAGGAAGTGTTGGGGTTGCTGAGGTCACAGACTCCGTTCCTGGTCAGTCTATCAACCACTGGGGGGATTTTGAGGTTCACAGAGCAGTCTTCTTCCACAAACTCGGGATTGCATTGACAAACACCTGTAATAGCAAGAAGTTCATATGTTTGAAATTACCCAATTGCTAGTAATTATCGAACGTGAGTCTTAACCCATGTACCTATGAAGAGAAGTAATGAAATGATGTCTTTGATTGAATAATAGCAGCCTGTGTGAACACAATATATTGAAAGATAAAAACTCATCTCAATATTCCAAGGAGAAAAGTGATAGGATGATCAGATTAATCATTTGCACCAACTTTAACAAAAAATACTGTGAAAATGATCAGATAAACCAGGTTTCATTCATCCGATTGTTTTATTATCATTTGAGCATCAAACATCATTGTCTCCCGCCAATGTGTTCAGGGGCGTCCGGATTATAACCCAAATAAGGAATGTCAACTGGATTGTGGTGCAATTTTTTTCCGCCAGGGGAAACTGCCGGAAACCACGGATCTGGTCTTATAAGAACAGAGGTAGTTACAACATTTTATGACTTGATCTACATCTGTGGGGAGAGAATGCACCGGCCAGGGTATTGTTAACGTCTCTTGAAATCTCATGAAACGTTACATCCAGTGTCAATTTTGGTGCTAGTGTCTTAAATGTCAGATAACATGGACACCAGGTTAGTAGGGTGGTATTTACATTATTTTCAAACCCATCATAACAGGAAATCGCATGTAACATTACACCCAATGTCTCCAAATTTTGTCACAGTCCTAATTGGTTTGGATAATCTTGATATGATTTTAAGGTCTACAGGTGTTATGACGACTTTTCAAACTTTGGTTATTTCATGAACTGTTGGACCCACCGTCTCCATAGTTTATGACAGTGACAGTAAAAACCCTGCATTGAGGGATTAAGCAGTTGGTGAATGTTACATTGACCTTATTATGAAGACATTAAGCACATTGTGACGATTGTTCTATGGACTGCTGCACTCAAAGTCTTTATCGAAAGCCTACTCTGGCAAATTTCGCAACGATAACTATGCTGACCATTTTAAGAGCTTCGTTATAATGATAACTCAAACTGCAATATGTAATGGCAATACTTGTTCCCTAAAGGTTTAAAAAATACAAAATGAATTAGCAGAAAGTTAAAGAATATAAGCCTTAGATCTTGTGAAGGTAAAGATTAACAAGTGTTAACAATATGCTTTCGGAATTTTTAGATTTTTAATTATTGGATAAAGTTAATTCCTCTGACTCTTCTATGTGGGCATTTTCACATTCTTTATGTAAGGTTGTATTGGTTTCTGAAGATCTTGAATCCCTGCATTCCTGTGATACCTTGAACAATAAACCTGTCAGCAGAAACAAAAACACAAACAAAACTTTTAGAATCTGGTAATTGCTTTCACAGGCCTTGGGGTCAGGTAGTTATCAGTGTTGATCTACCACTGCCATTTCAAGCGTCACATATACATGGAACAATGCTTGTATGAAAGTATGACAGTCTAATCCGCGTCACAACATCAATATTCACTGACGCATGTATTTGTTGTGATATAAACATATGGCTCATGTAAAGAATTTTAAAGAAAGAACTACAGAATGAGGGGTTATAAATAACTGTACCTTTCACACAGGGACCATTATTGCTACATTCACGTGGACATTTCGCTGCTGTGAAGATGACCTCGCCTTGTGGAACTGCTCCAGGGGAGGTGGGCTTCCAGAGATCCAGATCCACATCCAGTATGTTGATACATTGCGGTTTGATTACTTCCAGAGCTATCGGAATCCAATCTGTCCTACCACTTAGCTAGGAAAAGTCACAAAAAGAGTCATTTGTTTCAAATGCCATTAGAAATGTCACATAATAATCAGTGTATCGTCATTTATAGTCATGTTGTTGGTGCACTTGTGGTGCATTCTGCAAAATCAATTTACATTCTTGGATGTTTGTTTGAATGGTCACACTTTCAATCAGATATCACTGAATTTTATCACTACACTAGATTCATGTATTGTATTTGAGAACATTTAGTGGTACTGTACATAAATGGTAAGATAAATCAGATAAACGTGCTTTTTGACATCATTCAGACCTTCGGAACTCTGCACTTATACAAGGGGTTAAATCATTCCTTGATAATTGAAATCATAATGTTCCAAATGCTTTTGGACTCAAACCTGACATAACAGCAGTAAAACCTTTTTGTTTGAAATTAACCGGAAAGAGTAGTGTGAGAGTTGCATTAACGGTTCAAGAAGAGGTCTCCTCGAACTTCAATGATTCTATTATAATCATGATATAAATGTTTTGAATTGACACTGAATAATACCGAGTTGGGCAAATTGGCAAGTTCATGTGAGTGAGTGAGTGAGTTAATGCTGAACTCCGCTTGGCCAATATTTCAGCCATTAGCGGCGGATGTGTGACTTTGGTACTAATCTCGATGATAAAAGATAGACAAGAGAGAAAACTCCTGATAATAACAAAGATTATACACTGGCCACATCAAATGGTAGTTAGCAGCAATGAATGTAGAGGATAATAAAGTTGGTGTTTCCAATGTTTCAGCACATACATGTACAAGGGGTTATTGTACAGAAGATGGCAGCATCTGAAGAATTTTCTGTCTTTCGGCTTTGTGACAGATGTGGTTTACGAAATCATAAATTTCGAAACTGTTATTTCAACAATGCCAATTGTTACAGCTGTGGTTATGTTGGTCATATAGGTCAGGTGTGTCGTCAGTCACAGAGTAATACTAGCAGAGGTTCTCGTCGTGGACGTGGCTCACATCGATCCAGAGGTCAAGGTCGAAGTAGGGGTCAGCATAAGTGTTCATCCACAAATCAGGTCACTTCTGATGACAGCAGTGATAAATGAGAAGTGTTTGACATTTAAAAGATTGAGTCATGCTATACATCTATTGTTGGGAAGAGAGAAAAAGAATCGCGATTGTGTGTTGACTTATCACTTAATTGCAAACCATAAAGCAAGAAATAGGGCGACATTTTCAGGATAAACGAGGGCACATACAGATTGTTAGGGAACAATCCATCAAAATTTGAAACTCCTCATACAATGTTAAGTACTTATCTAGGTGAGAAAATACCGCTTCTGGGTTTATATTTGGTGAAGGGAAAAGAGCTTATCCCCTTAACCGTGACTGGCTACAAAATGTTCGTCATAACTTGGGAACAATGCTCAGAGCTGATTGTGACGATGTGCAGAGTATCTTAACTCTCATCCTGAGGTCTTCAATGAAGAACTAGGTGAACTGAAAGATACAAAGATTGGCATATCAGTTTCTTCTCAACAACCTTTTACAAGCACAGGAACATATGTGTATGCCATGAAGAGACAAGGTTGAAACATTGGAACAGCAAGGCGTCACCAAACATGTGCACTACTCTAAGTGGGCTGCACCTCTTTTGCTGGAATTAAATAAAGTTGGATCAGTTTTCAGCGGGCATTTTCTGGAAACTACAAACTAACGGTCAACTAGGTTCCTAAACTAGACTGTTACCCTAGGCCAAGGATAGAGAACTTGTTTGCATCACTTCCAGGTGGTTAACTGTTTACCAAATTGGACAAGAGAAATGCCTTTCAGCAGCAAGTGTTTGGAGATGAGTCCAAGAAACTCACCACGATAATCACTAATAAGGGTTTCTTTGAATACCAGCAGCTCAGGCAATTTCCCCATGAACAATGGAATGTTTTCTCAATGACTTGCCTCATGTATGTGTGTATCTCAATACTATTCTTGCCACAGATGTTGATGATGCAGAACACAATGGAAATCTCATTAAAATTCTTGAAAGATTACAGAAAGCAGGTTTGCGTCTAGATGCATTGAAATGTCAAGAAAGATTCAGTAACTTATCTGGGACACTGGATCGATGCAGATGGACTACATCCTCTTGAGGAGAGAGTAAACACTACAGTGTCTGCACCAGCCCCTCCGAATATGACAGTGTGAAGGTCATTCCTTTGAATAGTACAGTACTACCAGAGGTTCTTGCCAAATCTTTCCACTACATGGTCTACTGCAGAAAGACACTCCATGGGCATTGACCAGAAGCATGATGCAGTATTTCAAAAGGACAAAGCTATTGTAGTTATTTGGCGTGTTTATAGCATTTAACATTCGAAAACTACATTCACTTGTTGTATCAACTATGAATTAAATGATAGGAATGAATGGATTATATAGAGGTGCTTGTTTCATATAATAGCACGGCTTTATTCTAATGCGAACTCTGAACCTCAATGACTGATCCTGCACTGACTGCTTCTTATCGCCCCACAGATAAAATGGTACTGAAAAGGCCATTTTGTAGCTTCCTGTTTCAAAAAATAATATTATGGATAATTTATTTAAGATTATAACGGTGTCTTTTGAAGAAAGTATCGACATTAAGTATGATAAAATATCATGAAACTGTGTTACGAAGCAATTCTATAGTCATACCTTCTCTGACAAAGCATTGAGGAGAGATCCAAATGGCAAATTCCGAAGCAATAGAACAGGTTCGTTTCAACATTACATCCCGTAAATTCTTTCCAAATTGACAACTTTGTAGCCCCATTGCATCTTTAACATCATCGGTACATCAACACAACCAGTGATTTGGCAAAGGGCAAAGATTTCAATGATTCCAATTACTGATTGATTTACTATTTCTAACATTATGGATTTTTTATAATTATAATTCGATGTAGGCCTTCAGAAAACGATATTGGAATGTGTTACTTTTATTACTTCCAGCGAAATGTTTGAAAGTGAAAATTGCTGAATTGAGGAGAAAAGAGTATTTTCATGTGACAGTATTATTGGTCTTCTTCCACGTTTTACCAACACCTTTCCTCTCACGTGGTCTGGAAACCCCAAGTTTAAATATGTAATTTTTCACTGTCATCCGAATTGTAGTATTTCATTTATTCCTTTTGATAATGTCAATGCAAAATATGAATTGTTGTACTCATTGATAAAAAAAATGCACAAAAAGCAACGCCAGTTCTTTCATTACAGAAAATGTGACACAGAAATATTGTAATTATTCCTCAAAATGTATAAATATGTGTGAAACAAGCACTTGTGACAGTCTGTTAGCAAGCACGATCAAAGGGAGACAACTTGTTGGCTGGGTCGTGGCCAAACTTTACGTGAAGTTGATTTGAGTCTGTTAAAAATTTGTTAATTTTGCTAGTTTGCCATTCTCTGCCCACAGAGGCAGATCAAGTCATGTTGATTTAGCCTCTGTTCTATTCCGTTGGTTCCGGCAGTTTCCCATGGCGGAAAAAACTTTCATCACAATACATTTGAATTTCTTTATCAAATGACAAGGCTTCTAGCACGGAAAGTTTGGTTCATATCACAATGCCTTTGCCTTGTTGAAGATTTAAGAACAGCGTCGCTGATTGCACAACTAATTTTTATTGCCTCCAATCAGGCATCTCCTATTATATTCCACAAAGTCGGCGTAATATTACAGAGGCTTAATCAACATGACTTGATCTGCCTCTATGGGGAGAGAATGCCAAACGTACGAAAGACTAAACAATTTAATTTTTTCTCACGATTTAAGCAATAACAACCACAAATCTCGAAGCGTTTTAAAATGTCTAAAAATAGGTCGGGTCAAATAGGTCCCTAGCCGCATTGCACTTGGGATGACAGTGAGCTTATACGAAGGCTTATACGCCGTGGACAGTCGATGGGACTTTCGAGTGATCTCACCGGTATCGGCAGTCTGATAAAATTGCCATATATGAAATATATAGAATATAAGAACGTAAAATTCAAAATATTAACAAGATCAAGAATGGAACTTTGTCCTTTGGGTAATTATATAGACGGGTGAACATAAACTTACGACGACGTCTTCAGCACAGGCATCGAGAACACTTTTGACATCTAACCCAGGCAGTTCCCTACACTTGTTGAAGGACGCGTACTGTTCAAACACCTTCAAGCATTTGCCTCGAGCTGCTGGCAATGTCCAGGTACTGCGTGGAATTCTCTGGATATAAACAAGTATCAATAAGAATCTCCTTTTAAAATTGAATTGGAACTTCTGCCGTTACCATATAAATATTTTAAATCTGTTGTGTTTCCTATCCATACGCTAGATCAATGAAGTTGTATCAATAACAAATAAATGGTTATTAAAGATACAGCGGCGTATCTTAAGTTTGTTCACTAACCTTCGTATTCTAGTGCAAATATCATCATGTAATTTGTAACGTCTTTGAGAAATCACATCATTGTAAAACCTAAACCGATAATGATGAAATTTCACGGCATAAGTTAAGATTCAGTTTGCGTTGCCATATTCGTATGTCAAACCTAACAGATAGCTGTAATAAATTTGGTAGGTCATTGAAGTGACCTGGATCAACATTTCGAAAACGCCGATTTCTATTTTGCTCTACAAAATCCTTCATAAGTGATAAACAGCTTTAGATCTTATTCATGTGTGTTCCTTTGCGCCAATGCAACGTAACTGTGCTGATTTTTTTCCTGCAAAGCTTACAGGGATGATTTTAGTAGAAATTTGAGAAAATCCGAATTTCACAAATATGACCCCATCTGTCTGTTTAACAATGCCAAATATCGCGATTCAGCACCAGTGACAAGACGATCCCGAAATATGTTTTGGGAATGGTTATTTTACACATGGACAATTGATGATCTTCTGTGAGTGGTCATGTAGTTTTTTCATGAACATCAAAACGAAACCCAAATTACATTATATTTGCACTAAGATCACAAGCAGGTGAACAAACTTATGGTATGCAGCTGTAGTCTTCTTTTATTGTAGAATGCTAGGGCTAAACATACACACTTGCTGGATTCGACCTATCTGACAGGAAGAAATAAATAAACAAGATTATTTGTTTGAGATAGAAACCTTCAGGGAGATAAAGTGGAGAGCCGAGTTCTTTCGGCCGTATTTCCACTCCCGGGAAGCCGGTTACTGCAGAAATGAGCTTAAACGGAGCCCTGATACTATTTTTAGTAACTGTTACATCTCAGTCGGAGCCAAAACATGTGCAAGACCGAGATTAAGCTTTTTTTCTCTAACATTGCGTTTACAAATGTATAAATGGTGTTTGATAGAGGTCGAATATAGATATTAGAATACCTTAGACAAGTAGTTCGTCCGTTGTCAGTTTGTACTCATAAGGACTTTGTGATTTGTTTACAAATGTGAGCCAATGTTTAGGTTTTTGTCGCATTTCGGTTTCAGGAAGTCATTCTGTATTACGAAATTCTTATTACATTATCGTTCAAATACCATCATAACATTTGCAAATCATTGATTTAATTTTTCAAGCTATTTTACCAAAATATCAGTGTACCAAAATGTTAAATGTTTGCTCCGTTTAATTTCGTAACAGTAAAGATACGGCTCCGTTTTTCTTCGTAACACTCCTCATTAAAGTTCGTAACATCTGAAAATTCAGAAATTTTTATAGAAAACAAATGTTTGCATACGATTTGACTATAAAATCATATGACAACATATTTTTATCGAAATGTGTGTCACTATTGAGAAAAAAAACGATACATGAATCAAGAAAATGAACTTTATTCAATTTCATCTACACAAAACCTGGTAATATTTCAGAAACGCTGAATTGATCTGTTCGAAATGGCAATGTACATATTCATTATTATGAGTGTAATGATGCCAGTAAGTTACAATGATAAATTGTACTCACATCCATGTTTTCATCCCTGATAAGTTACCCGTGTCCGCGTTTTGGCTCCGACTGAGATGTCACAGTTACTAAAAATAGTATCAGGGCTCCGTTTAAGCTCATTTCTGCAGTAACCGGCTTCCCGGGAGTGATTTCAGAACGATCATCCTTGACTGTTGACATGGTGGTGTACATTGAGACGACGAAGTTTTTGCTGTGACAGCTCCGACATTTATTGAATAACTCGTCCAAAATTTATTTTTAGCATATGTATGAAGACACCCTAATGTCAGAATTTGTTCAGATAAATAGAAATTGGCTATCAATTGGCTACTTTTCATCAAATATGGTGAAAACTGAAAATCGTCTTTCTGGCCAAACTTACGGTTGTTCAAATTAAATCTATAACGGGATTCCATAGTTCTATTTATATATTTTAATGTTTTACTTGTCTTTTTTTATTGAGAATTCATTCTAAGGAAATTTTATGTAAAACGAATTTGACTTGAAACAGAATAAAAGACATTAGAAAGGCGAGAAAGGTACCCATACCCTGACAGTTCGTGTTCTATCCATCACCTCTTCAGGAACCCAATCTGCTTCATCCAGGTGAGCATCCCTCTTGGCTGGATTCACACATGGTTTGTCTTTCCAATCCATACGAGTACAACTCATGCCAGTTTTCCAGTTGCATGTTACAGATTTGTCAAATGGAGTTTTGTTTAAAATGCCATGTTTGGGACACAGACAAATTTGATGTCTGACCGGTTGTCTGTTTGATACAGCCTTTAGAAAGGCGTCACTATTGATAAAATCTCCGAGCCTGAAAAAAGCATTACATATTAAAATCCCAATGAAACACAGATAATGTTCGGTCACAAACAAAAACAAAATGTCGTTTAAATATGGTTTTTGTTATAACTAAACATTTCATATACACCCGTAAATGCCAAAACACAAGACCTCACATAAAATGACTTGAAATCAGTTCTTCAAGAAACCTTTAATGCACAGAGGTTCGAATCTCTGAGTGGACCCTAAAAAAAAATTTTCATATTTTTGCACTCATATATCGTTTTCATATGTTGAGATGAACCTACATTTCAAATTTGAACAAAATTGGTCAAGAAATAAACATTTTAGCGTAATTCCTATATAGAATACAAAAGGGGAGACACTGAAACCTGATCGAAAACTGGACACCCGACTATTTAACGTGCGATACCGGTGCAATTAAAACTAAAATTTATCTGAAGATTATACATTGGAATCGTACATCATTCTTTTAGCTTGCTGAAGATCTCGCCCAAACTATCAAACCTTTGACTACTGACCCTCGCATTAACACCATCCCCTCTTTGAACAAATGCCTGGTCGAATGCGGGAAAATATCGGCAGTTCCCGTAAATCAAACACGCTGCCGTGAATAAATCGGAAATGAAACGCCTCTCATTGGTCAATTTCCACGTGCGCCCGTGTTGTCATTTCAAATTGATAGATGTTGGCAACGGTTACAAAGCAATTTGAAATGACAACACGGGCGCACGTGAATATTGACCAATGAGAGGCGTTTTCATTTCCGATTCATTCACGGCAGCGTGTTTGTCGGCCAGGCATTTGTTCAAAGATAGGTGTAGTGTTAATGCGAGGGTCAGTAGTCAAAAAGTGGAAGAAGTTTGATAGTTTGGGCGAGATATCGATGTTCAGCAAGCTAAAACAATGATCTACGATTCGGCAAGAACTTCATGTGAGACGACACGAAATGTTCAAGGTCCGTGTACATATATTTATAACACAAAACCTACAAAGGATATGTATGTATAATAATATGTAAAGGTTCAGTCTTTATACATGAAAATGATTATCGTAGCAATGAGTTTATAATACTGACATTGTATACATGTATGTTTGTATGATGCTTGTCCGTGAAAGTGGCCGACAGCCGACAATCCAGCTTTATGTTAATATGCATGGAAATGTTTAGTGTATAGTAAGAGGCAGTGACCGACAGCCGACAGCCGATAGCCGACAATGCATTTCTATGTATGATACAATATTCTGTATACTCTGGAAGAGTGGCCGACAGCCGACAGCCGACGATGCTTATCTATTTATAGTAACATCCTTGTGAATTGTCAGTAAGAGTGGCCGACCGCCGACAATGCATTTGTAACCATTGTAACATACAGGTCCTTCTGAAAATAGTCACTAAGAGTGGTCAACAACCTACAATTCATTTCCATTGAGTCCATGAAATAGATGGGTCATATATTCCAAGCATTTCGTTAAACAATTTACCTTTTTTCAGTTTATGTTTGTGTATTCGATTTATTTTCCTCAATGCAATTTTAGAAGATGTTAACGTTTTACGAGCGTATGAAAATAGGCTCTTCGTCATTGTAAATATTTATCAAATATGGCCGATCTATTTTGTCGAAATATAGAATGCTAGTCATCACATAGAGGATATTATATGAGTGTCCATGACATACTATGTTTACGACACGAGTGCCTAAATATTAGTATTTCCCGAGCGAGAGCGAGGGATATACTGATATTTAGGCACGAGTGTCGTAAACATAGTATGTCATGGGCACGTGTATAGTATTCTGTTTATTACCGTACTCCCAAAATTTAAAAAAATACTCAAAAACTGCTTCCCAGCATAGGCGGACTAGCCGCCGCCGGCCCGTTTAGATTGTGACGTCATAGGTGAACCGTGACGTCAAAGCATTGTTTTTAACGTGACGTCACAATGAAAAAGTGCTATTTTGCCCTAGGGCAACATAGATCTATGCAAAATATGAACCTCGGTATGACTACCCTCGTAGGTAATAAATATTTTTATGCATTAGTATCGGCATTTTACTTTATTATCTGGGTCATCCGTCTTGCGTGGATTCTTTGGATATGGGATCATTTATTGACAACATTGTAATCTTTTCCATTACTGCCTATGTTAGAAAATGGCGTTGCAACAATGTTGTACAAAAATCCACCTTATAGGTATGCTAGCATTTTGTACTGTATTTAGGAGAGATAGAACCCAGTATTTCTTCTAAGTTACTCTTAAACTTAACGTTACGCCTTTTTAATGGCCAGTTTACGACATGTCGTATGGCGACACCGACTCCTATAGACCCTTTTTCGCGGGAAATTTCACGCGACGGCTAGCTCATGAATATTCAGTGGAGGCAGAAAGACCGGAAGCTCCATAGCTTTCCTCCAGTTGCCTCAACATGTCGAGCGCGTAGTTTTCAAATATTAAAAGTAATTCAACCACACAAATATAATTATTTGCTAGTATTTATTGTAGTTAAGTCATGTTTAAAGGAATAATTGACGTGACTGGTTTGGAATTTTTTATTTGACGGGGTCTATGTTTACATGTGACGACACCTTCGATGTTTGTTTACAAACAAACATCGAAGCATGCCGACATGTAGATGATCTTCTGCCGTAGAAATATATGAATTAAATGTTATATTTAACCCTGTATCGATCCCTGATTGATGTTTTGAAAATATAGATCTACTAAGCATTAACAGAGGTTCTCCGGTAGTCCAATATCAAAGTGACTCAAGACTCTCGAAATTCCCATTGACTTGCATGTTATTAGGTGGTTAGAATATTTTTCATTAATTGATTTATGGCCAAATTGTTGCCAATATGTATTGATAATATTAGAAATCATCTCAGCTAGAAATACATAATTTTCATTTAAAAATCGGATAATTATTAACTATTTTAGACAATTGCAGCAAAACATCATTTATATACAGCAAACAGCAGCAAACTCAAGATTCAACATGGACATCAATGGAACAGTCGCCAAAAATGTTGTGTATTTGTTGCTTAAATCAGTCGACATTCAAGAATTAATCAATGGGAAAGTAAGAGGAAATTATGTGACTTCAGCTGAGATGGTTTCCTAGCTTTGTGTAATTTAAATCTATTATCACTATGAATGAAAATTATTCTTGCAACAGGCATTCAACATGTAAGTCTATGGGCATTTTATATATCCTCATTCGACATTTTCCAAATACAATAGTGTGGTTTGGTACCCTTTATTAAAATAAACTACTGAAACTTATCATCATCTCCAAATGGGCACAATTATTTATGCAGCATAAGAAATAAACTTTTCAATCTTCAGGTTAATTTAAAAAATACTAAAACAACCTTTTTTTATTAAAAACTATTCAAAAACTATTAAAAACTATAAATTTAGAAAATTTCAATCTCAATGTAACCCTTTTATTCCAGTACTTACTTGACCAATATGACTTTTACTTGCATCATATTTTTTTAAATAATTAGTTATGTGACTATAAATTATAATTTCAACTTAACATTATATTCTGTCTTGTTATGCCATGACAACTATATGTATATGTAATCTTTGGAACCAATATAAAAAATATTCAATAGTTTTAGATTTAATATCAGATCTGTAATCATGGCAAAATAATTAAATTTTCGATGATTTGTTGTGGAGACGGATAAAAACAAACTGTATTTATAGTAATCATGTGTACTCAAAACATGAATAGGGGAGATTTTACATTTAATTTATTTAAAAACAAAATTCATAATATAATATGATAGAATTAAGGTAAGGAAGCTAAATTATTAAAGTGAAATTATTTATACAAAAAATAATTAAAAAATCTTTTATGTCTACCCAGTAACTCACATGTGTAGGGCCTCAGGCACAAACCCTGTTCTTACAATGATATTATTTCATAAAAGAAATATTCAACAAGGTTGCTTTGGGTGATACATTAGGATAATCAAACAATATATTGAAGTTTATTCTAGAAATGTGAAGGCAGGGATTTGGAAAGACAGGGGTCATGGGCCATTTTGCACATTGGATAAAAAAATGTCCCATTAACAAATTGAAGTTTACTATTGCTGTAAAGGCTAAATATTGAAAATCCTGAAAATGGCCCAATGTGAAATGTCTTTCCAAATCCCTGTAAAGGGATTGAATTTTGTCCCTTGTCACTAATATTGTTTTTACAATCAAAAGATATAAAATCATGTAATAAAATCTCTTGAGTCTGAAACTCTTAAATTTGACTAATTTTAGATGACTTGAATTTAACAACATATTCAAATATTACCTCCTACATATACAAACAATGTAAGGAAGAAAACTGTGTGCCTCAGAAATAGATGAATGTTTCAATACTGTGATAAATCATTGCTGAAATTCAGTTTTTTTTAGTTCTGTATACAAACATGCAAATGGTTTAATGCATAAGGCAAAACATAATATTATATATATGGATTTAATCATAGTTTTTTTACTTGATGTGTAATGTTGAAACATGTTTTTGATGTCCAGACTCCAGTGGTATTTTATCTGTCATTCTGGTAATATCCTTAATAACAAAATCCTGTTCATGGGATAGTAAGCTAATTATATAAGCCTTAAGTGAAAAATTTGCATAAATATACATAAATATAGGTTGTTTTTCATTTTGTTTGAAATTAAGATGTTTTATCTGAAGGCTCTTCTCCAAAATGAACAAACTAAATCATGAATATTATCATAATATTCTCTCACATCAATCATTAAGATCTAATGATGTTTATCAATAATTATTAGTCATAAGGATCCAAATTTAAATTGTATTTAATGAAAAACAAAGCAAATTAATTTGTCTATCACAATATCACTTTTCAGGAAGTATAGTGGGATGTATTATTTATAAGCTAAGAAATGAAGATATATAGCACTGCAGATTGTTCTTTCTCCAAATAGTACTATTTCTTTGGCTCATGCAATATTAAGATAAAATATACCTAAACATAGATCTGCCTATGCTGATCCCGAATCAATAATTTGAATCTCAGATGGAATATTATTTCAAAATAATTTTGCATGACATATTAACCTGTATTTTGTACAGCAAACCATTTCTTCATTAAAAAGATTCATTTTAACAGGGATGGAATACTGTTTTAGTTTACTGCACACTGCTTATTGTAGGTAATCCAATCCCACAAAGGCTGATCGATTACATTCAAATAAGTTTCTTTTTGCAAAACAATTTGAGCAAAAAATATCCCATGTTGTTTTCACTTGACTTGGGGAAAGGGTTACATGTGAATATTGTCAATCAGGAAGTAACGCAATCTAGCCGGTAAGAAAATACATGTATCCCCGTTTGTAGATTTTTTTTCAAATTTAAATGATACACCGATTTTAAGTTCATTTATTTTCAGGAATGGACATCTCGTCATGTGTATCAAAAAGACGATCACAGACAACCAAATGACAAACATGGCCGCCTTAATGTTTACGTTGTTTTGCAGACATAAAAACTACTTTCAAAACATAATACTGATTGACAGTGTGCAATGTAAAGTGTTTATGCTTTTACAGTTACAAAGGATACCATTTTGCCGTCTTTCCTGGACAGGAAATGTTTCATTAGCGAGTATAATTGAAAAAATGCAAGCGAGTCGCCACTTCACTCACCGCCATGTTTTGCCTCCGTCTCGATTAGCTGTTATGTTAATGAGGTCAAGGCCCAGCAAACATGACGTTACTGGGCCAGTACTGGTTTCATACTGGCTGATAAAGTTGGTAAAGGCATACAGGCAAACGGTACAGAACCAGTACTGGTCCAGTATCTGCTTTCCTGAATCGGGCCACTTATGGCAGAACTGTAATGGCCCAGTACTGGCAATACTGTACTGGTCCAGTACTGGCCCAGTAGAGGCTAACACTTCCTGTCCATAAGCATTATGGGATATCTTAAAAGGGCCAGTACTGGCCCAGAACTGGCCCAGTATGTGGTTCCATATTGGCCCAGTACCGGTTCAGTACTGGCCCAATTCTGGCATGCCATTTCCTGTTAGGGAATTCTGGGTATAAATTAAAACTGTCGTCTGCATTTGAGAGTTTACAGGGGAAGACAACATTCAGGTATCCTTTAAATGTGAGGTAAAGTTATAACATTTCAGATGATTTTACTTGATTTTAATGAATCTCTAATACATTCTGTAATGTCTGTCTAACCTAATTTTGGTTTTGTATGACAGGTTTTGTTGTTTGATGGTTTCATATCATGATAATGTGGGCCCCATTTGTAAGAAAAATCACAAGTTCTTATTTTTGTATTGGCATAAGTTGTGGATGTTTTCTAAGTAGGTTTGCTTGATGAAAAGACATATGTTTATGTTTCAAGTCAATAGTTTTGATAGTTCTTTTGACAATCAAATGTTTACGTCAGATTTGGAAGAGTACAGTTGTTCCTAAATTACTGCTATTGCTCCATGTTTACATAACATATCAGCAATTAAACAAAGGGATGAGTAATCAAAAATCCGAATTATTTAATAATTTGACTTCTTTAGTATTATAAAATGCTATGTATAGTGTGTACCATTAATAAATAATTGATTGTGTACATATGTGAAGGTACCGGGAAAGTAATGGTTGAACTTAAATCAGCCAGTACTGGCATGGTATCGTTCTAGTTCTGGAATGATACTGGCCCAGTACTGGTCCGTTAAAGGGACATTAATGGCTAACCTAAATTGGGCCAGTATACAAAATTATACAGTTTCAATAATGGCCTGATTCTGGCCCGGTACTGGGCCAATACAGTAAGCAAGTACTGGGCCAGTACCGCGCCAATGTGCAAGTTGGTACAGGGCCAGTACTGGATGCCTGAATTGGGCCAGTTATGGATGCCTGTATCAGCCAGTAAAGGGCCAGCACTGGCCCAGTTATGTCATGTTTGCTGGGGGTCGTATGTAAATGAGCGCGCGAAAAAGGGTCTATATTAACAAGTACATATATATTTTTTGCTATTCAAGCAGCATATTAATACATGTACCATATTCATATTTGTGTTGTAAATTTTAATTACTTTGTATAATCAATTTATAGTTGTATGTTCACTCTGCTGTCTTAGTTTCGCAGTGTTGTTGTTGTTGTTGTTGCTGTTGTAAAGATTTACTGGTATTTGAGACGAAAACTGCTGTGACGGTATATTGTTAAAATGACGTTATAGTGTCAAAAACCATTTGGTACCCCGGTATATTATTCCTGAATTTTATTTTGTATTCGACTAAGCACATCATATTTCTTTTAAGCAATACATTAAATACACTATACAATACACTAAAAATTAATATTGCATACGCGAAGACGGTGATAAAAAATGCCGTGTTTCATTCAAGAGTTCTTTCTTTCTTTCCGTTAACATTGTCACGATTGTCAAAATATATACTCGCTACAACCACTTGTATGTATTTGAAATGTAAGTCTTTTCGCGGAAAGTGCGGTTTTATTAAAGTACACGACAATGGTACGATGTAGCGTAATTTGCCGATTTGTCGACGGTAGTTTTTTAAAAGATAACTCTTAATATCGTTCGTTGACCAAAAAATGTCATTGTTGACAGGGTTTTCCGAAAGCAAAGCTCTCGTTAAACAGTCCATGTGCTACTATTCACAATCATTTTCTAATTTAAAGCTTATGGCTACTATTTACTTCCGAAATTCGAAACTCTGCATTAACAAATGCAGCCGCCGGTATTTCTTCCATATCTGGCGTTAATGACTTGAGCCCTTTTCACATGGACACATTTGCTTATGTGTGCGTAAACTTATACTTAGGGTGGCATGTGAACGCATTTGCTTACGTGAGTACATATTCTCCTGGAGTAAATACACCTAAGTAAAAGTATATTTACTACACCCCAAGAAGTCTAGTAAATGTATATGTACTTATAACTTTAAGTTTAAATACTATTGGAGTATTTGTGGTTATGTGAACAGAATTTCATGTTTGGTAAGGTGAGTATTTCAAGAAATAGTTATGACATCATAAGAGATCATTGGGTGCTGTTACGAACATTTTATTATTCTAATCACAGTTTTAAGTTTACTTTTACCTGGCGTAAACAACATGTGAACATGATGTAAATTTACTTTTACTTATTTGAGTATATTAACTCTTGTAAGTAAATTGCTTATATAAGTAAATTGTGTCCATGTGAAAGAGGATTTAGGCTACCATTATCTGTTTTGCGCTGTTGAAAGTGTTGCCGACCTTGATCCAAAATTCGTTCACTGCCATACTTATCACATAAATAAGGTAGTTATTATTGAATGAATTAAAATTTTGGATCTGTCGGGTTTTGATTTCGAACAGAACTCGATGCCCTATGTTTTCAAAAGTGAACATTTTTACTAGTTTAAGTTAAGGATTTCAAGAGCTATAACACCTCCGATGCTTTCTTTGACACATTAACCTGATTGCAAATGATATTCAATGTCTTCATAAAATGATATGGAATAGTTACCAACTGAGACCGAGGTGTTCAAGTTATATGCATCATATATATATACGTCATTTTTTTAGGTCGTTGGGCCAAAGTGTTCATGATTCACGTGCGCGAGGGTTCGTCTTATTTGAACCTAGATGTAGGTAACTTCTTCTAACACTAGCTCAAGATCATATACATCAAAATTAAAAATTCTACTTTCAACATACGGAATTTTTTTTTTTCTGCGTTTCATCACTTTTCTTATATAACGGAAGTACGAAATAAGTACTCACCCAAGGTAGATTAATTCAATATCTAAAAGAAGTGTGACGCATTTGGGTACCTTACAGCTATAATAACAAATACCTAACATTGGACGTAGGACCGACGTACTTTAAACGGGATTACCGTAACTCGAACAGAATTGCCGCACTTCGACCCTTCAAGTTCGTACTAAACGTACTTCAGTCAGAAATCGATTTCATTGACGTTTGTGTATTTTTCAACACGCCCATGACGTCCGCTAACAGAACCAAACCGAGCATAGAACGCCAATAGGCAGTTAATTTTTCTTGCACAGGTCTATTCTGACATAGGTCTTACTACTTTGTACTATAATTGTACAAACAGCACGCACTACGCGCCGAATGAGAACGTAGTGAAAATGTGGATAACTCTCTGAAAACAAGTTTGTCGAGTTTAAAGCTAGGGAAGAGCGGGATTGTCGAATGGAAAACGGAAATGTCCCTGGACTAGATTAAACTGTCTGAAAAAGAGGTAAACAGGTAATTTTAACCAATCTAAACGTACTCCAAACTGTCAAGGGACGGGATAAACACGAGCTGGACGTACTGAGAACTGTGGATAAACGTTATGGCGGCGTAGTTTGATCAAGTATAAACAAATGTTTCTCTTTTCTATCCCGTTGGAGGCCGTTTTGTGATTATTTCAAGACGGGGTAGAACGCAGTAGAACTAACTTGGTGCGACAAAAGCATAAGATCTATACTATGAATGGTGATTTATCTCCGGCAGGGGGCGGGATAGCGCAGTGGTTCAAGTGTTCGGTTTCGGATCAGGAGGTCCGTGGTTCGAAACCATCCAGGGGCTCGGCAACTTTGTCTGCAGTAGAGAACTGTTCTACACGCTGCCAGGTTAAGGTGCAATGCTACACTGAATTTCAGCGCAGTATCACTCATGGTTCGTTAGTTCCAGCCGATTCTCGCAGGTTTCGCTGCAATACATAGCCACATTAGTGTTGTGGGCTTTCTCCCTGGAATAAAACAGCCGCGATATAAGTGAAATATTCTTGAAAGCGGCGATAAAACCCAGATCACCTCCCCCACCTATCTCCTGCACTTGTCAGTTATAAAATACGATGTGAATAAATGAAATATTCGAAAGTGAAATATCATACACGTATGATAAAACCAACTGAGGTGTGTACTTTCTTTGGTGCCTCAGTTTATGTTGAAAATGTAAAACGTTGACAAGGAATATTTCGGGTACCCGACATTGGCCATAGTCGCTTTTGCTGTACGCCCGCTTAAGTTCAAAGCGGGGTCGTACAAGCTAGATCAAACTAGTCTAGATTGCATGGCCAGTGTTGGTATGACCATAGATTACAGATAACACAACTTTAATCACACAATATACATTTGGTACCAATGATTTTTTTTAAATGATCAATATGATAAGTATAATGCAGAGTAATGTTTCTACTCGGTAAAAATAACTTTATTCATTAGGTTATGGATAACATAACTCGCCTCCGTGGTCTGATGGTTCGCTAACTTGCCTTGAAACCAACAGATTACAGGTTTGTACACATGTTACGGATGCAAAGCCAGGCTGATTAAAATCGAATGTGCTTCGAGGAAAAAAAACTTTGAGGAGTGTAAACATATTATCTCTAGTGGGGTTCGAACCTCACCCAGCCCGGCTTTCCTCACCTTCACAGTCTGAAGACACCCCAATTAACCGCATGTTAAGCTCATCTTCACAGTCTGAAGACACCCCAATTAACCGCATGTTAAGCTCACCTTCACAGTCTGAAGACACCCCAATTAACCGCATGTTAAGTTCATCTTCACAGTCTGAAGACACCCCAATTAACCGCATGTTAAGCTCATCTTCACAGTCTGAAGACACCCCAATTAACCGCATGTTAAGCTCATCTTCACAGTCTGAAGACACCCCAATTAACCGCATGTTAAGCTCATCTTCACAGTCTGAAGACACCCCAATTAACCGCATGTTAAGCTCATCTTCACAGTCTGAAGACACCCCAATTAACCGCATGTTAAGCTCATCTTCACAGTCTGAAGACACCCCAATTAACCGCATGTTAAGCTCATCTTGCCAATTACAAAGACGGCGGCAAAAGCTTTCGATATCAGAGCTAAACTGATGTTGAACAAGCACCTCGCTTGGTGCTTTCAGACCGTTGTGGAGAGGAAATCCCTGATACATTTTTTTTTAAATTTCCCCCTCGAAACACGGTCGATTTGAGAAAACTTACACAAATTTCGGAATTCAAAATATCATCGCATCACTACTGGGTGTTCACGATAATACATGAACACCTCGGCACGTACATTTCACAGAAATAAATATGAGTTAGGTGTGTATTTATATCGAAATCGATATATTACTTATCGACATTGTTTTGTTTTTTGTTTGAAACATAATGATAATGTAGTTTGTAATTGGCGCTACATCGTAAGTCATTTTAACGCCACTACAGTGACCAAGTTAGAGATTTGCCCATAACTGTTGCCTGGGTTTATTTCCCCACTTGAAAATCCCATAACCTTCTTTATAATCGCAATAGCGACTTTTTTACGCGTTGGATAATAAATTTGAAAAAATAACACATCTGAGATGTCATATTGCTTTTTACAATTTTCGATCTTGGTCAATGACATGTATAAAAGGTTTCGATGACCCAAGTCACTGAGGAATATCAAAAATATAACTATAGGGGTATAATGTGAACACAATTTTAAAAAACGACTAAACGCCCGCAATACTATTGTGTTGAACTTTGTATATGTGAGTAGAACTTTTGAGTAAATGAATCTCAACTCTCAAGAACAGATCATGAAATATTCTTTTTTTACAGGGCATTTATTGTTTTCAAATTTGAGGCAGGCTTGTATTCAAGGCAGGCGTGGAATCTGTACTATTACCGTACTTATTATTTTGTATGAATTGTGATATTGAAAGGAACACACAAGCGATTGTAGATATCAAAATTGGGTCACCAGGCGTTTATTTTTCTCAATGAGATATACATGTATTAAGGCATCTATCCAAAGCTGGATGGTATTTAATTCAGGCGTTTAATTTTGGATTAACAATATTCATGAGTTATTAATGTAAGCCATCAATATAGGAATATGTACCTAAAATATAAGGTCTTGGACATAAGTTCTTATCAACTTACAAAATTACAAAATATGTACATGTATATAGTCACTGTGTTATACGGTGAAATTGACGGTCAAGTGCTTTACCTTTACCCAGCAAATAACAAAAGACAGGCGATTGTTTATTTCAACGAGATTATTGAAAATAATTACTCACTCACTATGACCACTAGCCTGAATAAACATTGATGTTACTTTTGGAACAAATCCGTTCCGAGTTTTCAGCCTATCGTAAATCCTTGATAAAACGCCTGCTTCGAATAAAAGCATTTTCGCATAACTTTCTGAAAAGATAAGCCGGGTGCTTCGATTTAACAAATAGTTTGGTACATTTCAAATTATTTCATATTTGATGCTGTGAAATATATATGTATGTACACATGTGAGACGGAAATAAACTTTTAATTTTGATTGATACGAAATAGAAGCCCGCCTTTACATAGAAAACCACAATACTGTCGATATCTTAGTTCATGCGGATCTATTGCAAGTTAACTTATTAACTTATTTAAACTTTTTTTTGACAATTTTGACAAGGCATGCAACATCAGCCTCATTTTTCTGAATGTAACTGCTGGATATTTTCCTGAAAAAAGCTATGGAATAAATTTATGTTTAAAACAATTCGTAGATGTGAACAGATGTAAATATTAGACCGGAGAAAATGGAAGGGACTATTACAGCTGCCTGCATATCTACATACCTGTGTATCTTACATTTGAGTTTCCTCTACACATGTGGAGATCAGTGAACACAATCGTATTATAATAACAGGTTAATTTTATCACGCATTGTTATATTGAAAAGAACAAACGAAAGTCGACACAAATGAAAGTCGTATTTCATAAATGTTAACTCTTTCTCTCTAGAACAATTGAAGGTTTCATACGAGTGTACATCATATACAAACCTACTTCAGATGGTCAATATATCTAAAATAGGTTTATAAGATGTACACTAAGACATTCACAAGGATTTCTTTATGAAGTTTTCTATACCGTAGGATAAGGCTAATCAACGTCATTGAAGCGTTTGTGAGGATAAACTAAAAGTCCCGACCAAAATTCGTCTCATAAAACTTACTCCTCTCATAAACCTATGACAGTTCAATAAAAGACTGTATTGTTGATCTCAACTGCTTCGCTTCTCCTAGTTTTCCCAACATTTTGAAAATAGAATAAGTAGCCCATTTTCTGTGTAACTGTACTTTTGCATATCAATAAGGAAAAATAGCATCGAGAGCAAAACTTCAGACTAAATGATCAAATTAATAAAAGTTGCTAACAAAACTGAAAAGCGACATTACATCAGAGATTCTATTATATCTATCTTATCATTTTATTACTTCCTCAACTGTCACGCCTGAAACTTAAAATCATACTGTCCCCTTTAACATTGACCCTATGGGGAAAACATTTTATTGCAGAAAATGAAAGAACATACTTTGTATAATCGATTAAGACTAATCTTACACACTGATTGTACACAAACAGGGCGATTAGAGCGGATTTAAAAATCCCGCTAGTGGCCAGCGGAAATCGGCTGTAGACATTTCTAGGTCAAAGAGCATTGCGCATGGGAAATCCCACATAACTGGTTAGCGCGTTCGCTTGCGCAAAAAATACCTTTGCAATATGGCAGCTGACATGGTCGAGCTATATCTCCCGCAAATTGCACAATGTGTTTAGGTTTTCCTTATCTTATAAACCTTTAGTGACGTCACTCTATTCTTATTTATATATTTCAATTTCCTTCTGACTCGTACAACAAGAACATTATTCGAGTAGTGTCCCTCGGATGCAGGTTATTATCAACATAATCGCCCTGCAAGGCAGGATATTATCATAATATATCGAACGATGTAATTAATGATTTTGGTTAAAGTCAAAGTGTCACATTCGGAAAAATATCGCAAATGTAATTTAGACACTGCAAACGTTTTGGCGATATTACACCGTCTCTTTACACTGCCAACCACTGAGCTATTATGACAGCGCCGACAGACTTAGGTCCTGTTATAACAAAGGTCTTAGTTTTAGTTTTTGGATATTTTACGGCTGCCTCAGTTTTTTTTAAAGTCCTTTCACGTTATCGGTCATATCAATGTTATTATAACTAGTTGGCGGTTTATAAAAAAAGATAACACATAGTCCGTGGGCATTATCAATAATATCATCCTATATTATTGATAATGCCCGTGGACTATGTGTTATTCATAACATATTGCTGATTAATTTTTGTCGCACAAAATAACACAAATTATCAAGGATATAAAGGAAACTGTTCTAATAAAAAAACTAAATGATACCAACTTTATGTTCACTGTTGGGCATATTTCAAGTTAACTGACAAAATTAAGATCAAAAGAATGAATTTATGAATTATGTATTTTGATCTCCAAGATCAATTTGATCATATGTAAACAAACATATTTTCAAAATTGTTTTTCATGACACACCTTCATATGAATATGCATCTCCATATCAAATTTGATCAATATGTGATGATTAGTTTAGAAGTTGTGAGCCGGACAGGACTTGTAACAATTTTCTAACAGAGTCCCCAGTTTTGGCCAAAAAAGGCAAAATTTTATTAAAAAATGTTTTCAAAATTGTTCTTCATGACACACCTTCATATAATTATGTATCTGTATATCAAATTTGATCAATATGTGATGATTAATTTAGAAGTTGTGAGCCGGACGGGACTTGTAACAGATTTCTTACAAAATTACCACTTTTTCTCCAAAATCCTAATATTTTATGTAGAGTTTCATAAAATTGTTACTCATGACAGATTATTACATGTTGTTTCTTCATTTCCATGAGGAATTTGAATTGAAATGGTTGATTAGTTACAAAGTTATGAGCCGGACACAAAGTGTAACGGACGGACGGGTGGTACCCATTTTAATACCCCCCGCAACTTCGTTGTTGCAGGGGATAAAATAGACAACGATGCAGCATAAGTACAATACTGAAGACTAGTGGGCACAGACTTAATAAACATCATTATGTTAAATTACTTCACTGATCACGAAAAAATCCATTCCTTGGCCAAAGCTTCCAATGTTCATACGTGTTGAACCGAAGGACTGTTTCCGTACCAATGAGTGACTCGCACAAACGCAACTACGAGTGCATGTGTGGCCAGCACGTGCGAGGCAGGGGATTTACCCGTCACTTTGATTTGAGATAGTGTGGCGTGGAGACACATGCTTGGTGTGTCCCGCTATCACTTTTGATAATTAGGTCTTCAAGACTGAAAAGTCTGAAGACCTATTGTTATTATCGTCCGGATTATTATTATTATTTGGACGTTTTTTTGTGTCTTCATTTCTGACCTTATTGACAAGCCGATTCTCATGAAACTTTCAGGGATTGTAGAGTATCACCTGACATAGAAATGCACGAGCCAGATTTTTGATTTCGTTTTCGAGTTATTTCCCCTTAAAGTCGAAATTTCAACCCTCAATGTCTCAATAACTAAGTGAGATAATTTCATAAAACTTTCACCAAAATGTGGGCAACAACATTTTTCATCGATTCAGCATATAGCAGTTTTCGGCCGTATAAATAGTTTTTTTTCTATTTTCGAAAAACTGATTTTTTGGTGAAATTTCGCGGTTCTGACGGTACGCGTCTTTGAAAATCTTCTTCTCACAAACGGCAATACCTACAGACTAGTGTGATAGCTCGTTGGAAAGCTTAATGAGTGTGTAAAAAAGTTTTCTGGGCGAAATTTTAAATTTCGACCTGTGACTTGAGTTATCTGCCCTTGAAATTCGACATTTTTTTGAAGGGTCATTTTTCGTGTTTCTTTGAAAGGGAGGTTACTCTGTAAGGAAATGTCAAATAAGAAATCTGTTTGATGCATTCTGTTCTACGATGATAGTTGAAGAAATTCACTACAGATCATTATCATATAAAAGTTGATATTAAAGAAAATATGTGTACATAAATAGATTTTTTACATTTTTCGGCGATTTTAACATTTTTCAAGGGTTATTTTACTTTGGAATTTTTAGTTTTAAAACTGTTACAGATAGAACTTTTATCATTGATGTTTTGTGAAGCAGATGTAATGAGTAGACAGAAAAAAATATCAACAAGTGATGATAAAAACATTCCTGTCCATGACCGGTCCTTGAATATTGCGATTTTGGGAAAATCCTCATTTTTAGCACATTTCAAGGTTCCACAGTTTCTTTATTAATAAAGATATCTTTTAATTGATTGTATTTTCACATACGCCATTCCAAGCACAACTTTTGCTATGTTGTACTATCATAAAAAGTTTGATACTTAAGGAGATAGAAGGACCAACATGGAGTAGGGGTAAAATAATCTTCAAATTTCAGTGTTTTCTTTACATTACAACGTTAAATCACATATATCTCGAAAACGGTGAGAGATAATTTAACCAAATTTTTTCTGCTACTAGGAATAATATTCTCTGAAGAATGGTGTCATAGCTGACATTGGCCACCATGATGAATTTTTCTGAAAAGTCTTTAACACTGAATATCAAGTGGAATTTGGTTGAATTTTGATAATGCATTAGCTACTGTTTACCTCTTAGACAAAAAGTCATGTGAAGGTCAAACACTATGCGAAGGTCAAAGAGGAATCTTGAAGACCTAAGTATTGACGCGTCAATCCTAGTTGATAATAATAATTTGTATGTTTTTGGACATAATCTAGTGATATTTGGACATGAAATTTAGTTATATTTGGACATAAATATATTGTAATTTTTGGACAAATTGAAACTGTCATATTTAGACATCAGTACTTACCTGAATAAACATTGAGTTTTGTTGAGTGTTGACTTACATTTTATGAAGCAATGAATTCACTGCGTAACACATGTGTTGTAAATACATATGTTTAAAATGTATACGAGATGGTCCCTAACTGTGTACACTTGTATCTAAGGGGATACTGTATGATGTAACAATGCAAAGAAGGAATAGGAAAGTTCTAGCGACTTGTATTTACACGTGATCAGACGGTTAGACTATAACCTTATCGATGACATAGCCACCTCCCTAAATCTTTTGTCCTTGGATTACTTTTTACTTCTAACACTTTATATGAAAAGAAAAGTCATTACCTATGGCTTTGAGCTAAAACACTGGATTCATCAGGTACAACACCAAGATTACCACACAGCCCATCGACCTTGCCAATGTCGTCAGGGGACGGATGAATTAGGATTTGCAAGAAGTTACCGCTAGTGTTATACACATGGTGCTGGATCTCCACTTTTGTACCAGTAGGTAGGACGACCTTTGAACATTGATATATAAATGACGTGAATATTACCGTGTAACTGCAATTGATATGCCACCGACGCATTGTCAATACATGTATCAATTATTCGGTTCACATACCTCTTACAAAAACCGTATTAACGAAAGTTACCCAAGAGTCGAAGAGACGGTATGATCAAGTTATTCTTGCTTTTTCTTGCTTAGTTTGATATATTCTATATTGATAAAACTTACCATTGCGTTTTGTCCTTGATATTGCTCCTTAACGTCAAGGTTGTTTCCATGCTCACAGCCTAGTCGTTTGACAATATAACTGCTGTTGCAGATATATACCATGTAGATGTCACCCCCTGCTTTGATGGATACAGCACAGGTCGTAGTTCCATCATACGTCCAATACTCGTTATTTTCAGTTATTATAAACACCTAAAACATATATTTGCCTTTGTTTATATCAACACGTATGTATGAATGTTGATATGATTTAGAAGGTTTGTATTCTAGAAGTATTGCGTTGTAGAAGTTGTTGGTATTAGGACGACAAAGGATATTCTATGGATAAACAACTGCTTGAAAACAGTAAAATAATCTATACCGAAACGTCGCTACCAACAAATAAAGAAGTTGTTTATTAAAAGAATTTCTTTTGACTTCCTTAGTAAGTTTGTATAGGTTCGTTTTGTCCTTAATTTCATGTATGTTGCAACATTCTAACTGTGACATCAACATGGCTTCAACGCTGAACGAGCTTTAACGACAATTTCATCAAAGTAAAGCAACATTTCGTCAACGTTGCTCCAACGTTATTTCAACGTTATTCATAAATTTATCAAAGTTTTAACAACACTGAATAGTTATGGTGAAATTAATTTGTCAAAGTGTACAATGATACCTGTTTTCCGTCATAACAAACAATAACGTAAATTTTCACAATGATTTCTGATCAAAACGTTTGTATCAAATTTGCGTCTTTTGTGTATATCTGTTTACCTCAATTGGTTTCTCGGTGTGGTTGTATAATGTGTACAGACCGGGATTATGAGTTCTGAAAAATGAAACATGAAGGCACATTTGGTGCGATTGGCAGGTCAGAATATGTTTAACATATGCAACAATGTGAAAATTCTGCTGTACGTGACACAACTGGATTAGCGTTTGCTGGCCACCGCAAAAGCAGAGCAGCCCCGAAACTTGGGGTTTCGCCTTACCCTGTTCCGTCTTTTACAGGCCTCACCAAAATTGGGCATTTTCTCATGACATTGACCTTTGACACTGAAGGTCACACAATCAATGAACACATTTCATTGAGTATAACATTAATGTAAGGAAATAAGGTGATAAAAGTTAATTTACTCCATTTATTCCATATATGTTGACCTTGCCATGACCTGGAATAGTTCGTACCCAAAACATTTTGAAATTTTTTTACTTCTCAAGAGATAATATATATAAAATCTAAACTTCATAGCACAAAAACATTTCAAGTGTTTACAAGGCATTGCAATAACTCATATCTCATGCCATTGACCTTCAAGGTCACACAATCATTAAACACTTTTAATTGAGTATAACAATCATGTATTGATTAAAAGTGATCATAGTTAAAATTAAGCATTTTCGCTAAACCATGCTTAAGTCATGACCATGACCTTGACCTTTGACGGATTGTTGCCGAAACCTTTTCAAAATGTTCTACTTTTCCAAGGATGATATATACCAAGTTAGAGCTTCGTAACACACCAACTTTTTAAGTTACCGTGTTTACAAGGAATTTTGTAGGGACTTTATAACTCGTGATCTTGACCTTTGACCTTGAAAATGAACATGTCATAATGAGTCCCTGAAAGTGTTCACATTTAGACATGTTCATGACTCCGTAAAGCTAAATGGGATAAAGTTTTATCATCCAAAACTGTGTTCCACAGGAGATATCGCTTGTGGAAGATCAAGCTATATCTCGTAGGAGATATAGCTTTGACAATAGATTTTGAACAATGCCCTGTACTCAGAAAATACATGGCATCACAAACGTTTTACATCACCAGAAATGACGACATCATGCTATGACATCACTGGTTTGGGGTTTTAGGGCTTTGCAGTGTTCAAATGTGTATATTTTTCATGCGAATGTGATGAAAAAGGATTTTGGATGATAAATAGAATCTCACCCTCGTGTCTTCCGATATCAAATATAATCAACACTCGTTGATAAAAGTAAAATATTTGTTACTTTTATCAACTTGTGCTGATATATTTGATATCAGAAGACACTTGGGTGAGATTCTCTATGTATGAAATAGATTTTAAATAGTTCTAGACTCGGTTGCAGGCGTTATCTGGTTAAATATCAGTACGATATATAATGTATGAAGTAGATTTTAAAAAGTAAAAGACGCAGTTGTAGGCATTACAGATGAGCATTCTTAATTTAACCTTGTTGATGAAAATAATATGAACACAGATACACAGGAAGGCAGGTTTTTGACCTTTAGGTGTGATATAAATTTCAAGATTTGTCGGCAAAGAAGAATGTACGTACACAAGATTTTCACTTTCTGAAGCTTCGAAGGCATTGAATTCAACCTACTTATTTGGAAATAAGATCATAAACTCTCAACTTGTCTAACATTTTGAGAAGTTTAGAACTCATAACGTAAATCTATACATACTTATATTTGCTCCCATCAAACTGCTCGATGCGTACATCTGTCCATGCTTTGCATAACCTGTACATGGTCGCCCGGTTGCGGTCTTTGGTTTTCACCTTAAACAAATAAATTAAATGTGCTAGCAGCATTGGTCGGGCTTCAAGTAGGCTTCTTACATCTTCTTCTTTACCAAAGATTTGAAAGCATCAGTTGTACATAGAATTCAGCGGCTTCCAAATTACCAATATTTAATTTGGCATCCATAATCAAGAATTGTAAATACTTCTCCCCAGCCTATACACTTGAGTCCTTCATAACTAGTAACAATATTCTCGTGAATACATTCTACAGCATTCTCTCCCCACAGAGACAGATCAAGTCATGTTGATTTAGCCACTGTTACCGACTTTGTGGGATAGAATGGGAGATGCCTTATTGGCTCAAGTTAGTTGAGCAAAATCAGCGATGCTGTTCTTAAAATCATCGTTTTGGCTACTGAATCAAGGCAAAAGCATTGTGATATGAACCACCCTTTCCATGCGAGAAGCCTTGTCATTTGATGAAGAAATTCAAATGTATTGTGATGAAAGATTTTTCGGGGAAACTGCCGGAACCCACGGATTTCGGCGTAATAGAACAGAGGCTAAATCAACATGACTTAATCTGCCTCTGTGGGAAGAGAATGGTGTGGCACCGACTGTTTTTGAAACCTTTGTTAGTTTTTTAGTCAATGCGCGTCTGTACATGTCAATACAAAAGTGCCAGGGGTTTTCATTTGTACATATATAATTGCATTCTCTCCCCACAGAGGCAGATCAAGTCAAGTTGATTTAGTCGTTCCATTACGCCGAGTTTGTGGGATAGAATGGGAGATGCCTGATTGGAGGCAATCAAAATGAGTTGTGCAATCAGCGACGCTGTTTTTAAATCTTCATTTTGGCTACAAGACAAAGGCATTGTGACCTGAACCAATTTTTCCGTGCGAGAAGCCTTGTCATTTGATAAAGATATTCAAATGTATTGTGATGAAAGTTTTTCCGCCAGGGGAAACTGCCGGAACCCACGGATTTCGGCGTAATAGAACAGAGGCTAAATCAACATGACTTGATCTGCCTCTGTGGGAAGAGAATGATATAATTGTTATGTTTGATCCCATCGTTCTATTATTTATCAGGTAATGTAATAACGACTTTATTGGGCATTTTGGGAGCAGATACAAATAGCTTTTCAAACATACCCAAGGCCCTCATGAGGAGCCGCAAAGTAAATGAAAATACAACTCGTAACCCTTACTACGAAGCAGTGGTTCACAAGTTAATATTTGTTAGGGGTTTTTGTTCTTGGGAAATAACATATTTTGTGGGCACCCATACACAAACAATTTCTGTAAGCACTTTTAAAGCCTTAAGGGACCACGTTGTCATCAACTCGACAATAAAAAACTATTTGACATGTTACATTTAGAAGAAGAGAACTTTCAGGTTTTTAAGCCCAGACCCTCATTAGGAGCTACCGAGTCGACACATTTACAATTCACTTAGATAAAGTAAATAATAGAGGTTTTTAGAGCCAATGTATTTTGGTACGAAGTCGAAAAAGTGTGAAAAGTTTACGCTTGAACTGACGAGTCTCTGAAGTTAAAGAACAGTTATGTTAAATCATCACGAGGGAGACAGTGTCCGCGAATGATATACCATCAGTTGTAGTCGTTACTTACTTCATAAGTGGATCTTTGCTAAACATCTAAAACAGGTAAGTTAATTGAATACTAATTATATAAATGTTCATTATTTACATATGTGATAAATAATGTTTTTCAAAAAGTACGTATATGTGAGAGTTTTAATGTACACAAACTATATTCAATTCACTAATGATGTGCATTTTGTTTTTGTCGAGGTAATGAATCAGCCCAAAAAATGGTACTTATCTCTTTCCTGCAAGATTTTACCTTTATGTCCGGTAGCCTATAGTTGAACCACAGAGAATATATGCCTTTAGATGGTGTAGCAAGTCTTATAAGAGCCGGACTGCTTGGATCCCCCGTAGTTCCGTCTGAGAACGCTTTGACAGACATGTTTTGTTTGGATTTCCAATGCCTTGCATCGAAATTGAAACCACAGTCTTTGTTCAGTCGAACACTTGAAACTGTATGACCAGAAATTGTACAAGACTCGTTGGCTTCATTTAAAAGATTTTCAAAATGAATTTGACATGAATGATCTTTATAATATGGCCTTCCATTGATAGAATTGATACACGGGACGGGGATAGTTGATTGGAAGTACACAGTGCCTGCAGAACCTTCATCTACTTCTATGATGCCTTCTGGTGAAACCTGGAACAAAGTGGGCATGGAGAATTGATCATCTTACCAAGTCAACGAAGCCTGTTATACTACTGTCTCATCCACTGGATACCCCGCGGAGACATTGAAGTACATGCCGTCGGTCCCAATACTCTGCTGATTGATTCAAGTTTATCTGAGTGATGACGATCTGTAGCCTACCGATTAAATGAGAGAGGTAAAGACATCTTTTGAACCAATGAAGACATTCACATTTATTCAGCGTCACCTATGTAAAAGTATTCCACTATATGCATGTTTCACTCATAAATAAGTTATTTTCTTTCATGCTTCAGTTGTTTAAATCATTAGTTATATTCTTTAGAATTTACAAATAGATTAACCAACCACCATTTACAAATAAAGACCATATAGGAAAACTATATGCAAATCATCAAATTTGCAAGGCAAGTAACTTCAACGATATTTTGACCGAATGATAGTGAAAACATCCTAACATCCACAAATATTGGCCAAACATACTTCAAAGTTGAGTTCCCTAGATGCCATGACAGACCCATCGTACGAATAACATTTTAAATAGGTATATCAATAGTGAGTTCTATTTTCAAAATCCTTAGTCTGTATCGAAGTTAATACCTCGAAAGGTATTGTTAATAGAGAGAGTTGCTTGATCTTCAAACTGTGCATGTTGAACACAATTCAGAATAATACAATTCACTACCCGGCCCTACCATGAAAATCCAAACACACCTGTATACCGGCGAAAAACCTTTTGCTCATCACGGGAGGACTTGGAACACTATCCCTGTTGATACGCGCACGGTAGGAGCAATTTACCTGTATAAAATATAGTAATACATGTATAACGGCTCAACTCCTGTAGTGCAACCGAAAAAAGTATAAGTTCCTTTTCTTACAGTCTAGATCCTTTGTTTTGTTCTAGTATATTTTGTCACTCTAGCTCATATTGTCTTTGTAATGCATGTGATCTTATGATCACCGTGAACACCCGAATCTTTGCTTTGCTTTGAAACACAAACTTAAATTCCAAACAAAGAATAAATGAATAAAACTTCCGTTAAGGTCAAATGAATTTAAGATTATTGAGGTGTGAGAACAAAAGGACTAAACAATCAATTTTAGAGCATTGTATGTAATATTGGCTACATGGATATAAATGGTTTAATTAGTACACTTATATCTTCCAAATGTGCTTGCACATTATTGAAGGCCATATCATCAAATAGCTGATATAAAGGACAAGATCTTATTTAATTCATATGATAGTTTTTTTCAAACAAGCATTACCTTAAAAATCATCTTTAAGATTTCACATACATGTGTGGATAGTAGGGCACAGTTTTATATTCAAATATTTGTATCGGACACGCATTGAGTTACATCCCTGACCATTACATGACAAGTTGTTTTCAATGTTTTATCATTTATAAAGTTCATTAAATAACCAGTTGATAAAACATTATAGATAAGTTTGAATTCAACTGACAAAAACATATGTGTTATCACAGTAGGGCTAATATGTAAATACCTCAAACATAACTGTCAAGACCTATCATGAAAAACAATATCAATGCAGTTTAATGGTTTTTTAATGTGCCTTTTATAAAAATCGATGGAACATTGCCAAAGACCGGTTTATACGGGTTTTATAGCGATCATTCCGTCCGTTCTTCTAGAGTTAAGACCAATTTTGAATTAAGTAGACTTCTTTGTTTTTGTCGTTTCCATGGAAACACCATTCATTGGTGTAAAATTGGAACAAGATTTCTCAGGAACTGTTACACATTGTACTAATGAGTGACATATTGGTTTTGGATACACCTAAATAGAAAGATAACGAGGTCTGATGATGGAATGAGGTCAAGTTTTTAGAACACTGTAACACTTACATGGAGGTGAATCATTCAGTAATGACAACAGACAAACAAGTTTTGTCTCAAAGGTGTTATGTGGAAAAGATTTAAAACATCTCAGGAGAAAGCAGGACAAATATTTCATGCACGTGATTAGAGTTTATATACGTTTTGCAACAAAGGTTTGAATTTGAATTGAATCAAATCCTCCACCCCTTCCTTTTATGGTGTTGCTGTAAACTGCTAACATTACCTATAACACATTACCAAAATAATTTATGATGTCTTAGGTTTGTGATTTCTTTAACATAGTATTACATTTACGTGTGATAAATTGTACATGAACATTACTTTCTGATATAAATCAAATGTGCAATGTCAAACGGAATGTTGGCTGTATTAACAATTACACGCTTGAGTGCACAACTCACGGTTTTACCCCCGCGTCAAAGAGTGGTCAATATTATTTCTATCGGTTGAAGAATGAATTAGAAAGAAATTATTTTCTCCCAGCGGTATGAAGCGTACTAATGAGTTATCTGCCCGCCAGGTGGCGTGTAAAAGGGGTATATAAGGGTGTAGATGTTTGAATTTGACATTCTCGATTAGTGTACTCCCGGCCTTTTCACCATGAAAACTAAAGATGTTTATACTGATTATGTTTTTCTGTATGTTTCAGGTGTATATAATCATTGGTGCTGATATGTGTCACTTCGCAGTGGTACGTGGCTGTCGAGCCGTTATAATACGGTAATTTGGAATGTTTTCCTCATGTCGGCTGTCGAGCCGTTATAATACGGTAATTTGGAATGCTTTTCTCATGTCGGCTGTCGAGCCGTTATAATACTGTATTTTGATGTTTTCCCCATGTCGGCTGTCGAGCCGTTATAATACTGTAGCGAAGAAATGTTAATTGTGTGTCGGTTGTCGAGCTGTTTGATATATCAATATTGGAATACAGTCCATATATTTAAAGGAATGCCTTGATTTATGTGATTTATAGTTAGTAAAATGTACATATTCATTGTTTCTGATGTATGCAGTAATGAGTGCGATACTGCACGAATGGATGTTTGTGTAATATGTCATCTGGTAACCAGATAAAGATTATTCATCAGCGCTGTTATGCTTCTGTACATATATTTGATGTAATGCATTAACGATGCTGTAAACCCTCCAGGTGATAGTGCTGCTGCTGCATTCGTTGAGGGAACACGGTTCCAGAGTTTTTTCTCTACGGGAGTTATTATCTCTGGTTTACGTGTCGGGCTCCAGCATGCTTTCGTTTTTTTGCATAGGTACTTTTTGTGCATTGATGATTGTACATATGTAATTCATTCATGTGGTGAATAAACTGGCCGCGGAACACACGTCGGTTCCTATTGTTCAAGTATGTTGTGTTGTTGTCTATGTAGACGTGAATGGGGCATGTAGGAGAACAGAATTAAATCGGTCTTATTTTTATATGGGTAGAACTCTTATTAGGGACTGAATCATACATAAGGCACACATACACATCAGAGTGCCAAGTTTCCTTACATTTTAGCATTTTCTTTGAAACTATCAATGGAACAAAAAGGTGACGGACGGACAGAGAAGGATGGTTTGAAACGCCGACCAGGAAATGCATCAATTCTTATCCTAGCCAACCATAAAGACTGGCGCAAAGTATGCCTTGTAACTGGCAGTAACCGGTCCGTGAAATAACCGAGTCCTCAGTTAACGCTTAATATCTAAGAAACTAAAGTCATGCGTTATATGAAGGTCTCTGATGGTTATACATTGAAATATATATTGAATTTGTAAACCTTTTAAATCCATGACATGATGTCTACATCTAGTGTCAAATCATGTCCACCATCTACTGTTTAATAATATTATTACAGTATCTACATACATGCACCGAAACGTCGTTGTATTGTCATTATTACGATCCCTAGACATCTTCCCTTATGAGCTTAACTTCTAGCTTCAAAGTATGTACATCACAAGAGGTCAAGAATGAAACCATTAATAATCAAAGTTTATACCATAAGCTCTAACTGAGAACAGCTAGTACTAATATTTCATGTGATAACACAATACAATGGTCTGAAATTAATCATTGACATGACTTAACTTAAAACGTATATTATAAACAACATCGTTTAACTAACAAGATATGTCGTCATCAAATGTTTGTGTTAAAGACAGTTTATCTCGACCGTAACACTTCTCAAATATCACAAAATAAATATATCATATAATAAATTATATCTCAGACACGATTCCGTTCCTTTCCATTCTGATAAACCATTGTCATAATAAAGGATGATGAAGGCAATATCATTGAGTAATAATCAGAATATGTGGGATATGTTGAACGAAAAAAATCATCATTGGTGTTTTCACTCGTATGAAAGCCAAACTATATGTAATGAAAATCATTTAGCGAAATTGTCATCATATTAATTTTTATTTAAAGGGGCGGCTGCATGTTTTTAGGTGGAATATAAGGTAATGTGTCAAGAAAATTAAAATAAATAGTTCAAATTGAAAGACAATGTATTTATACTAAATGGAGCAGAAATAATTCAAATATATAACGTAAAGTTTAGCCATGTGATTCCATTTTCTTAAACAAAATGAATTAAAGTTGTTCACACAAAAATATCCGCCAATAGACTTTATGTGAATCTTTATAATTTGTTCTCAGACTATGGATGATTGGTTTGTGTAATGAGTTTTGACACTATCAAAATAATACATTTAGCATTACCATACAATTATCAGTGAAATGTTTTTAAAAACGTGCTACCGCCCCTCTAAAGTGTGATATAGTTCGTTAAATAAAACATGTCTTGAGTTTCACGGAGATCATGAGAGGGAACGAAATTTGTCGAAAGAGCTAATCTCTCAAAGAGGTCACTGTCAGTTGAAGGTATTTATATAATTGTGCCAGTCTTTATCATTGGCTAGAATAAGCCTCACTGCATATGATAAACTTGTTATGCCAGATTTATGTGTTCATCTCTTCAAAAAAGGTGCAGTGGGTAGTTTTACTCATACCAAAAAACTACCTCAAATCTCATTAAAGCAATCCCATTACTCGTGCCTTCTTGTGTTTCTAATTCGAGTACTGCTGACGAGGGGTATGAAAAAACTCGTAATTACTAGATTTAAAGTCGTAATTACGAGATTAAAAGTCGTAATTTCGGGTTTTAAAATGTCATAATTACGAGATTAAAACTCGTAATTACGAGATTAAAAAGTCGTAATTACGAGATTTAAAAACTCGTAATTACGAGTTTTATATTTTTTATATATTTGCAAGTTGGCGGTAACGTACGAAAACCTACAGGGCTCAGAATGGATTTTTGAAATTTCTCTTTTAAAAGTGGTAATTACCACTTTTAAAATGGTAATTACAACTTTTTTTCTGGTAATTACCACTTTTTGGGAAGAATGGTTTTTTGAATTTTTTTCTTCTATAATTGGTAAATACCATTTTTTTCTCGTAATTACCACTTTTGAAACTGGTAATTACCATATTTTTGGTTATTGGTTATGACCACTTTTAACTTGTAAATTCCACTTATAAAGAAACTAGTGTCCAAAAGAAACGCTACAGCGTGTTTGCATCGACATAAAATAAAAACAAACCCATATAGAAATATCATTCTGGTTTAACTTTTAAGAGTGTCCTTTTCACACAATGTGTATAAAGTTTCATTTTAATCAAGTCAGAATAACCGTTAGGACAAGCCTGTAAAGATGGGTGGGGTCCAATAATTGAAAAATCATTTAAGCACTGATCGCGAAAGCGTGGAGAAATGTCACAATACATGTTACAAAGTGATGTTAGTAACAGGTAAGTACACCATAAGAGTCTATACAGGCTAGAACACGTCTACGGACTGAGGTCGTCAAACGTCTGATGACGTCTGCGAGACCATTTTTCCCAAAAAGTGGTATAATTACCAGAAAAAAAGTGGTAATTACCATTTTAAAAGTGGTAATTACCACTTTTAAAAGGGAAATTTAAAAAATCCATTCTGAGTCCTGTAGGCTTTCGAAGTAACGGGCGTTACACATTTAGACAGCGATTGTACATATTTTCCTTACTCAAACAGCAAGACAATCCTAAAATGTTTAAAACCGAAATTATAGAGTATTGCCAAAGAAAGAATTTGACTTTGTCCCCGATAGTCTTACAGTTTTCTTATTTTACCTATTGTACTACAGTAATTATATAAGTACTGGTAAAATTAATCTACCCCCGTTATGTGAATTACAAATACCAATCCAAATGTGTTAAATAAATGTATTTTATCCACACAAAAAACATTAATAGTACACTGCAAGCTTTCAAAATTAACAATGATTATGTCAAGTCGACCAGTAGACGCTCGGTACCGAATATGTACTCTTTGACAGTCTTTAGGGAATGCGAATCTAGTAGTATGTCAGTGACACTACATCCGCCATTTTTTACTTGCGAGAGAAAGATGCTCGATTCAATGTTGACTGTTGTTGGACGACCAAAGTCTAAGGCGTCATGAAGAAGTATGATTGTGCCAAAATAAAACTGTACAGGTAACTATTTTCTTGTAATTTTAGTGTGACATTGTGTCAATTGGAGTTTTTGAACGCGATATTTACGTAGTATCACGAAGACAGTGCCCGGTCATTTTTCATCAGAAATGAAAGTTGTTCCATCCGATGACTGAAACTATGATCATAGCCTATGGAGATGTAGTTTAGATATCTAGGAACAATGTTCAGTCAATTATGTTCCATTACCTGCAACGAAAATAAAGCATGCCTTTTTTTCGTTCAATGTACACTTTATAACGTCAACAAAAAGTCAAACATGGCGCCAAGTTCAAATGGCTTTGTAGATGATTTTGGAATAATAGGTAAAACATCAATAAAAATGTAAGAATACCAATTATATTGGTACCAAATTCATGCTCAGAGCTTTTTTTTAAGGCAGAAGATATTTATTTACTTGTAATCATCCATTTACTACATGAATATTTAGTTCTAAGTTGGGAATGTCAGGGAATGCACATTTATGTACACCCCGGCACCTGGATGGCGTTTCGTGTATGTACAATTATGTTCAGGCTGGCGCTTAGGGGGTTTAACCCCCTGAGTGCTTCATAAATAACGTTGACGCTTACCCCGTGCCACAAAGAATTCTGTGACGTCAACGAAAATTGTTACATTTTCGTAATTCAGCTGTTTGTCCGGGGACATTAAATCACCAAATTACACACACTTGTTCACAATTTAATTTGCTAATAGCGAATATAAAAAGGATGTTAATATTTAGTAGAATGACGACTGTCGATACTGTCAAATAGAAAAACCGTGTTTTTACGGTAAATACAGTAAACTACATGTTGGTATCCCGACCCTCCATTGCTTGCAAAATTTACCCATTTGTATAAAATGTAAATTATCTTACATTTTCCGAGAGAGACAATGTCAGTGATCACAATGGTGTGTTTACTTCCTGTATGCACCTAATAGATCCAGAACTACTACAAGTTATCTTTTTGTAACCAATTTGTTGAACATTGTTTCTTGTGACGTCATTGCCTGAAAATGAACTAAGAAGTCGATCGTTTGTTTTCATGACAAATTGATACTGGATGAAATTCCAGCCACCGATATATATTTCTCTCATCTTAAACATGATGTAAATTTCAGATACATAAACACGGAAATTACTATTGCATTCATCAGACTTTAAACGACAACTGTTTTTGGCGAGATGGAAACTGGAAACAAGTGACTATTTGCAACTACGTACACATATATCAACTGATCATTTCATAATTGACAAAATATATCCATAATCAAAGATTGGAATCAATGAATTCACAGGCATTCATTTGATATTGCTTTCCTTTGATGTTCTAAGTGAAATATATGACGCCCACTTCCGGTAATTGAATCGGAACGGTGTTTATGGCAAATTTCGCCATTACTGTTTGATCTCATTTGTTGTGAATTTAGAGTATCATAGCTCCGCTAAAATAGAGTACAATACAAATATAAACAGAGTTTTTAGTATTATAGTCATCTAAAGCAGAAAAATTTCATTATTGATGGATGTGCCAAATGAAAATGTATAAAATCCGAACTATTTTTCACACAAATGTGAAAAAAACTGATATCTAAAAAAAAACAGTCATCACCTCATTTTGCTAAATTAAATAATATTTATAGAACTCTTATATTGTACAATTTAAACAAAAATCATAGTGTATGTTGATTAGATTTAATAGTCCAGTGTCATCATACATGTATCCGGACCTTCCGTCAAACTTGACTAACGGCCCTTCATATAGTAAGCTCCGTTCCTTTACCAGTTGGCACGATTTATCTGCGCAAAAAATATGGCGGGAACATCGCGTAGTTGTACGTTTAGGCTTCTTAGGTATCTCGAGTCTATTCAAGTTTATTTGAATCGGTAACACTCATTTCAAAATTACCAAGAAGTCTGAAATATGAATAAACAAACCCACATCACATCACTTGATTGTTAGCCGCGCCCTCAACGGGCCAAGGACACAGCACAGCAAGTTGTCTCCCCTAGACCATGTTTGATAAATGTGTTTGTTTCAGACATGTATACATGCTTATATACTTTGAAGACTTCATTGTTATTCATCTCTTATGAAATTTTATGACTTGGTAAATATTGAAATCACATATTTAAAACATACTAGAAGGTCTTGAAAATAACTTGAGAGGTAAGATGTTGAAGAGAATATTACCTGACAAACTGAATGATTATAAAACATGAAAAAAGGAAGCAGAACCCCACTTTAATACAAATTTGAAATGTTTAGTTTTTAATAATTATCAAAAATGCATTTTAAAAAAGCTCTCCTGGAAAAAATATTGTTCAGTGAGTTCTCTTTATTTCTGAAAAATCAAGTCTCATGGAAAAACTTTTTTTTTTCATAACTTGGGTAATTTTTACTCTTCGGGCATTTCATAGGTGGATAAGCAAATCAGAGACTCAAAGGTGTCCTGTACATAAAAATATTCTTTGATATATTCATAGATTGTTAATAGGTGATAGGATCAAGGTTAATTTGTGACATATGTAGGCAAATACATATATGGAAGAAGAATCTAGGCAAAATTGAATTATACAGATTTTATTCAATTAACATACATCAAATGTAAATATGTAAACTATTTACTGCAGTATTGTTTATTCTTTTTAAGCTGTTGAATAGCTCTAAGGCCAAGTCATCGCATGAACCTATAATCAGAACAGAAGCTGATATCTGTCTGATGTCATCACAAACATGGAAGCAGGGCTTAGTGTCACCCTACGTAAAGATAAATAACCTAATTAAAATATCAGTTTTCTCTTTCAACAATTTCAGAAACAAATGATTTTCAAATAAGGGGCAAATGTATAGCTCTTTAATTAATTAATTGCTACAATCATTATTAGGCAAGCTATATCACTGTCCTAAATTGTTTCTTTAAATCCACATTCTACTTAAATATGTACCTTGTTTGCTCAACGCAATGTTAAAAGAACAAGGATTGGTGCCTTTAGGGCCACTTGTTATCAATATGCCTATTGCTTAGACAGAAATATGGACATACTATCATACTGTTTCATTATAAATTCTAACCAAAATATTATATTTCAAATATCTTGACCTTAGTTTTAGTCTAATATGTGAAATGTTGTCTTCTACTGTAAATATTGAATTATTTTTGCAGGCCAAATGACTTGCAGTATCAAATCAAATCAGCAGTTGTTTATTTCAAGCCCTACCTAAATAACTAAAATCAGTCATTCTGCTATTAAATTAACAAGGCAAAAGTGAGCGCAGCTCACATACCCCCGCCTGTAGTTTGACCGCCTTTTTTTGACGAAAATAGTGAAAAGTCATATGTTCTGATAAGTCCTAGGATTGTTACCGTATTTTTCCATCACATGATATAGAAAATAACATTAAAATTTAATTTGTCTGAATAGGTGTGAACTGGTATAACTATAATAATAAATGTTTTTCAACAAACTCTCACCTTCCATTCAGTTCCATGTAGGTCAATTTATATTCCAATATATGTATTCTTTGCAGTGGTACAAATTAACATTCCAATATATGTATTCTTTGCAGTGGTAACAACATCAGTCATGTTCTATGTTCATACAGTGTCCATATGAGTATCACAATCAGTCACAATCCCTTTCTTTTGGTTACTTCCCAAAAGATAACTTGAAGGCAAAACAGTCACATTTACAATGTTTATAAGGTATGTGTTTGTCATAAGAAGCTTGATCCTCAACCTACTGTTTTCGGACTGTTTTGGTTATAAAAAATTCAAAAATTATTTGAACTTTGGAATTAAAACCCCTAAAAGGCACAACAGCATCATATAGGTTACTGCCGTACCAAGTTTGAAAATCCCAAGTGGTATAGTTTTTTAATTATGATCCGGAAACAACACAAAGTCCGAATATCGGATCGTTTTTGGTCTCAATTACAAAAATTATTTGAACGTTGGAGGTGAAACCCCTTAAAGGCACAACAGCATCATGTAGGCTACTGCCATACCAAATTTGATGTTTCCATGTGGTAAAGTCTTTTAATTATGCTCCGGAAACGAGACAAAGTCCAGAAATCGGACGGTTTTTGGTCAAAATTTAAAAATTATTTGAACGTTGGAGGTGAAACCCCTAAAAGGCACAACAGCGTCATGTAGGCTACTGCCATACCAAATTTGAAGTTTCCAAGTGGTACAGTTTTTTAATTATGCTCCGGAAACGAGACAAAGTCCAGAAATTGGATGGTTTTTGGTCAAAATTTCAAAAATAATTTGAACCATTGAGATGAAACCCCTAAAAGGCACAACAACATCATATAGGCTACTGCCATATCAAATGTGAAGTTTGTAAGTGGTATAGTTTTAGAGTAATGCTCCGGAAACCATTTCGGACGGACGCACACACGAACGCACGCACGCACGCACGGACGTCGTAGCGGGGGTATAATTAGCCTGATATTTTTTGCCAAAGAACACACATTCCTATTTAAAATACAGATAAAAAAAAAATTTGACCATTGTTTTTGTGATAACATGCTGAATTTACCAAAAGTCTAAACTTTTATTTGGCATGATGCACAGATTCTTATAATTATAAGGAACATTACTACATACATCATTAAATTACAAATTGAAAATAATAATGATTAGTGATACAACAGATATTACAGTTTTGGAAAACAAACAACTTAACCGACTAATGAAATATTATGAAATCTAGAAAGCATATATCCATGAAACCTAAGAACCTAAAACCAAAAGCAAAACTTGAGTTGCATATTATACTTTTTTGAATATTTTTGAAATACAGCATATAATCATTTCTATTTACGCTGACATGTACCTGACTGAGGATGTATATTTTATTACAAAAGGATTCAGTATAATTAAATTATTAATTTGAATAAATTATTTTTTCACGTCAATATATGAATAAATGCATACGAACAAATTAAAACAAATGCTATTTAGTCAGAAGACAATTTCCTATTTTCTTAATATAGAATCAGGGATGGATTATGGAACTTTTGAAAACTATTTCCCATACCGTAATAAGAAATATTTTGATATGTCTAGACTTCATTTCAATGGCAAGCGCCCATCTCATGAATAGTCATAGCAGGCCGAAATTATCGATATAACCTGTCAATATCTATGGTCAGATATCTCTTAAAAATCATCAGCTTTATAACAAGTATATTAGTCGTCACAAAACGTTAAAAGTGGAATTCAGCATAACCAAGAAATACATAAAATACCGACTCACACATGTGAACAAGCACTGCCCCTCCCCACGCGAGAACTCGCATTGGATCCGAGCCCATCTGGGCGGAACGAACTGGTTTGGAAGTTCTTCTTGTCGCGAGCTTAATTTCCAGACGACAAATTGGCGCAAGTGAAACCGTCTATCGGATCAATCCACATATGCGCGGTTTTATATCAATTATCCCCATTTTCCCTTCATCTGCCATGCGAAATAAAAGTATTCTTAGATATTGACATTAATATGATTTTTTTAAAGTTTAATTATTTCGAATTATTGACAAATTTGACTCGATACATGTGTAAATAAATTCAGTATGTTTCATCACATTCCACAATTACAGTGAACGTACATATTTTCCTTACTCAAACAGCACGACATTCCTACAATATTTAAAACCGAAATTATACAGTATCGCCGAAGAATGAATTTTGACTTTGTCCCCGATAGTTTTACAGTTTTCTTTTGTTTTGTACATATTGTACTACAGTGAATATAAGTACTGGTAAAATTAATCTACCCTCGTTATGTGAATTACAGATACCAATCCAAATGTGTTTAATCAAAGGATTTCATCCACACAAAAAAAACATTAATTGTACACTGCAAGCTTCCAAATTGAACAATGATTATGTCAAGTCGACCAGTAGACGCTCGGTACCGAATATGAACTCTTTGACAGTCTTTAGGGAATGCGAATCTAATAGTACGTCAGTGACACTACATCCGCCACTTTTTACAAGCGAGAGAAAGATGCACGATTCAATGTCGACTGTTTTTGGACGACCCAAGTCTAAGGCGTCATGAAGAAGTATGATTTTGTCAAAAATAACAATGAACAGGTAACTATTTACTGGTGTTGAAATTATTTTCGTGTGACAATGTGTCAATCGGTGTATTTGAACACGATATTTACGTAGTATCACAAAAACTGTGCCCTGTCATTTTTCATCAGAAATGAAAGTTGTTTACACGATGAATTTTAATTACGTACGATCTAGCCGATGAGTAAAACTATGATCAAAGCTGATGGAGATTTAGTTTATATATCTAGGAACAATGTTCAGTCAATTATATTTCATTACCTGCAACGGAAATAACGTATCATCTTTTTTCGTTCAATGTACACTTTATGACGTAAACAAAAAGTCAAACATGGCGCCAAGTTCAAATGGCTTTGAAGTTGATTTTGGAATAATAGGTGTAACTCCAATATAAATGTGTGAATTCCTATTATATTGGTACCAAATATTGCTAAAAGCTTTTTTAAGGCAGAAGATATTTATTTATATGGAATTATCCATTTAATAAATGTATATATAGTTCTAAGTTGGGAATGTCAGGGAATGTACATTTATGTACACCCTGCCACCTGGATGGCGTTTCGTGTATGTACATTTATGTTCAGGCTGGCGCTAAGGGGATTAACTCGCCCAGACCATTGTGACGGTGACACGATCATTATGACGTCATTCGAAAGAAACAAATATACATCATATTTGGGGCCTTCATTGGTAAAATTTAACCATTTACAGATGCATCCACATTTGAAAATGAAACCGCATGGTTAAATTATACTTCATTTCTGTTTTGGAAAATATTGCAACATAATTTTGAAATCATCGTTGACACCTCTTGAGACTGAAACTCCGACAACAGCAGACATCATATCAAACAACCAATATTAATATCTAACTTTTGTCTGCCTAGTGCATATTATTCTTATCTTGGAATCAACGTTTAGAAATATAATTCTTTGATTATCTGTGTTAATCAACTTAATCTGAAAACATTTATAAGTCAAGGTTGAAAACGTTAACATGGAAAACGACCACGCTTGCTAACGACTGCTTAAGGGCTGGTCGTGGTCGTTAATTTATCATTTAAGGATTATCCTATCTTAAAGGGGTAGTAGCACGTCTTTAGAGAAACATGTCAAAGCCTGAAATCTGCTAAGTTCTTCGATGATCTTGTTATTTTGCCAGTTAATGGTGTAGTCATGACTTGTATTGTCGGCGATGATGGATTCGATGTCGTTCTTCCAAACTTACATCTAATAATCGTTGACTCTTGAGGTTTCCTCAATATTAGATTTACCACAGCTGCATTTTATGTGTTAACAAGGCCTGCTGTGTCTGGCCACTGAGATGATTTTTCTTGAAAACAAGAACTATGTTGGTTTCTTGTTTTTAATATACATGTAGGGAAAACTGATCGGGAAAGGGGCAGTTTCCTGACAGAGATGCTTGGGTCGCGAGTTTTCTTGATGGCCTGGTTGACAAAATTGGTTGGTTACTCATTGTAGTTTGTTAAGACATCTCTGCGGTGGTCTAGTGTTGAGCAGATATTCTTAAAACGTCGGGTTAATGTAGATATGGCACTCTCTGCACTTGGAGTGGATTGCAGAGTTGAAATGGATATTCTGGTCTGCAGGGTCTTGGACTGTTAATCTTCCTGTTGAATTCGCTGGAATCTGCGAAGAGAGACTTGGACAAGAGAGAAGGGGACGAGGAGTCGGAACAAGTGCTAAGCTGTATTGTAATGGACGGTGTTCCCTGAGCAGACATGGAAGTGGGCTTTATTGTATCTTTGTGGACCTTAATTGTTGCACAGGTAAAATGCGCAGAGTTGTTTTTATGTGTTGGGCCAAACTCGTTTTTGCTCTAGGACCGTTTCAGTTAGGCGTGTGGGTCCTTCTTCCACTGCTGCTTTGTTGTCAGTCAGGGTGTTGAGATGTGTCCATAACGATGGTAACTCGGCCTTTGTCAGCAGTAGAAAGAGTGATTTCATGGTCATCTCTGAGTTTCCCTAGGGTTTCCCATTCAACATTGTTTTTCTTTTCTAAAGGCATTGATATGTTTATCTATATTAGTATTGATAAGTGTTTCTTCTTGCAAGATGTTAGCAGTCTGGTGCCACAGGAAGTCGATTTGCCTCCAGGTGCTCATTTTTGAAGTCTCCACCAAGACAATGAACAAGTCACTGGGATGGTCGGGACAAATTTAAGGCCTCAGGAAAGAAACTCTAGGTTTCTGCTGCATAGGTTGACGGTTCTTTTGATGTATTCGTCTCGTGGTCGTGTACTTTTAGATTACAATGCGCTTGATCTTTATGAATTTATTGGCATGGCTTTTCGTGATATTGGCTTCTGGTTTTTGATCGATAGCTGTCTTATGGTAACATAGTTTGGGTTATATCTCTGTGCTTCATGTTGATTTAAATATACATATGGGAAGTACCCCACGAGCCTTTCAGCTGCAAAAGTTGCCTGATAAGAAAGAAGGCGATGTGGTTGTAGAAATAATCGTATGGTGTATGATAGAACCATTATTTAACAGTTAAACAACAAGAAACCTCATTATTTTTTCCATGTTAATTGGTAAATATGTACAGAAAACATTGTCAACTTTAACAACTTTAAAAAAAACACCAAAAACCTTTCATCGGTCCTCTATATAACAAAGATATCGCCCTTCAAAGTTCGCGAATTTTAGGCTTCTCAATTTGCCAGTCTGAAAAGGGATTCTACCGGATGAACGATATTGCCTTTACTGCGCATGCCCGAAGTGTTTTATGAAATCATATACAGAAAGGAAATGGGCCTAATCAATGTAAATATAACAGACAATGGTGGTAAATAAACAGAATAAACATGTTTTAGCACGATTTGGAAGCTTCACCTGTCTGGCAAGAAAACATGAGAGTAGTAATTAAACAGTTATGGCACTTCGTAACTGATTGTGTAATTACGGGGAGTCGCGCTTGGGATATTTCACACTCTTTGACAATGTTATTACAATAATTAGGGGAGGTCAACAATAGGGCAAACTAGATCCAATCAAAAATTAAATTTTTAGAATTTATCATATGCATTGTATCTGTCTTGAGATGAACACATTCAGTACAGACACATGAGATTGAGTATTTCGCGTTTACAGTAACTTCAATAAGGTAGGCTTTGGTCACATGACATCTAATAGAAGTTATGTAAACTAAACTTGTTCATTCAAACTTATATATATATATATATATTTATCATTTCAGGCAGTTGCTTTGCGTTAGAAGTTTACAAATACTTAAAATGTAAAATAACATTATCTCAAACAAAGATATAGAATGGTATCTATTTTACGCTGATGAGTTGTCTCTTTGTAAACTAACATTGTTTCTTTATTTGATTGAGAAACGCTCAAGACATGATGAAACATGGTGTCAAAAGGTGTTTCGAATTGTTTTGCGAACAGGGCAACTACTACAATTTCATGATATGATGCCTCAATGACGCTCTATTTCCGAATGTTTCGTAGTGTGTAGATAGCAAAACCTCATTCACATTACATAAAATTACTTCAAGGATTATTCATAAGTTATTTAAAACATTTCTCTTACTTGTTTAACTTGTCTTCAATGTTATATGGCCACTCATCACAACATGTAAACTTAGAAATACTAAATTCAATTCATCACTATATCGTTATATCTAAGAGATTTTCAGAACACGATTGAATATTAAGATTTTCCCTTGCTGAAATATACTTATGTTTATACCATTTAATTAAGGTATAAGTCTGAGCATTAAATTGCTTTGTTGTATGTTTTAAAAATCGTTGTTTCAATATTGTCACTGTATATTATATGTGTACTGACCTGTCCATGTTTATGTTCGTCACTATTTTGTTAGGGAGCGGCATTAATATGAACATATTTTTTTGTCAACCCCGTTTCTTTTTTTAAATAGATATGTTTAAACCACATTCATATTTTTTAGGGAAGAATAGGCAATCTCGTCATTTGCGAAACAAAGTACCATGTAGTCTCATTGATGAATTGACTTTAGATCCCTCTGTAAAAGCCGTGATTAAGCTGCCCAATACTATATCCCCCGCTTCGCGCTAAACGCGCGGCGGGGGATAATGAACAGAGATATTTTACTATAACAAATATCTACGGAAGGACCTATAATCTATCAAAAATCAACTTTATGGCTGAATATTTATTCATCTATATTTTGGATTATGATAGTTTAAACGAACAGTACCAATTACCCTTACTCTGATACTTAGGGTTGTTTTGTTTAAGGATCTTTATGCCATTCATAATTTTGTTTATTACTTAGGGATGGGCGGCTCTAAGTAGTTCGCAACTCACGATCTTATTTGAAATTGTTAATTATTTTGATGTCACATTATATAAAAGAATATTGTCTCATTAATAAAAAAAACTTTTATTGACCACGCACAACCGAAAGGTAAGGTAAGACGTCGTTAGCTTTAGTTTGACAAGCCTAGTGAGGAATATATGACGTCACTGTTTGACGTCATGTTTAATGACGTCATAGAGCTGTGACGTACCGACAGTTCGGCCGGCGACTCTCCCACCTAGCGCCGCCTTGGAGATTTAAACTTGTATTTACGGCAAAGAAAACATCAAAAGGTCTTGATTTCCCATTAAAAATGTTGTAGTAATGTGTGACTTTCGCAATTTAAGTATAAGATTTTTCATCTATATCTCTCAATTGAAATATAAGATCCAGGCGAATCATCAATGGATGCAACAAAATTCCGTCAACCAATCAAAATGCGAGTTATTTTTAGAAAAACTGTTATTCCCATGACTATTATGCAAACTTTAATACCCGCCATATCCTTGCCCGCTTGGGTAAGAAAATACCTACTAATTGACGTTTATTTTGTTCTGTAGTATATGTGCAACAATTAGAATGATCCTTTTTACAAAGGTTTTTTTTTCAAAACTGGAAATTTGAACAAAGAATTTAGATCATGACAACTGCTTAACTCACCATCATTGGAAGGCTCCATGAAGTATCTTCACCAAAGACAGTGTCATTTTCATAACGATCATGTGGCACCTTTGAAAATGTCTTATTAAGTTTTCCATCAATGTACCAGCTAACATCGAAGAAATAACTGGACTGAGACCCATCAAATCTTCGATTACAGTGAAAGAATAACCGTTGGTCCTTGACTTGAGTAGCCTCAATTGTCTCCTTTATGAAGGGTTCAACCTCTGCCTTTGCTCCGGGTCTCAAATGAGCAAACGTTGCTAAAATGGAGAATCAAAATATTACTATTGATTTCAGTGACACACAGGTCTGCCGTTGACAGCATTTTACTTCAGCAGTTAGTACATCGAAATTCATTCAATCTGCCTCACCTCCATGAAACAAAAATTATGATAAGTTTGTTTACGCTCCAATTGAGATTTTTCAAGTTCAGTAACGCCTCATTTACAGAGGCTTCAATCAGTCAAGCTTAACCTTACCTGTACAGGGTATGTATCCAGTTTCAGAGCTCTTGCCAGGAGGACATGGCTTGTTGTATTCTGAAAAAAAATAACATATCAGTAAACATTCAATACTTGACAAAAACATGAAGTTAAAATGTTGGTAAATGCTGTAGGATTACATTGAATTGTGATACTCGAGAAAAGGATAACAGCCCCTTTCTTGAGCGTGTTGGTTTGTTAGAAGTCTTCAGGAACATCGATATATTTTCGAACTCTTTACCAGTAAGGATGAAGGAGCACCCAATCTGACATATAACAATTCAATTGGACTTTTTATATCACAAACCGAAGCAGTATTTTCCTGGACAACTGTCCAAAGGTTTCAGAAGCGCTACCCGAAATGAGCCACAGTTCTTCAGCTTGATGTTGATTTGAGTTTCACAGCATTCCGTTAGTCCTCGCTTGCAGGCAATACGATTCACGATTCCTTCCGACATACTTGGCGTCGAACCTTTAAGCAAATTTAGAATAACATAATTGACGTATTCAATCTTTCAAAAATTCACTTATTAGGGTTATGACTGGTGAATTGGACCATTCTTAAACTTTTAGTCTCCATTTACCATAATAACATGGCACATAATGGCACATGTTGTAAGACTAGACAAAATCATTGAAATAGAAAGTTAACGGTGACCTTTACAGATATTTATCATTTATTATTGCAAATCAAGATATATCATTTAATTTTCTGTGCGCATGCAAAACACCCTCACATCGACGTTGCATGCCATTCATCAACATGCGTTAGGTTGTCTTGAGTAATACTGGACAAATCTTAGACAAGCTCATTTTTATCCCCCGCAACAACGAAGTTGCGCGGGGTATTAAAATGGGTACCGTCCGTCCGTCCGTCCGTTACACTTTTTGTCCGGCTCATAACATCGTAACTAATCAACCATTTCAATTCAAATTCGTCATGGAAATGAAGAAACGTGTAATAATATGTCATGAGTAACAATTTACTGATAATCTACATAAAATAGTAGGATTTTGAAGAAAAAGTGGTAAATTTGTAAGAAATCTGTGTTTACATATGATCGAATTGATCATATTATCAGTTTCCTTAATATCTTATTTTTTTTGTTATTTTGTGCGACAAAACTTAGTCAGCAATATGATAAGGAAAACCTATATATGTTGTGCAATTTGTGGGGGATATAGCTCGACCATGTCAGCTGCTTGTTTAAGTTCATTGAGAGTCTGTCGAGATCTTTGGTGCCTGGATGCAGAGCAGGCAGGAAGATATCTAGGTCAATCAAAGTTATTACATCTCTCCGTACTCCTAAGCCAAAAACTGTACCGAGAGTAAGGTGCATCAATTTCAACAACCTTATCCAAGTCCCCATAGCAACTAATAGATATGAAGGAAAATATAATCTCAAACTGTGTTTTCTAAATGCTCGCTCTGTTCGCAACAAAGCCAATGAAATTCATGAATACATAGTGGAACACGACATTGACATCTGTGTAATAACTGAATCTTGGTTAAAGAATGGTGATGGCACGATAATCAATGATATGCTTCCTGACGGATACTCCTATATTCTGAAGAATAGAGACACCAGGAAAGGTGGTGGTCTTCTCATCTTATTCAAGTCCCCAATCAGTGTGGAACAATTGAGCACGAGCGCTGACCATTCTCTGGAGTTTCTGGATCTGTTGGTTAGAACAGGAAACACCCTTATAAGGCTTGTACCTGTATACCGACCCCCGTCGTCACAAGCACACAGAGTATCTCGGTCGACAATGTTAACTGATCTTGCTAATCTGTTTGAAGTTGTTTCCTCATCAAACCATCATCTCTTTATAGTTGGTGATTTCAACATCCATGTGAATGATAGAAGAGGTCTGTCATCTGAAAATTTCTCGGATATTCTCTTCACAGCAGGATTGACACAACATGTATCTTCACCCACACACAAGAGTGGACATACACTGGATCTCGTCATCACCAAGGCAGATGACGTCATAATTGTGTCATTAGATGTCGTCGATCATGGCCTCTCAGACCATTACAGTGTGTTTACTTCCCTTAATCTGCAGAAACCAGGACCTGTACGAAAATGTATCACATACAGAAAGACACGTGACATAGATACTGATAAGTTTGTTAGTGACGTCAATGAGTGTCTTACGAGCAGGCCAGTCCTTGATTCTTCATCAGCATGGGCAGACACGGTAGATGAAAAGGCTTCTGCGTACAACGAAGTATTGGCTGAAGTTCTGGATCTCCATGCTCCACAGAGAACTGCTAATATTGTAATACGACCCAAATCAGTTTGGATAACTAAGGATATTCTGAAGGCTAAGCATGGCAGGCGTCATGCAGAAAAGAGTTGGCGGAAAACCAAATTGGAAGTTCACAGGCAAATATTCCAGCATGCTCGAAATAAAGTTAATAAGCTTGTTGATATATCGAAGCTGGCCCACATCAAAGATAGTGTAAGCAAGAATAAGCACAATTCCAAACAGTTGTTTTCTCTTGTCAAGAAGTTGACTGAAGTGAAGGTAATGACCGCCGAACGAAGTGAGTCAGAATCCAAACTTCAGGCAGACAAATTGGTTGACTTCTTCACCAACAAAGTCGATAAGATAGTTTCGGACCTCACCGAACAACAATCACATCAGGATCCCCTGCTATTCGACAGTCAATTTGAAGGAACAAGCATTTTCACCAAGTCAGTGGATCAGACAAATCATGCAAACTAGATCCAGTACCAACATGGCTCTTGCGCCCATGCTTGCCTGTTATGACATCAGCAGCCTGTTCAGTCATCAATAGCTCCCTTGACTCTGGTAAAGAACCCCACTGTTTCAAGCAGGCCCTCGTAACTCCAATACTGAAGAAACCCTCACTTGATCCACTGGAACTAAATAACTATCGACCCATATCTAACCTTCCATTTATTTCTAAAATAATGGAGAAGGTGGTCTTGAAGCAACTGAATCTGCACATTTCAAACAATGATGTCCAGGAACCAGTTAAGTCTACTTACAAAAGGTCCCATTCAACAGAAATTGCTCTACTCAGGGTGTACAACGATGTCCTCCTATCCATGGATAAACAGGAAGTTGTTTTGCTGGTCTTGCTTGACCTCTCAGCCGCATTTGACTCTGTTGACCATTGCATTTTGCTATCCCGCCTCAGGCATACATTTGTGAGGCATACATTTGGCGTTGAAGGCCTAGTCCTTGACTGGTTGGAATCCTACCTACATGAGAGAACAATGCGTGTACAAATCGACGGGGTCTTTTCTGATCCAAGAGACCTCAAGCGTGGAGTTCCCCAAGGATCTGTCCTGGGCCCTGTCCTCTTCTCTATGTACATTAAACCTCTAGGCAGTATAATCCGCCGTTATTCACTCAGCTTCCACAGTTATGCTGACGATCAACAGCTGTACATCGGTATAAAACACAACAGAATCCTAGAGGGGGTTGATCAACTCCAACTTTGCATCAAGTGCATTTAGGACTGGATGACAGCAAATTTTCTCAAACTGAACAGTGGTAAAACGGAGTTCATAATCTTAGGAACACCGCAACAGCTCACCAAAATTAGCAGTACAAAACTGTTTGTAGGATCATCCTCTGTGTTTCCGTCCTCCTCTGTTAACAATCTTGGAGTTGAGATGGACAAATATATGTCTGGAAAGGCGCAAGCACTCAAAATCGCAAGAATGGCAAATTTCAAGCTCCACACCATCGGTAGAATCCGAAAATATTTGGATTCTGATACCTGCAAAACATTGTTTCACTCCTACGTCACATCTAAGCTTGATTATTGTAATTCTCTTCTAGCATCCAAATCCGGCATCATTTGACATCTTCAGAGAACTCAAAACAAAGCAGCCCACCTCATTACCCGCACCCGACAGCATGAACATTTCAGCCCAATCCTCAGACAACTACACTGGCTACCCATCAAACAGCGTATAACCTTCAAAATCCTGACCCTCACCTTCTCTGTCCTCAACTGTGACACTGCTCCAAGTTACCTGAAAGATCTTCTTACACCATATCTTCCTGCCCGTAAACTCCGATCATGTGACCAAATTCAGCTGTGTGTCCCTGTGACAAAGACAAAGTTAGCCACTCATGCTTTCTCTGTTGCCGCCCCCATTCTGTGGAATAGCCTCCCAATAACTATTAAATCTGTGGACTCTGTTAGGTCATTCCGCTCTGCATTGAAGACCTATCTCTTTGACCAGTAACCCTTTTAGTTCCTTTTAACTTTGTAAAGCACCAGTGAGCAGCCACCGGTTGGAAATTCGATGCTATATAAGTACATTATTATTATTGGATTAAGGTCCGAGGACTGTGTTGCTAATGGTATTCTTGCGTTTTGTAATGCAGATCCTCATTGACGTTACGGGCACGTTGGGTCGAACATTGTCCATCAAAACAACATTTGGACCGTCTGCAAACCGCCTGACTATTTGATGAAGGATAGTATACGACATGTCATAGTACCCCTTAGAATCACCAAGTCTGTGCGACTACCAGGGCAATTGCCACCCTATCGACTCTATACCATCAAGGAATCTCTTCCAAACTTGTCACTTTCCAATAAAGTATACATTTGGGTTAGCGTTATCCCTGTTGACACGTCACCTGCCAGCTGCCATCATGGAAGTCGAGGCCTTAACCATGACACGTCCGTGAAAAAGACATCACGCCTGTGAAATCTTTGCCATTGAACTTGATTTTTAGAACATTGAACACTGGCTCTTTTTTATCTTGGGAGGGGATGAGTCCGTACAGCTTGATGATAAGCATGAAGTCTGTTACGAAACAGGTTGTGATGTGACAATTGCCCACCTTGTTTGATGAAGGCCCTGTTCAGTCTAACACCATCTTGAAATCAATGTTGGCTAGTCAGAACACCGAAATATCGATCCTATTATGCCGTTGTCTCCCACTTCTATGTTATTCTTGGAGTTAATTGATTGCCTGGTATCATGTCCACAACCGGGACATGACACTTTGCGACTTTGCACTTTTATGCCGCCGACCCTTCGTTTGCGGTGTTGCCAGTTCCTGAGGGTGTGTTCAAATCCCACATGGAAAAAGAAAAAGTACAAGAATATGTAGTATTGAAGATAGTGTGATCCCAAATATACACTTTCTAAATGGCATTTATCTCTTATACATTCAGCTATGGGAGATGTGCCAATCAACATATATCAGAGGGGTAATGAATGTAACAACAGCTTAACTACCGCATGTTGGACCTCCATTTTTGTGGATGAAAGCTGTACGTATCAAGCTCAACTGTATGCAACTGCAAATACATCACATTTCGTTCGTTTCGATCAATCTTTGAACTTTGATATGTGAATAATATTTTTCACATGAAGGAATATGTTTGGTTAAATTTAGATTTTCTGAAAGTCCAATGGCTAATTATTTGTTGAACTGAGAAAGTAGTTTCGTGGAGCGTTCACACCACGTGGAAAAGTTCACTCAAGCATGAAGGAGTTGTTTTTATGAGTTCCTGTGAAACGAACCTCTCAAAATTTTGATCACATGACCGCATTGTCAACAATGTCAACTTACAGAAATATGTGTAAACTTTAGAATGTGAAATTGTTAAAGAAAAGAGTTTTATAATGTGTTTGTTCACATGGTCATAAACTGATTGAAAATCGTAAGTTAAACTTAAATAACTGGCGAAGATCCAATCAGATAGGAACATATCCGTTGAAATCCAAAGTTTTTTTGTTTTTTTTTTAAATAACCCATTTCATATTTACCATAACCAATATTAATGGAAATGTCTTACACATGTTCAACGCGTGTTTCTTCCATATATAGTATTTTTCAAATCAATATTCAGAAATAAAATATGAAGAACCGTATAGTTTTTTAGAAGCCTGACCTATAATGATCAAAATTGAAATGTCTTTAGTACTTAGGAATGAAATTCAAGGATAATGAATATGATTTGCATGAATATCATTTTCAAATAAATTCCTTTAAACTAATTGGTTAATGGCCATGGTTAAACTTTAAACGGATTTCTACAATACTAAAATGTATATGCTTAAATATATATAAAGGGAATTTTTGAGAATGACAATGATGACAATTTTTAATTTATAATGATGTTTCTGTAAGCATTTGTCCTGCAAGCAATTGCAATATGACCTATACTTTCTGGAATTAATTCCAACTCTAGATATACCCTTAATAAAATAAACAGCAAAAGTCAAAACTACCAAAACATCTTTTAATAAATTTACCTTTTTGAAAAGTACATCTTCATTTAATCAATGATTTGTTAGAATTTGTTAGAGTATCAAAAAATAGATATATTATTGTTTATGCAGATGTATTTCTGTTCACATGCAAATTTATTTATTCATTATTCATTGGCCCTGTAACCCTTGCGAAAAGATAAACAAAAATCAAAACGCAAAACAAACTACCGTTCTCTTAAAAGGAAGCCGTAAATACCGTTGGTCCTCTAAACAAAACATTTAAAATTCACGGTTCGCGGGCAGCGTGATAATATCATTTAAAACTTGGATATGATATGATATTGGACAAGTAAATCTATAACATAAATATAAGATAAAATTAATGATATGCAGTCTCTCAATGAAACTACAGCTCCGCAGTCCTGCTAAGTAAAAGGCTAAATCCGCCAGTCGGCGTTTTACGTCCAATCTACAGTATGCCATACCATTGTGTTGCTGTCAACTGTCCCAGACTATCTCCTAATGAAGTCTCCTTAAACAAAATATATCCGGTTCCGGTAGAGTTAGGACGTTTTCTCGCTGAGCTTTAAGGAAAATTGCTGAAAACATATGTTTCAAGCATTGTCTTGTGGCAGTAAGCACCCCAAGCCATTCCTAATCTTTAGCATTGTGGTATTTTACTCACAGATACTCACATATTTCTTCATAAAATGTGGACGGAAAACTAACAGGACGCCATCTTGGATTTCTGTGGTTCAACGTGGGACCCACATATTGTTCGAACTTTTCTTGGATAGGGAAAGTGAAATAATCCTAGAGTAGGATGAAATGAAACAAGAACAAGGACAAGGATTCAATTAAGGGAAAAGACAAAGTTTCATGGACGTGTAGAATGTAAGTATTGCAATGACCATTATTGTCGTAAATGTCTTGACATATCAGAAGCACAATTCAAGGGTTTTGCCATTCCATCACTCCACTGGTATTGTCCTAACCGTTTTCGAAAACATAGAGACTGATAAAGAAATAGATGATAGATAAGGAAAAGGCAAATGTGTTGGCTGATTTCTTCACGTCAGTTTCACAAGAGAGGATTATTCCGTCTTAGCGAATATATATCAGAAGATAAAGGTTGCTCCCCAAGCGGATAAGATATCAATCTCAGAAGATATAGTAATGAAGAGACTTCAGGAACTCAACACAAACAAATCACCAGGACCAGATGAAATATGTCAAGGATTATTTACGGAATTTAGCACTGTACTAGCCAGACCATTATATTTGCTTTACAGTAACAGCATATTAACCGGAAGGATTCCTATTCATGGAAGAATGACAATATACCAGCTATATATAAGAAAGGTGACAAGAAATATGCAGGAAACTACAGACCAGACAGTTTAACGAGCATCATCTGTAAGACTCTGGAAAGAATTGTCAAATGATCATGTGATAAATCATATAAAAGAGAACAACATATTTAGTGATAAACAGTATGGATTCATATCTGGACGTTCAACGTTAATACAATTACTAGATGTGATGGAACACTGGACAAGCATCCTTGAAAGGGGAGGAAGTATAGATGTGACGTACTGTGACTTCATGAAAGCGTTTGATAAAGTATCACATAGACATGTGCTCATTAATTAAGGACATTTGGTGAGACATATAAAGACTTGATTGGACATTTCTTAAGTAACAGAACTCAAAAAAGTTATTTTTGGAGGGGCAACATCAGATAACAAGCCAATCTCGAGTGGGATCCCACAGGAATCTGTACTTGGATTGTTGCTTTTTGTACTCTTTATTAATGACCTTCCAGTTTTGTGGGTGTATAATATATTTGATCGACAGTAAATATTGGGATGTCATGTTAGCTTGTGTTGTTATGACATAACGAATGCATACAACGGGGGAATCACGGGCCTTTCCAAACTCATCACGAGACAGTCACGCTTCAGTGCGTATTATTCTGTTCGCCGGCCTAATTAGGTGCTGTGTGTATAAGGTCGTAATTATGTCGTTACAAGGTCTATTTCTGAAATTAAAAGTCAATTCATTGTCAAACTGTTACCCCTTTTTCATGAATCCCGAAAGTTGCCATATAACTGTTCAGCCAATCCTAAAATCCCTGTCTTGGTTACAATGCTAGATAACTTGTAAAGATCACTCCGCAATCATATTTCTTGGATGTAACTCACCGTTGAGCCATACAGGGAACAAGGAACCACATCGATCAAGTTCTGGACACTTGCTTATAAGGTCCGAAGATGCGTTCCCATCAATGCGGTACCAGTCAGTCTTCAGGTAGCGGTCACATTCTTCGATATCGAACGGCGTCGATGAGTGAGTTATCACACGGTTGTCATGTGACAAGGTTTTGTAGTTCATGCATGGGTCTGCGCCTGAAACGTATCAAATCAATATTATATCCTGCAATTAATATCCTAATTCCAACATAATTTACAGCTTGAAGTTTAAAGCGAGGCCATGAGTGATGTGACAAGTTCTTGGTAAAACTTATGCATCTACTCCTTCTCATGAAGTAATCAGGTAAAATATTCTGGATAGCCTTATTCTCACATGTACAAAAACGACAAAACAATGTTTGCAACTTTAATGTCAGCAATAGTAAATCTTAAAACACTCTATGCACCAATTCAGCATAAAAAATGTCATTAACAGTGCATTTTGTGGTTTTATCTAACAAATAATAAACTGACGAAATGTCTTCATAATTTAGCTAAAAGAAAATTCAATTCCTATTTGAAACCCGCAGTAGTCTTTGAAAGGGGAATGGCAAGTATTTTTGCATCAAATATTTCTATATATACATGTGACAGTGAGCTTTCGAAGTTGTATTTTTTATGTTCTAATTTGGAGCGAATATACTATCGAACGGGAGAAATGACTACAGTCTCTATGAATCAAAAAATAATCAGCATATAGGATATCCCTACATTGATATCGTATACGGCCAATGCTTTATCATTAAACAATCTATATCTCAATAATCGTTCATGTCAACGTTTTAAAGTATTCACATAATTTGAAATAGTTTTGTAATCGTCACCATGGTTAACAAAGAATAGATTTGAATCAACATGCTAACAGTTCATATCTGCTTAACACATCATTTATTATTGGTTAACATTATGACACATTTTCGATCTGTTATTTAGCAAATATATTTTAAAACAAAATTTTCAAATAAAAAAGAGAAACATTCAGCTTTCTTGGGATTGAGATAAATCGCAAATAGGTAAATACATGTATATCAATATATGATACTTCATGTATCTTTTCAAGTCACAAACGTTTTTTGTACCGTGTCCGTATTCTGATAAGGTTGATTATATATACAATCAGTTTATACCTCTTTTAGACAATACCTTCTTCCAATTAATTCCTTTTGACGATGTATATGTAGAGATAATTACCCGAGGAAGTTTGTCATATGGCTTTTACGAAACGAGTGTGAATTATTGTATTACCCGAGCGATACCGATTCTACTCAAATTTTCCATATTAGAAATATCCATGAAACGGGCAACGGCTGGCTACAGTGACGTCACGAACAATGGTGTTATCACGTCACAGGCAAATAAATACTGGCAAAAGTGATTTGTGCACTCGTGCTCATATTGAAAATATGTCACAACTTACTTTCAACCATATAGGTATAAAGATTTGTTATAAACTCACCTATGACTACAACGAGAATACAAGACACGTAGAACAAAGCATTTTTAAATAGACATACAAGAACGAAAGTATGACTTTTTAATAATAATAATAATAATATCACTTTATTATCCTCAGTACATACATACATTGTCGGAAATTCGGGTGGTGCCTAAGCACCCGGCAGTCACAGTGCAGCGCCAGTTAATGCGTTGTTCTGCCTTTACAATGCTGAGTGTCAAGCAAGACAGCAACAACTCCCACCTTTTAATGTCTTTTGGTATGACACGACCGGGAATCGAACCCCGGTCTACCGGGTGACGAGCGGACACTCTACCGCAACTATGACTTTCACTTTCATGGTGTCAAAATAGTTACTACTTACACAAGCAGAGCTGCAGACAAATATAACACGCCAGCAATCCCAGCACACCCCGAGCATGAGGCCACGCCATGGTTGATGTGGAGTAGGAAAGACGGACGCTTTATAATGGTGCTGTTGTCATGCGGTTCTGTTGTGAGATGTGATTGGTTGTAGTCTAACAACATTGGAATGAGTCCTGACAAAACACGTTCAAGGTTATCTCTGAATATGTTGTTTTAATTTTATCTATCATGACTAATATTTAGATCATAATTTTCTTTTAAACTTCTTAATTACACGTATATATGTATGGAGAGTACAAAAATTGTTATTCAAACATAATTAATACTCATAAACTGGGCACAAAAAGAAACGCATCACTAAAATCAACTTTTCAAATTGCAATAATTTAGCAATTTATGTTAAAATCGATTAAATTGTATTCATTATCATCAGTTCTAGTTAATACAACACAGTGATGCGCATCTTTTGATGTTTTGTCGCCAAAATTATGCTCCATGATAAAAAGGTGCATGCATAAAAATCTGTAAGTATGTTGCACGTGAAACTTCGGATATTACACCCTGGTAATAGTGGGTATAAAAGCACATCAGTCCCATTACGATTCATTCACAGCTTTTTTCTACATGCAACCTGCAAAATGCCACGACTTAACGAAGAAAACCGAAATCGAGCAATTAGGCGTATGGAACGCAGGGAAAGCCATCGTTCAGTTGCAAGACACTTCAACGTGAATCAAAGCACGATTTCACGTCTTTGGCAGCGCTACAGACTGCACAACTCCACCCAAGACCGACCAAGATCAGGACGACAAAGGGTGACCACTCCTGCTCAGAACCGCTACATCAGGATCTTTCAACTGCGTCACAGAACTTTAAGTGCTACTTACACCGCCGACAACGTTCCTGGTCTTCGCAGAGTATCGGCGCAGACGATTAGAAACCGACTACGAGAACATGGTATACAACCAATGAGGCCTTGTACAGCTCCATTTCTGCTGCGTCATCATCGCCGTGCCCGTCGCCACTGGTGCAGGAAAGTTCGCAGATGGACCCTAGTCTAATGGAGGAGGATATGGTTCAGCGATGAATCTCGGTTCCAGTTTTTTATCATCATGATGGGAGAATGCGCATCTATAGACGACGCAACGAACGTTATATCCAACAATGCATCCGTAAATCGACAGATACGGCGTTGGCAGTGTCATGGGGGGGGGGGGGGGGGGGGGGGGGGGGTTGTCATATCGATGAATGGGAGAAATGATCTCGTGCCAATTTGTGTCCATTTACAGGCATTCGTTATTCGGTAATTCTATGTTAAAGAATGTATAAATAAAACTGATAATTTATGTGATGCGTTTCTTATTTTGCCCAGTGTATTATATTCTAAAAAAGGAAGAAGAATATTTATATTGTAAATGATGATTAACGATAGCAAACATATCATAGTGACAACAGTGAATTATTTTCTTAGATCGTGTTTCAATAGGTCCAGTAAATATTTTGTATAGGGTGTCCCCGATGTAAACGTACAAGTTGTCTTTAAAAATTAAATTCAATCACTGTCATCTGTATTCGTCAATATATTATCAAGGGTAACCTTCTTTGGAAACATGACTCGACGGAGTTCCTGTTTGTACATGGGTAAGAATATCTTTAATATGACCATGTGATATTACACATTCCAGTTTATACCTATCAAGTATCGCTTGTGCCTCTCGTGGCTTTAAATCTTAGGATATCAAAGAAGGAGAAAATGACAGTCACTATACTTACTTAGATGACATGATACTTTAATTCGTAGGCGTCTGTCGCTTGAGTAACATAAAAGTTCGCTGCAATCGTTGTTGTTTCTAAACTGCACCCAAAATTCGAAATGACATTGAAATTAACATACGTTTAAGTTACGCTTATTCGGATAATCAATTGCATAATATCAACGCGTTTTAGTATATATACAACATGTAATTATCACGGTCTTGTCTACTGTTATGAAATACATCTATGAGTGTTGATTATTTTAGGTTCATGTTATAGTTTGCAAAGAAGGAGGTGAATAATAGAACTCAAAATCTTATTTAGCTGGGCTACAGAAGATTTCCACTTCAGTTTAAGGCATTATGTTACGAGCAAATAGCTCATATATCATCATGTTTGACAGTCCTATTTTTATTTAGCCACGGTATCAGTGCAGATTTACTTTGCAAATGCAGTTAGAGACCAGCAAAGGACGCCATTACCTAAATTGTTACATAATAAACACTCAACGACAAAACTAATTTTCCTCAGATGCCAAAACAAGGTACTGCTCCCCAGATGAAGTTAAATATAAATGTATTGCGTTTATAGGGGTACGTAAACAAGTCAATGTTTAGATAAATGAAACAAAGATAAAAAAATATGCCAAAACAAAAGTTACCCTGTGAAGGCTATACACAGAAATGAGAGCAACCAAAATATGAACAGACATGATATATAGAATACATTGATTTGAATGGTTTTATCGTGATATTAAAAATCATAATGGTTATATTCTCTTCATAAAATATAGGTAACCGCAAACGTAGCGTCTTTGTTGTTCGTGACGAAATTTGTATAAAAACAAAAAAAACGTATGGTCCTTCTTAAATTTTATAATTTTTACCAAAAAGTAAAGTTAACCGTTTCCATTTGCAGAAAACATAAGTAAACATATTAAAGAGATTTTGAACTATCTGCCATGTAGGGTCCGACTGGGACACACGTATTATCAATTAATTGAGGGGTTCTTGTGATTAACTAAAGCAAAATGAAACTTCGTCAATCACTCATGGAAATGTCTAGCCAAATCGGCCAGAGTTGTCGCGTTGGGTTGTGAGTCATGCTATCTTCCTTAGTCATTTTTCTACAAGAAAAAGATTTTGCTTTGAACATCATTCAACAACTTTTGGAATAGTTAGAGGACATCTTTTGTTTTCAGGCTATCACTTATCTCTCTTCGAGTGATGGGGTAGAACCAGTATAATTCAATATTTGCTTTTAGCGTTGATGAAATACACAATGAAAACGTGAACAATGGTATAAGCATCTGCGCTCTGTATAAAAATGATCGATCTCTAATGTGAAAAAACGGCCTGTTGTGACGATTGAGAACCATTTCTCTTTGCGTTGTAACCAGATTTTAGCCTTCAATGACTATACAATTTCCAAAAGTGATATTGCCAACTTAATGACTATGTAACATGAAGATTAACATAGTCGGTGATATGCCATGCTGTCTGACGTTTTAGTGGTGTTGCATCATGTTTAAGTCAAATTTTGCAAAAACGAAAATTTATCTTTGATGTCAAATTGTATACGAAGTAAAGTTTTCAAACGTTATCTTTGAACACAAATTGAACAAAAAGGTACATTTGTGTTTCTTTGTAAGCTCCACAAGAACACCCGACCTGAAACATGCCTGTTATGCAACTCATTTTGAACAAAAATGCAGCCAAAATATGTGAGAGAAAACGATGGAATCAACTGCATATCTGTCGGACAGCATGGCATATCATCGTGATATTAAAAATTATACTATTGGTTGACCTCTCTTCATTAACTATACGTAACCACAAAACACAGTCCTAGAGCTGTAGCTGCCGTCGACAACGCAGTTGAGCATTGCTTGCGAAATCAAGGTAATCAAGTTAATAACTCGAAAATAACTTGAAGGTCACCAAAATCGGCTACAGCTTTCCCATTAAGAAGCTTTGTGAAAACGATGAAGAGAATTTAGTTAATGGTTCTTGAGATATCCCGTTGACAAAGGTAGAAGGTCAAGATCATGAACCTCTATATGGATCTTACTATAAAAGATTCCAGTCAATAGTTTTTGAATTATTGAATTTCTTACGGACGGACGGATTTTATTGTTCAAATAAAACTTGCAGTATATAATCTGAGATAAGCATATCAGGCGAACGTTCGAAATAAAATTTTTACTTAACTCTCGAACTTAAACTTTTCATTTGGACAATAGAACTTGTGAAAGTACGCCCTGAAGCAGCCGGATGTTCATTGACTGCATATAATTTATGAGCCCAGTTTGCCTTACGCTACGTCGCGTAAGAAGCACGTCCCGCGCGCTTTGACACGGAAGAAGCACGGGCCCCCTTAATGTTTTGGAACGTTTACAAATACCAAATCAGCATCGATATCTACTTTACTGTGTTTTAATAAATACTACTAAGAGGTACACATATGATTACATTACATATGTATCTCGGGTGTCAAATTTTCATATTGCTTGGGAGCACAAATATCCTTCAAATGTTTTTTTGAAAAGAAAATAGAATCTATGATTTTTATTAATGTATCATTATTGTGCTATTTGATTGAAAATGTCAATGTGAAATATGAAATAGATATAATTTCTTAATACTTAAAAAATATGAAAGAAATGCATAAAAAATAATTGTCAGCCGTTTTAATTTACCGAAAACTCCGCATGATCTTTTCAAAAATGTGTATACATTTATTAAACAAGCACTTGTGACAGTCTGTCATCAAACACGGTCTCAAGGAGACAACTTATGCCCCTTTGACACTTTCACGCTTTGGTATGCAATAGTCCGTACCAAGGCAGAGACTGTACGTAGTATCGCGGGATACAATTGTAAATTGTGCGTGCCTTTGCGTACCATTGTGGAGTCAAAATGCGTGAAATTGTCAATGGGGCATTAGCCGGTCAGCTCAGGCGTGGCCAACGGTCACATGGAGTTGAGGCGGGTTTGTTAAATAATAAAATCCTGAATGTTACCGATTTATATAAATTTGAATACGTATACCATACTATTATAGTATACACTATGTTCATAATTATTTATCACTCTATTTCAGCGCTTCTATTAGAATCAAAATGCATAATAAATGCATTAAAATACATGTAGTAAAGTTTGCCGTTGCTGATTGAATTGCCAGATGTTGTACTCGGTGGACGTCATATATTTCAAATTACTGCCTTTGAACTCATGTAAGCTAATCTATAAGTAGATAACAAAACTTTGTCTAGTATCATGTACTGATCGATAATTGTGTACGTAGTTGAATCACCCGCACTAGTATTAAATTCACCGACAGTTCTCATTTAAAAACGGATTAAAGCAACATTAATTTAAATTTACCGTTCCAATGTTTAAAAACTTTATATCATGATTGAGATTGAAGACACTTTAAAGTATTCTTTGAACGAAGATTTAACTCTTGTTCTCATTATTTTGATAACACGACACACACGAAATTGAAAATCCTACAGGAAAAATTCAACTGAAGTGTGTACTTTCTGTCGCCTGTCAGTTAACTAAAAGACCATTAAAGTATTTGCCAATCCCGTTTTTTGAATGACTCAAATATTTCTATAAAAGAAAAGGCTTTAAAATGGCAAGAGTATGTATTATTTGTTGATGAACATTTTTGTTGAATCAAAATGATGTTTTTAATTGATAAAAAATAAAATTTGTTTTATAAAACTTTGTATCAATAGTAATTTATCAGTATACTTTGTGTAGTAAAACATCTCGTTTGTTAAATCTGACTCTCTGTCAAGTGAAGACAAAGATCGCCTGTGGAATGCACGTGAGTTCGGGTCGCACTCGCCAACCACCAGGATCAACACACTGTGGTATTTTTTCATCAAGATGTTCGGTCTGAAAGGACGAGATGAAAGTCAACAGCTTCGGTGGAGACATGTTCGTTTGAAGACAGACTCCAATGGATGTGAATACCTGGAATTTTGGGAACGATCAACGAAACATTCTGCTCACAGTCGGATGTTTAACCCGAAAATCTTTGCTGCCACTGGTAATTCCGATAGATGTACTGTCTTCAAAGCATTCAGGGTCCAGAGACTGCCAGGTATGATGTTAGACGTTCCACCCTTTTACTTGGCAATTAATCACAGGCGAAAATATGATGGCCCTTGGTTCCAGAATATGGCCCTAGAGATAGGAGACCTTATAACAGACAGAAACATTGACATTTTGGTTTTGACTGAGACTTGGCTCCGCCCTTCTGGTGATGAGGCAGTGATAGCCTCTATGACTCCGTCTGGTTATCAATGCAAGCACAAGCCACGCCCATCTCGCGGAGGAGGCGTTGCTATTATCTACAGATCTCATCTCAACATTAAACTGCTTTTGGACAAATCGCTACCATCTTCTTTTGAATTAATTGACTTTATATTGGCAGTTGGCAAAACTACTACTAACTTTGCTGCTATTTATCGCCCTCCACCATCTCCAAAGAACCAGCTTACTTTCCCAATGTTTTTAGATGAGTTCTCCCTATTCCTGGAGAAGAAATCTACCTCACACTCAAGACTAGTTCTTCTCGGTGACTTCAATGTTAACTATACTGACACTACCCTTAACTCGCAGCTAAATAAACTGAATGATCTTTTGAGTGATATGCGATGCATTCAACTTGTGCAGGAGCCTACGCATAGAAGCGATCACTGTCTAGATTGGATTATCATCCCAAGTTCTGTTCCCTGTGTAACGAATGTGTGTGTCACAGATCTTCAAATGTCTGACCACTATTTAGTGTCTGCCGATTTTGACACAGATACACCACCTTGCCCAAAGAAATCTGTTCCATGCAGAAACGTCAAGGGAATTTCCAAAGCAGATTTCAGTTCTGATGTGTTAAATTCTAAACTCTCACATGAGCTCCCTACTGACGCAAACGAGCTTGTAAACTTGTTCCAGGATGTCCTCAAGGAACTGATTGACAAGCATGCTCCAATTCGAAATAAACGCATACCTCAACGTCCTGTTTCGTCTTGGACAGTCACGCCCGACGTCCTGGCAGCTAAGGGAACAAGGCGCAGAGCGGAGAGGGCATGGAGGACATCCGGTCTGGAAGTCCACAGACAGATATATTGCTCTGCTAGGAACCAGGTCACGGCTGAGCTTCACCGTGCTAAGAGATCCTCTCTCAACGCCAAGATCCTTGAATCTATGTCTGACCCAGGGTCCTTTCACAGGACTCTCTCACACATTCTGGGGAAGGACACCTCTCAACCTCTTCCATCGAACCACAACCCTGATGACCTGCCTGGTGTTTTCCAGGACTTTTTCACTGAAAAAAATATCCATTATACGAGAAGGGATGTTGGAGGATCCGATTCCAGCTAGTTCCAGTGGGACACCTGATGTTAGTGACACCTTTCTACCATCAGAGTGTGAGTCTGCCAGCCATCATGAAGACCATCATTCTCGCTGTGAACAGCTCAACTTTTTCAGGGAATTCACCACTGCCGAAGTATTAAAATTGATCAAGAAGGCAAAGCCCACGTTTTGTGCAATTGATCCTGCTCCAACCTCTGTGATTTTGGATAGTTTGGATGTTCTGCTCCCAACTATAACAGCAATAATAAATGCCAGTCTTGAAACTGGAGAAATGCCATCTTCATACAAAGCTGCTATTGTCAAACCATTGCTAAAGAAGCCCCATCTTGATCCTGACGTACTCAGTAACTATCGGCCTGTATCAAACTTGACATTTATGTCCAAGCTCATTGAACGAGCTGTTTGTGATCGGCTCTCTGAACATCTGGAACGAAACAACCTACATGATCAATTCCAGTCTGCATACCGCTGCAACCATAGTACGGAGACTGCTCTCATCAAAGTCCTTGATGACCTGAGATTAGGGGTTGATTGTGGCAATGTTGGTGTCCTGACAATGCTAGACCTTAGTTCAGCGTTTGATACAGTTGATCATCAACGACTCATCCATCGTCTCAACTCTGATTTTGGAATCCAAAGAACAGCTTTGCAGTGGCTCAAGTCGTACTTGACCAACAGAAGCCAGTCAGTCATTATTGATGGGAAATGGTCTCATAGCACTGTACTAGAATGTGGGGTACCACAGGGCTCTGTGCTTGGGCCAGTTCTATTTAACTTGTACATTAAAGAACTTGGATCCATCATAGAACAGAATCATTTCAACCGCCATCAATACGCTGATGACTCTCAGGTATACAAGTTTTTCCTTCCCAACCCAGCAGAATCCAAACTTGCACTGAAAGATCTCAGTGAGTGCTGCAGTAACATCAAAGCATGGATGTCTGTAAACATGCTAAAGCTGAATGCTGCCAAGACGGAGTGCATGCTTGTTGGTCAAGAAAAACGGAGAGCTCTTTGTGAAATTGATTCGTTCACTTTTGATGAATCCATCATTCATTTTTCAGACAGAGTTAGAAATCTTGGGGTCACCGTTGATGCAAATCTCTCACTTGTTTCCCATGTATCCCATGTCATTCAAACATGTTTCATGTCACTCAGGAACATCGGCCATATACGGCCATATCTTACAAAGGAATCTGCAGCAACTCTTGTGCTCTCTCTCGTCATGACAAAAATGGACTATTGTAACTCCTTACTGGCTGGTGCTACAAAAACACAAATCAACAGACTGCAACGAGTCCAAAATGCAGCAGCTCGAATTGTCACACGCACTAAGAAGTTTGACCACATAAAACCAGTCCTGCAATCGCTCCACTGGCTACCGATTGAACAGAGAATCCAGTACAAACTCTTATGCACCGTCTACCGATGTCTGTCAGGCACTGCACCAGCATACCTGTCTGACCTTGTCACCCTGTATCGACCTTCTCGCTCACTGCGGTCTGAAGACAAGAAACTCTTGGTGGTACCAAAGGTTCGAACATCTCTCCATGGCCGGAGATCTTTCTCCTACGCAGCTGCAACAGATTGGAATTCTGTACCACAGCATCTTCGGCACTGCGACAGTCTATCCACCTTTAAAACACAGCTAAAGACCCATCTCTACAGACTCGCCTTCTCTCAGTGACTTTCACTATACCTATGCTTCATCTTTGTGCGCTTTGAGCATGTTTATTACATGGATATATGCGCCTTATATAAATTGTCTATTATTATTATTATTATTAAATACACTTGGATCTTTGATGAAGGGTAAGGCAGAACGTTCAGGTCTTGTTGGGAAAATTACGAATCACAGCGCAAGGAAATCCATGACACTCAACTGCTTCATGCCGATGTAGAACCAACCACGATTTGTCAGCTATCGGGACACAAAAACGTCAATAGTTTAAATAACTATGCCGTTGCAAATGTGAAATATTTTGTCTGAAGGTCAGAGAAAATCCGTTGTACCTGTCACTAATTCCACTGTGAAAAAACGTAAGTCTTGTGATTCTGTATCATCGCTCAAAAACGCTGTCAGTGCTGCCACATGTGCCAATGACATAGTTTCAAGGGGTCAAAGTATGACTTCCGGTCTATTTAGTGACAGCAACATTCACGGGGGATCGTTTCATATTACCATTAACTTTTCCTCATAAACAAATTCAAAGAATGTCCCTCCAAAACGTAGACGTGCCATCATTGATAGCGATTCTGATTCTGGTGAGTTCTGTTATTTCCTCTCTGAACGGTGATGTAACGACATCTCTCCATGTTCACATGTTCACGTTTGAATATGTTATGACCGAGCTTTGCCGAATGTCAACGAAGTTATGAAAGTTTATATTGTATTCGAATGAAATATGGATATACATTTGTGGTATTACGTGTCATTAAAGAAACTTAAACATACGAACAAATATCTTACGTCTGTTTTTCATCAAATATTTATCATAGTTTGGTGTGCACTCAATTGTAATGTGACGTCATAGGTGGAGGAATGTGATGACGTAATATTTCGTGAAAGGGTTGGCGGTGTAATTTATTTAGGTCAAGACAACACGTAAACATTATCAGTGTAGACGGCTTCATCTGAAGGTAATAAAACAAAAAAGGGTATCTGATAAATAAAGAACGTCATTCTAGTGCATTTTTTCGTTTGTATTGAACGTAGATGTCACAATAGAGAAAACCTTTAACCTCGGATATATTAAGGTCATAGACCCTGAAAGTCAGGACAAACCGTCGGATGGTTGCATTCCTAGGTTTTTCTTTCCTATAAGGTCTATAGATTTACAATATCCTCGGTTTCATGGCTTCACCTTATGGAAACTTCAATTGCGGTAATTTGTGATGTCCAAGTATTTACTTGCGTTTGACACGGTGATACAGCAGGAAAGGCTGTTTACGTGGAATTTGTGTTTACATGGCATCATTCTTTTGTTTTTTCCCGTGCTGGATCGCACATGTGTTTTCTTTAAGTAGACAAACGGACGGAACTCTCCCCGATAGTGATATTGTGCTAACCGCTAAAAAGATAAACTCATGCATTACCGTTTAGCATTAATTTACAATTATAGAACAAAATTATATCCAACAAAAAGTTTATCAAAATGTTTAGAGAATCTGATCGCCTGCTAATGTTTACTTGGGAAAACACATGATCTTTTTACGGATTATATTGATAATTGCTAAAGGTTGATAAAATAAAGGTCAACTTATATTTTCATTACCGACACATAACTGAAACGCCCTACTTATTATTTCTATACAATGCATCAAACCCTTTAATCTTGGTGTTATGTTGCTTAATTATATTTCCCGTTTCAATTTAAGATAGTGGATGTTTCATCAAACTATGATGTACAACCTGTTTTGAAGAATTAACATTTTTATATGAATAAAGAGAAACATATACTACTTTAAAAACTATGAACATTTTCGTTGTGTGGTGATAGAGGCGCGTTGGTAATTTTACACAAAGTAACTGGTCCATCATCAATGATAACAACTTATTTATGTCATAACGGTGAAAATGGACTACAAAACAAGCATAGCAAGTTATGCAATATGTCATTGTATCGTATATCACATGACACATGATATATTCCCGCCCTACCTATCTACCATTGTTTTTGCGTTAAATTTCATGTATTTCATATGTCGACAGGTTTAAATTAAAAAATAACATAATAATATAATATGATAATTAAGAGAATACGCTCATGGGCAAAAGAAACAATAAGAACTTTTCTAGAGGTTAAATAACTTAATCTTGCAGTTGGTGCAATGCTATTTTAGGAATGTTTTAAATGAATTTAGGCTATAAAGCAGTTCAGTCATACTTTTGATTTTAGAACATTTCATTCCAATTCAAGGTAAGTTTGAACTTTTGAAACATTTGACTCAATTTGATATAATCTCCCTTTATATCAAATAAACCGTATGGCATCGAACTGGATTCATTTTAAGGAATATATACCCTTCAAAAAAAGAAACGCATAGTATAATTTGAAATTTTTGAACTTGTTTTAAAATGAATATAAAAATAAAACTGTCATATTTCTTCTCTGAACGTAATCCTAACATGAGTATTTACCATTTCTGTGCAAAAACGAAGACATTTTAGCAATTTCGTTCTTGAAAAAGCAATTGAAAACAATTTTTTGAAACCTCTGCTTAGGAAAATGTGTCAATCAAAAACAACATGTAGAAAGCATAAAAGCATGTGGAACTAATAACTAACAAAAGGTAAATATGGTTTCAATCTTTTTATTATTTGAACATGAAAATTAGGATAAATATAAGCAATGCCAAAGTAGCGAAAATCGGAAACATCGCCGTACGTCAAATTAAAACTTTAGTTTCTAAATCTGCTTGTCGTTTTAAATTAGAATGATAATAAAGGCACAATATTTAGTAATATTTAGTCGTTCCCTGCAGGCCGATTTTCGACAAAAAGAAGCCAATATTTGTGAGAGAAAGAGTGTTATCAAAGCCAAAATTATATACATCCAGGTCAAGTACTTGCGTCATCGTCTTCTCACAGCAATACAGATTACATAACAGAAAACTTTAGGGAGCCGTTTCCCTTAAGTGGATATTCGACCAAGAGAGCTAGTTATCGGCCCTGTTTTGAGAAACTTTTAAATGTTTAATCGCCGTCAATGGTGTTTTAAAACTCTGAAGGTTTATCTTTAAATCTTTAGTAAAGTCTGGTTTGGTGATCATACTTACTATCATCCAAAATTGTGAGATGAAAAACAGCGTTTCTCAGTATTGTTTACTTTCTGAAAATTACAATTTGGCCTATAAATATATTTGAAAGGTCAACAAATTTTGCTGAGTGGGTGTTATGATGTAAGTTACTATATCATGCACACAAGATCTGATTAATTCGTTGTTTTAAGAGATTTTGACTGATAGTCTGAACATCAACAACATTCACGAACGTCAAATGCATTAAGTTTTTGGTCTGACAGAGGGAGTTTTCAAGCATGATGACGTTCCATCACATACAGAACTCCGCCTGATATACGTCTTTGTCAAGATCAAGGTCAAAGTCCTGCACTAACTCCCTCAAACACAAGATCAAAACCCCTTTAGAACGTAAATGTTATGAACGTTATAAACGTGCACGCCAACGTCATATTACGTTTTAGACACTTCACCACGGGCCATCACAATGCGGGAAGGGTGGAGAAGAACTTTGTGAAGGAGACATTTTTACCTTATGCATTCATTGCCAGAAATATGTCAGTCAAGAATTGCTCTATATTATAACAAAACAGTAAACTGACTTGACCGCCAAATTTTAGATAAATAACACACAAGAACCAAAAAAAACTGATGTCAAGGTGTTTGCCAACACTTTGTCTACAGCCTTGTTAAATTTCACCTTCTCACCATTGAAAGTATGTGATATTTTTGCTCTCAACAAAATGTTAATATATTCTAAGAAAAAAGATTCATGCGTTTCTTTTTTTGAAGAGTATATCAGTTGAGTTAAGGCTATAACAGCAGTTTTTGTCATTTTTTCTAAAAAACACAGATTCTTTTAATTTTTTTATTACAATTCAAGGCAAGTTTGCATTTTTGAAACACTTGACTCAAATTGTAATAAACCCTATTTATATCAATTAAACTGTATGGAATCGGACTTTATTCCTTTGTGTGAAGAATATTTCAAATGTATTTAGCTTACAATAGCAGTTTCAATCAAATAGTTGTTGAAAAACACTTGACTCAAACTGTAATAAAAAGACTTTGTTGATGAAAGTGAACTTGTGATGATTTGAGATAGTTTGAGACAAATATAATAAATTCTAGACCAGTTTAGGTGTTAACACTGATGTAGAAGCTTTTCTGACAAATCTTTGTTAAGGTTTTGCAATTTGAGGAAAGATTTCTTACAACTTGAGGAAGACTTTGAGTTATTACAATTTGAGTCAAATGTTATTACAATTCACGGCAGGTGTTACAATTTGCGACTTTTATTACAATGCAGGGCACAACACATGCACATGAGAAGAAGTACTAAGAAATTCCATTCTTCAGAATTTGAAAGTATTTTCCTTATGACTGTTTATCTACACTTGGGGTCCAAAAACAATTTTTTTCAATATGTTTTGTGACCAGAATGCTCGGAATAAGAATTATAAAACGTAGAAATCATGCTACCTACGGAGCTGCTGTCAGACCTAGTGGAGAGGTCCTTGTATCTCCAAGAAAAAATCATTCCACACGTGTCTAGACTCTAGAGTGCTTTCGGCCTAGACCATTTGATTCTTACATCTGTCACATTATTTTGAAGGGTTAAGCAATATGTTCTTGTCATATTGCTCAATATCAAGATTCCCAGATTCGTGTAGTCACATTTCATCGAAAACCGGTAAACTTTACAGTCTGATTGCCCATACTATGGAAAAACAACACAAAGACCCAGTTTAAATGGTCCATTACATCAAAATAGACTTGACATATAAAACATGACATATAAAAGATAACCAATATAAAACACTGCAAGAAGTAAATTATGACAACTCGTTGGTCACGTGGTGTTGGCGCAAGCTTAAATATTTGTAGAAAAATATTTAAATTCGACTCCATACACTTTTGACATAACACTTTTCGGCAAATGCTTGTACTCCAGAGCTAAACTTGCGTATAACGCAGCTGAAACATCAGCTTATGAGTAATTTGCCTTGAAAGTTGAAATCCAACAAACTGTTTGTAGCAAGCTCTCAAACGCTTTCTCTCCCCACAGAGGCAGCTCAATGCGAGCAAGCCTCTGTTCTAGCGGCAAAAATTTGTAATTTGAGATATCTCCCTTGTTTGCAGCCAATGAAAACACCTTTTGGATATCAACGACTTGGGAAATTCTTAACGGTCGTATTGTGACATGGAAATTATCATGACTTTAGCTTTATTTTCCATTAACAGTGCTAGAGGAAAAATATATGAAAATCAGATATTGATAAGGTTTTTCATTAGAAAGATACTGTTTAATAATTGTGTAAATTGTGTAAATTATTATTTGCTTTATGATAAATTTTATTTTACTAATTTTCCAAATAAAAACTAATGAGGAGGAAAAAAACGATGTTTTGTAGAAGGAAGAGCTATCTCCCCTGGATATTAAATTTAAACGATAGCTTTGCCGAACCACGCGGAAATAGCCGAGATTTTGCGAATGACCACTTTTGAAACGGAATCGCTGATTGCACAACTAATTTCGATTGCCTCCAATCAGATTTCTACCTTTCTATCCCATGTATTAGCCGAAATAGAACTCGGGTATGACTGAGCTGCTTCTGTGGGGAGAGAATGCTCAAACGTGACCCAACAACAGATCTAGACCATAGTGACCACAGTATGTTTATTGTATCACCCAAAAGAATGTAGAACATGGGAAACTTCCAAATAAGTAGAAGATATTATACGAGTGCCTATGACCTACTATGTTTACGACACGAGTGGCTTAATATTAGTATTTTCCGAGCGTAGATATACGATTGCTGGTAGGGTACTATCGGACAAATGCTGGTTTGATATATACCTACGGAAAAACGTTAAGCCCCCCTAAATTTGAAAACTGAAAATGATGCTATGGCAAAGTTACGGTACCGTGATTAAATTTATTACTTTTAACATGAAAATGTAGATTTTGTAAGTAATTTCTTCAAAGAAAGATCGTCCATGTAAACATTTTTTGAAATTACAATTGAATTTGTAATGGTATTGAAATTTTACCCAAAATAAGAACGTCTGTAGTGCCAAAACTAGGCAATAGACAATGGGTTTCATAAATCAACAATAACATTTGTGTTACCAACTAGACTTCCACACATCAAATCATCTCTTATCTTAAAAAATAAGAAAGTAACTCGTCATTGAAATGGCATCGCATTTGTCAACAGTTATTGTCAATTATTGGTGAAATGACTGGAATCATACAATTATGGAATAATCTTTGGATTCTTTTGAGTTTAATCGTTTAATCAACTATTTCTCATTGATTTCTAGGGGTCATTACAGTTGACACTGACCATCTTTTGTTACTAAACCATTTTTCTTCAATTTTGTTTTTTGCGAATTTTGGTGAAAATAGTGACTTTTGACTAAAGAGTTGATACTTAAGTTTGACTGGAGGGCTTGAAAAAATTGAATTACCAACATCACAACTACCAATAACAACTTTCTTTCTCGGAATAATGTGACTTGGGTTTTTTTACCTAAAACAACAACATTTTATAAATGCAAATATCCAAAAGATGCGAAACGTTATCATGATGAAATATCTTCCCTTAACTGCTCAATTATGGTTCCATCATACCATACGATTATTTCTACAACCACATCGCCTTCTTTCTTATCAGTCTACTTTTGCAACTGACAAATCATGGGGGTGCTTAACTTTGTTCAATATGTATATATATATAGGGAGGGTTCGAAAATTATTTTGTGTCACTCATAACGCATATTTTACCTGTCAGTTTGTCCGAGTTATCCCCGCTTTCTCTCTACTAATACTACAAATACTATTAAATTATTAAGTGCATTTAAATAATGCTAATGATATCGTTACTTTTAATTTCACATTCCATATTAAAATACCTCAGTCCTGCTCTGCTTTTTGTTGTCATGCATGGTTACCTAACTTGTCTGTACATGTAATCGTCCGCGAAGCTCGAAGTGAAAATCGACAGACTACTTTAAACAGGCTCATATGAGTACCGAAGCTTAAGTGAGGATACTTTCGTATGTTGCACACAAACTCTTTGGTCCGATAGGTAGAAACGAATGGTATACATTATAATGCATACGTAACATTAGGATGCTATTGAATTGCGTTGATTTTGTAATTGCTATGAATAGAGCTGTGCATCATTATCACAATACCAATACATCGTAAAACAGATTGTGCAATAAATAGTTGCAATATTAGTTTCATTGAGCAATACATCGCAATATATTACCACCAACTGATTTCAAGTCTTACTTCGTCACTAATCTCTTATAAAAAGTACATTAAAATATTTTTGGTGTGAATAGATGTTGGGTTGTTTTAAAAAGAGATCTTAGACATTTTGTATATTTATGCCATCAACATTTACCAGCGCATTTAAACTTTTTTATAATAATAGTATGTTGATCGAAAGACTTCATTAAAGATATAAAAGGTTGATTGTGAAGTTCACTTTATATACTGCAATATTATTGAAATGGGTGAGCTGAATATCACAATAAAAAGTAGCGGTAATTTGGTGCTAAAATTGGCCCTAGCTATGGCCCTATAACTTAAACTTAATCTTAAACACGCAAAATGTCACCGAAACCCCTTTTATCAGTCTCCTGGTTTGTATTTACCCAATTTTATAAGTAAATAAAGTGACCCAAAGAAAACAATAATAAAAATGTCAATGTCAAGAAAGTGTTTGAGTGTCAAAAGAAGGAACTCTGAAAAAAGGCACAAATATTTTGATATAGTCTAACGATTAGAGTGTAGTTTTAAAATATTATTTTACCTCTTGAAAATGTACAGCACATCTCTGAGGCTTATTCTTATATTCCATAAATATGTTTCTTGGAACTATGTAGTAAATAGTAACCTATGCCGAGGTTGATACGGGTAATATCACCCCGAGGGAACCGAGGGGTTATATTTCCCGTATCAACCGAGGCATAGGTTACTATTTGCCATACACGCCGAGGAAATCATAGTTAAATTAATGTTTTAATCGTTGTTGGAACGCAGTAATGTCAAAATTAAAGGAATAATTGCCCATTTATCACATTTCGTCCAATACATTATGAATGCAAGACAGAGTACACCCCACGAGCATAGCGTGGCAGCAAGAACAACTTATCCGTGTGCAATACTTTGCACGAGATTTACGAGCTCGTCTGTTGTCGTGAAGATCGCATTGTCCAATCAGCAAGCAATGTCGCGGTGACGTATGCGCCTGCGTGTAAATGCACATGCTCTTATCATTTGACTTGACAAAGCGACGAGACAGCAAGGATAGTTTCAAGATGGCCAACACGTGCTTGTCGGAGTACTCTTACAGCGAAGAAAACTTAATGGATAATATTTTTCGAGAGCCCAGCTCAAGAAAACGCTACAGTAACTACATACGTCAAATAAAGGAACAATTTTCGGATATTTGCTGTTGGAGCGCAAGTGTGTGAACAGTGGAATGTGCCGGACTATCCATAATCAACACATATTTTATTATTCACTGGATTATATGGTCATTTTTGTGTTACGATGCAGTTGGGCATTCTTTGAATGTTAATGGATCAGAGACACGTCTTTTCCAGACAGAAACACATCTGCAGCTTGTAAGGTAAGGGATATGTTAGTCCAATTGCATATTTCTTTCAATGAGTGCAAGTTTTTAATACTAGCATTACATGAACCATTAGTTCACCTGTCAAAGTCTTAAAACATGGTTGGCATGAGCTATTGTTTGTACTCATTGTTGAAATCAACATTTCTGTTTCGAAATTGGTGTGCTGAGATTGACGGAATTGCTACTGTGTTCCTAAATAAGTGTTCACGATTAAAGATATATTGGCATTAATGCAAAAGAAACATTTGAGCGTTGAGTATAAACTTTTTAACATTTTAATATAATGATGTAAATTAAGTGGAATTATATTTTTCTTACAGGTTACAAGTGGATTAAAAACATCAGGGATTTACAGGACAGCATCTACCGAATTACGAAGATCACCCCGTACCTGCACACAAACCGAAATCACGCCTCTGACAGAAAACCCAACTGTTGAAGGTTTCAGGAACTAATAAAGGAGTTGACAATGTACCGTTTTCATGAAAGAATAAAAAAATTGAAAGCTTGTCATGTACTTCATACGAAACCATTGATAAAATCGTCACCCAAAGTCGATACTGATCATATTGACCTAGGGAGTTATGAGATATCTAACCTTTATGCCATCTTTCGACCCCATAACATTTATACGGAGGTGTTTTTTTAAATATTACTAGAGGCGAAGACGAGAGTAATATTTAAAAAACACCGACGTGTTTCAACCGAGGGAGGATACTGAAAGTCGAGGCGAAGCCGAGATTTTCAGTATCCGGACGAGGATATGATTTAGCTAAATGTATGACGTCACGAAAGGTTGGATATCTCACAACTCGCAAGGTCTGATATCAAATAATGCCCTAGGGCGATATGGATGAACAACCGATGATGACGTCATAAGAGGTTGATATGAGAATGAACCAATGATAAGGGAATGGGACCATATCACCCCAAGGTGTGTATGATGTTTTAACGACTGAATGAATGTTAATGTCGGGTTTGGCTACAAGAGTCCATTTTTCTAAGATAATAACAATGCGACATTTAGGACTAAGCAGCCTGAATCGCCTACTTTATAAGATTCGACCCACCCGTCTGACATATCTTAAACACATCTGATGTGTGTCATCAATGTTCTCAGTTGAGATAAGTTATGATAGCTTCAACGTATTCGCTATTAAATTTGACAACAGACGAACACAACATAAGTTGCCTTTGGGGGTACAAGGTCAAGTTTATTGAAATGTTGATCACAAACTTGACAACAATGGCAACAAACCTCTGGGTGGGAAGGGTGTGTTAAAAACCGCGCATGATGGCGGACTCAAAACGCTGCCGCTTAAACATAAACAAAGAACTTCACTTGAGCCAAGGAAGGTCACAGTAAAACACCAAACAATACTCTGATAAGATAACAATTACAACAAAGGTTATCGTAACTTCACGTCAATGTTGGGTGTAACTTGTACTGTTCCCATCGAAGACATCTGGCATACAAACGAGTGAGTTTATACAAGAGAAAATTATATTGTTGATTGACTCTTCATTATTGACCTTTTTAAAATAATTTAGACACAATTTTATCTAAAAAAAGGCGTCCATTTTAAACTTATATAGGGTTTTGCAAATTTTGTGTTGTTGTTAGAAATGAATTTCACAAGATCTCCTTTTGTATTGTAAAATTCTATATATATCTAAAATATATTTCAAATAGGCTATCGAATGATAAAAGAAAACTTTATCTTTAAAAAATAATATTTCAATCTTGACACAACTGCATGCATATCTAAATGTTCTTATTAATGGGGTGGGAGTAATAACAAAGTGGTATAGAATTTGTATTTAATTTTTATTCATAATTCAAATGTGGTTTAATTTTGCAAACAACATTTTCTTATCTACCTATTAACTAACAAAGCGGAAGTGAGTAGAGATAATGTGTCAGTAACGAGATAACCTTCAAACGTTTCGTTTATGAATCTCCTGAAAATATAGTGAGAAGCTTGTTTTGTAATATTGGGTTTTTCATTGAGTTTAATGTTACATTAACATTACTAGATACTTTGTTATTGTCAGCAATAAGACATATTTGACTATTTGCAAAAGATTGCAAACAAATGTCATTATAATAGTACGTTTTTGGTTAAAAGTCAATATTTTATACTTACCATAGACAATCACCTATGCCTTTTTATCAGCCATATAATGATAACGACTCCGTCCAACTGTTATATTTATAGAATTGAGATTCTATAAATAGACTAGACTCGGAGTAGTAACCTGCCTACGGATAATATGTCACTTCCGAAAGCTCATTATCAATTCGAGTTGCCTCACCCGGTAGGATCCGCATAGCGGGGAGGAGGGCGGGACTCACGACGGTGACTTCTACGGTGAGTATAAAATAATGATGTTTAACCAAAAACGTACTATTATTTACAGCTTACCCCCGACAATCACCTATGCCAAATGCCACTGTTGGCTGTTGGGTCGGATATAGACACCCGTGGGGCAGGTCCGAATTTGTCCTGTCTAGCGGTAACCAATGAATGGGACCTGCGGAGAGACCTCACCAGGCAGAGGAGACGGTTCTCCTCATCAGTCGGATCTATCGAGGAGGCGATTCATGGTAACGTAAAGGTTCGACCCGTTTGTCAGCGGCCTAGTTCTTGCTAATCAACTCTGGTGAACGAAATACTCAGATACCTGAGGTACTATCACCGATAACACGTTGTACCCCTTCCCTCCGCAAAATGCTGTGAAGGAAGGCCATTGGGCATCATACAGCTTGCGGGAAGACAACCGTTGGGAGGTTGCCACTGTGTTGGCCACCGTTTCTGAAACCCTGCGCTTCTCAATTCTTTTTGGAGACAACCCACATGTGCAGATGGAGAATCTGGGGGGTTCTCGTGAACTCGCCCGCTGGAGTTGCTCCTCAGTCGGTCCCACCTGACCGGAAGAGGGACCGGCTCTTGAGTGCAGAGTTTTAGAGGGGGCACATACAAAGACCTCACTGACCAATCTGGTGCTACCAACAAGACCGCGTCTAGACCCCATGCAAGGTGATACACAGATTGGCAGTTGGTGATTGAGCCGTGTCGCAAAGAGATCGACATGCTGTCTCCCGAACTGGAGACATAGCGTCTCGAACATCCTGGGGATGGGGGCTGATCTAGGCGTCCGCCAGGACTCTCGGACATTGAAATGCAGACCCGCCTGCGTGGTCGGCCAGACGCCCGCTGTCTGGTAGGTGTCCAGATGAGTCCCCCACCCTTGCGTTATGGCGTCCATATATAGGTGCATCTGTGCTGTCGGCAGTCGGAGCATGGGACATTCTTATCAGATGTCTGCAAGCTCTTACTCAAATATGTATATTGAGAGCTACCTGCAAGTCGGAGCCTCTTGGCACAATGTCAAGAACCCCAGGAGACGAGGCCCTCGCTGCGCCTGCTCTAGGAGATACTGATATCTCCCCATCCGCTCCATCGTTACGATGGCCTTGTCCTGAGACGTATCCAAATTGACGCCCTTGGAAGACGAGCAAGGTCGTCGGTACAAGATCCGACTGTCTAAGTTGACAAGCCAACCCAGGCGTCTGAACAGCGCTATGACAAAGTCCCTTTGTTTTGAAAGAACTGATGGGGACCAATGGTTCCAAAACCCGTCGTCAAGATACATTGCGAACTGCACATGGTGTCTGTGCAGGTATTGGAAGATGGGTTGGGTCATCCGAGTGAAGAGCCACGGTGCTGTTGCGATTCCAAATGGCAGGACGTTCCACTATAACTGGCGCCCTGCCAAGACAAACCGGAGGTATCTGCGGTCCACGGGGTAGATAATAGACCATGCAATCCGACGGTTGTAGTTTTTGCGGCTTCTTCGAGCGGTTGAACCACTTCATGTCGTGGATAGGCTGCCATATTTTGTGTACCCTTTTTGGTTTTATGAAAACCGCCCCTTTGGAGACTAGAATCTCTACCTGTTCGAGAGTGAGTGCAAGCTGCTGGCGAACTTGTCAAACAGGGGCGGAAAAGAACGGTATTACGAAATCCCTGCTCCAGAATCTGACATACATATCGTCCAGGCCCAACTGAACGAGAATGACGTTCTCCCACTGGCCCGTCTAAATTGCTCACAATCGGTCGGGGCAGGTGTGGAGGCCCCCAGAAGTCACTTCTTGAGAGTACCTCCATACCGCGCCCTCTGCCACGCTGAAACTTCTTGGGCGTCTTTTTTTGGGGAGGGGTCGGCGCCTGACTCCATTCCATTCCATGCGTGTGCCACGGAGTGGGACATGCCAAGGTTACTCCTGGCCTCCTTCTCCAGATGCGGAGTAGACGTCCTGGAGCGACTGTGACCACGTGAGACTCGTGGTCTTTGCCTGCAACGTCCAGGAGGCGATGTGGCAAAAACGCCATGCTACTTGGACTGGCGACCTCATCCTCTTGGCAGAAGGTCTCCAGGCGTGCTTGTTTTGTCAACTCGTCCACTTATTTGAGTGCTACCGGACACCAGTCAACGACGGCGGCCATGCACTCCACCGTGTCAGGTCCATCATCACCAATGGCCAAAGAGGCCAGAGACCTTTTCTTGGACTTCTTCCCCTTCTTTTGGTGAGAGTGCCTTCGCGGGGACGGTTCAGACGTCAATGATCTAAGGGAACCTCTACCTTGAAACTCGAGTTGGTTGTCAGACACAGAGGGTCTTGTGCCAAGGCATCCGCAGGCAGAAAGCCCGCCTCTGATATCCTGGTGAGTGAGTCATGAAACTCCCCAGCGTCCACTGATATGATCAGATCCAAGCGCACGGGGGAGCCTGAATGAGAGGAGTCGCAAAAGGTTACTGTCGCTGACGTTGACCTCTTTGCGACTCTATGGGCTGTTGTGTCTCGCTCTTGCAGACACTGTGACGAATGCGCTTGTGCTCCTCAGGGGTGAGGTATGCACACTCAGGACAATGGTTGTCCTCCTGACATGTTTTCGGACAGAGCCAGCACACAGTATGCGGGTCACAGATACCCAACTTCCTTGAGCCACAGTGGCCGCAGAACGCAGGATATTGCGGCGCCATGTCCCAAGAAACCCCAGGTGGGTAAGAGATAATATCAAGCTTCGCTAGTGAGTCTCCACGCGTCCCAAGAGACAAGTCAAATGACCCACGCGAGTCTAAGACTGTAAGGGCGTCGCCAAAGAGGCTCCACGCGTCTCTAATCCAATAAGTGAGGCCGAGGCGCCTCACTACGTATATACCCAAGGCGCAAGGCGCCAGGGCCCATGGCCAGCCAAAGGCGAGGGCGCCTAGGCTCCTTAATCCAAGGGAAACAAGGCTCCTGAGCGAAGAGGTAACTGCCAAGAGCACGACGCTGCAACAAGAAAACCCCAAAGCAAGGTCAAACACCAAAGTGTTGAACGCCAGGCGCCCTGACGCTCCACTGCCACTCGAGGGCAGTGTCCAGAGATAAAGGAGCCTCAAGTCCAAGAAACAACACCTAAGTGTTGAAAGACAGGGGTCTGGACGCCCAGTGCACACCCGAAGGCGTCGTCATCTGGTACAAGAGCCTAAGAATCCCCAAAAGTCCAGCACCGAAGTGTTAGACACCAAGCGCCTACCTGATGCAAGCGTCCGACGAGACAGATCAAGCAGCGCAAAGCACATGCTGCAATAGACAACCTGACTAAGCTGACTGTCTAGCCAGGAGTCAAGTTGACCCATATAGTCAACTGGAACAAATATCTTCCTAAATACACGAATTCTCGACCTAACGGACTGGAAGGTATGAGAAGAGAAATTAGGGACAAACAACACTTAATGATGCAAAGAAGCAAAAAGGCCAACACCGATAATTGGGAGAGAGAGAAACACGTCTGCACCCTACCCAACTCGAATTGACTTAGCTGTCGGAAGTGACATAGAATCTCAATTCTATAAATATAACAATGGGACAGAGTTGTTATTATTATAATGCTAATAAATAGCTGATTGTCGGAGGTAAGTTGCAAATAATAATAATCATTTATCAATTATAAATCCTTTATTTCATTAAACATTTAAATTTGTCAATTCAACCTTCAGAGCCATCTATCCATGCACCATCATCCATGTTACAATTGTTTATGCATCTACAATTACAAGCAGAAAAACTTAACAATTATCGATCAAATAGTTTCATTTACATGCTTCAAAAAGCTGACTATCATGAAAATACAGATATTTATTATTTAAAAGCTACACTTTCTCATGACGACAAACCCTAACAATAATTAATCACTTTGTGTTGCATAGTTCAGAGTTGCAGACAGGCAAGTGACCATGTTGTTGTCACGGTTTGCAATGAGTGAAACAGCAAATGCATTACATTCTTTGTGGAAAGTCATCTGACCACCTTTATATGAAAGTGAGGTTATGATTATTAAATTTTATATATGCAATAGTTTTTATCTATATCGGGATTTAAAACTTGAAACCTAGGTAACCATGGAGTTATAACTTGAGGTTTGGAGTCCCTCAGGGCTCAGTCTTAGGTCCTATCCTTTTTACTTGCTATACATCGCCTCTTATGTGATATTGTGAGATCCTTCAACCTGAGTATGCATCTCTATCCTGATGACGCGCAAGTCTACTTGTCATTCAAACCATTGCAAGCATCTTCCACCAGTTTCTCATTTTCAAGAGTAGAAGAATGTGTCAAGTGCATAAAAGGATGGATGTCAGCAAACTATCTCAAACTTTTGATGATAAGACTGAGATGAATGTGTTTTGTCCTCCTCGAATCCAGAAGAAACATCTGTTTCCCAAATTTTACACCGGTGGTTCTGAGATACCTCCTCAACCCAAGGATCGCAATCTTGGTGTATTTTTCGACTCTATCCTTGGCATGGATCCCAACATTCGCAATGTGTGCAGACAGTCATACTTTCATCTGCGCAACATTGGTGGTGCGATTGGTGAAATCCTCTCTAGCTTTAGTACAAGCATAATTTGTAACATGCCGCTTGGACTACTGTAACTCTTTGCTTTGTGGTGTGCCTTAACAAGTCCTTCACAGGTTACAGAAAGTACAGAACTCAGATCCGCGATTGATCAACAAAACCAAAAGGAGTGAACACATATCTTCATCCCTTAAACTCTTCACTGGCTGCCTGTACGATTCAGAATCCACTACAAAATCCTGTTTTTCGGTTTTATTTGTTTAAACAATTTAAACAATATTCTTCTAATAGTGTATCAACCCTCAAGAACACTTTGTTTAAGTGACCAAACTCTTCTGAAAATTCAACACGTGATATTTATATAAACTTGCATGCATTTATGTATGTAGCCAACGACATTGAATATGTAGTAAATAATGACCTGGTACCGAGGGGTTATGGAAAATAACCTCGCGAGGGCGTAGCCCGAGCAGAGTTTTTTTCCATAACCCGAGGCAAACGGGTCATTATTTGACTTACACTCCCGCGGAAGACTCCTATAGTTTCAACTTCATTTGTTTATAAACAATTAATTTCAAAACGTTTTAATGTTATATAGCGGGTTTATCATTTCTTGATGAGAAAAAATACTTAAATTACCCCCATATTAGGGATTTAGAAATAAACGATTGATTTCTTACAATAAAAACTATTTTATTATGTCGTTTCAACTAAATTGGTTCACATACAAATAATTGAAAAACATTTTAGTGATCCATTTTGCGGGTTTGATATGCCTTGATAAGAAAACTATTTTGACTACTTACTAAAAACCCTCCTAAGGAATTTAGAACTAAAAACTTGATTCCTTACATTAAAAACTATTTAATTGCAATATTAATATATTTATAGGGGGAAATAAAAAACCAAACATGGCACACACAAATTTACATCAACTTGCATGGATCCACGGTAGCTCAACAGGTACGAGCGCTGTTTGACAACATAGAGGTCCCTGGTGCGAATTCCACTTTCGTTGTTCATAAATCTTAACTTCTTGTTTGATTAAAAATCCAAATTTTACAAGTCCAATTGTTTGCAATTGTTTACAATCTTATACCCGACCAAGGTGGTTATGGGATAACCAACCTACGCGGATGGAGCTCACGGCATATAACATTCAACTAAAATAAAGGCAATAACTTGCCAAGGGGTGTAAGGGGTAAACACCTATAAGAAGGTAGTTATGAGTTAAAACCAATTGAAAAAAGAAGGGATATAACCGCCAAGGGGAGTAAACAAAAGTAAACACATAAGGACAAACAAGGTTACGTATTCGTACAAAAATGAATATCCTGTTCCACAAAGGAATATATCATCGTGGAGCTAAAAAAAATCCCTAACATTTTCCACTGGATTATTATCCTATTGAGGCCGGTTGGTTACATAAAGCTCCCTATAGGCTATAGTTTGTAAGATGATCTGTGCACTCGTATTCCAAAAGACGGTTATTCACATGTGATGCGAAAAGGGCAATTTGGCACTAAACAGGACTGCAGATACATATATTATTAAGCATTAAGAAGGTTAAAAAATATAATTTGAAAACTTAACAGCACGTATTTACTTATTTTATGATATGGCAGTTAACCACTTCATTTCAACTTTTAAGTTCACCATCGCAAATATTTCCGAAATTGATTATATGCTTGTGAATGTTAAAAATATTTTCTGTCTCGCATATCAACTTTAAAGCGGAAACAAGACTACATGAACATGCGAAGGACGATTTTGATACTATTGATGGTTCATCTCTACACAAAGAATGGAATCGCAGTCACATTCGGTAACAACAAGTATAATCTAGTTGTTGCTATTCATGACGTAATAAAACAAGATCACAGAATAATCGAAGAAATAAAAGTAAGTTATTTATCAATATGATTCATTATGTTCAATTCGTACAATCAAAGGCTATTTCCCGTGAGTAGCCGTTGTAGTTTGGATATATCCGACGGTTGTATAACATATGTAACTGTTGTGCATCTGGCGATATTTAAATAAACTTGTTACAGTTATGAACCTATTGAGTGATCCTAAGGAAAATTTAGTTTAACTTTGCTTTCTTAACTGATAAGTTCAACTGGTAATGCAGACAAAAATAAATAATTTTGGATGAAAATATCGGAAAGGGTTCATTTTAGTATTTCAATTCACATTTTCAGGCAATGACCGAATCTGCATCTGAAATTCTGTATAGGACAACACATAACAGAGTTTGCTTCGGACACGTGAAGATACTCATTCCACATTCCTGGACAAGAGATCCGGGCTGGTCAGCTGCGGGTACAGAGACATTTGAGGACTCGGACATCCGGGTGGACAAAGGTCACGTGTCTCACGGAAGTGACCCCTACACCTTCCACCCTGGTCAGTGTGGGGAGTCCGGGAAGTACATCCATCTGACTGACCAGTACCTCACTGACCGCAGTGGACACAGAGACAGGGACTATGGAGACACAGGTGGGTTGTTGTTCACTTATTTATTTTCACTGACACGGCTGACACAGAGGCACGGGCTAAAGGGTCACATGCTGCTTGTTCTTCATTGAAGAAAGGAAGACTAACGGTCTATTAATATACGTTATACCATTCAGGCGACAGGGATATATCAGCCTCTTGCTTGCTGTTATGCGACATCAGTTTTCTTAAAAAATTTGGATTCAAAGTAATTTAATGTTTCAGGTTCCACTCTGGTGCACGAGTTCGCCCATCTCCGGTACGGCGTGTTTGACGAGTACGGTCTGGGAACTGCAGAACATCCGTTTGTGTATCTGCATGAAGATAGATGGCTACCCACCGGATGCAGTAGCAGTAACATCATCAGCAATAACATCAATGATATCGACAGCTACGACAGCAACAGTCAATTTGGTATCTTCAGTGGGGATTGTCAACTTAATGAAACCACACTCAAACCTGACCCAAGTTGCTTCTTTGTGCCTGATGGAAACATTGATTCAATCACTTCATCTACCATGTACCATCCATCTAGCGAGAAGGTAGAGACAGGGTCAAATATACTGCTTAAAAAAAATACGGGTACTAAGGCCTTTAATAGGTTAAGTTCCATCATATGTGTGGGTTGCCACGACACCAAGGTGATGTTAAACCAAAAATCAACAATACCCAGATGTGACTGTTAAATTTCATTAATTCCCCAAAGTTAAAGTTTCGAGACGGCACCTTCTAATATTTGGAAATTCCGTTCCCTTGATACACGACGTGATTAGTTCCTGGCTTGGTTGTTATATTGTGAACATGTACAGTGAATCAATTTTGTGTAATGATTGTAATACATCTACGTAATAATTATTGCTATGCTTTGCTATAACGAAAAGGATTATTTGTCTTTAATATACATATTACTTCACCAAACATTTGTCAGATATTAAAATAACTTAATCTGTTGGTGTAAAGGTTAGATCTGTATTCATTAACTGACCAACATTGTTCGTATTTTATGCTCATTATTGTGCAATGGCCAATTTGGCAAACTGCAATAAACATCCCGGTTTAAACATATTTATTCCAAAATGAAATAGGTAACAATGATTGATGAACACACAGGAGCTAACCCAATAGGTTTTATCTGGACAGATGTATGACAAATAACACCTCTTTTACAGATACATTTCTGTGAAAGCGATCCTGATAATCCTGACTACCTTCACAACGCCCTGGCCCCCAACCAGCATAACAAGATGTGTGGTGGGAGAGGCACGTGGGATGTCATCATGGAACACCCGGACTTCCTGACTCTCAACACATCTGTGAATATTACGTCTTTGACCCCAACATTCAGCGTAATTTATAGAGACACTACCACAAAGAATTCGAGTCTTGTGAGTTCATTTTTTGGATAATCAAAAATTATTCATTTATGTCAACTTATGGTCATACAGAGGATTAGGATAAATAAAATGAAATTGTCTTCTACCCATTCAATTTTAAGGTATCATATAAAGATCATTCTTATTTGTTGATGAATTGCATACGTAGTTGGTTTTACAGGTTCTCTACAAGTCCACAACTCACGAAACAACAGGAGAGGTCAGAATCGACTCAACAGCAAATCTTGATGTGTTGTTCAGATTTACAGGATCCGGATATGGGGACTGTAAAGTGAGTAGAAACATCTAACCAATTTGCCTCTGGTATTCCGTTATCCAATCGATGAATGTTTCGCTTGAAACCTTCCCAAAAAGTGAACGTGTTATTTTTAAACATCCCACCAAATAAGGGAATGGCTCTCCCTTATATCCTTATAAACGGTTCCGACTCTTCTTTGTTCTAAAGATAAAATTTAGTTTTTGAACACGAGTTTACGACCATATTGAAATAATAGAATTATCAACCACGTGTTCCCTAATCAGGTTTTGTTGTAGTAGATCGACGATTGCATGTACAATTTCGGCCAATTTGAATCAATACTGAGCAAAAAGGCTTAGAGACTACAATAACAGTTTCCAATTTGAAAAATATTTGAAATAAATATTTGAACAAACTATTCATTGAAACTGTACCAGAGGTATGTTTATTTTGAAAATTGACATTTTCTTAATTTAACTATATTTATTTAATATTAACGATTTTAGGTCTTTTTGTAATTTGAATCAACTTTCATCTATTTAAATCTTTAAAGTCAGACTGCAGAGGTCTCGTCCATTCCTATAACCTCCAGACTTGAACACCTGATGGAGTTCTATATCTTATTGGAGTTCTTAAAAATGAAGAGTGAGGGGATCTCCTGGACCATTTTCATGTAGTAAGAATAAAAACAGAAGTTTCACATTTGTCTCGTGTGTATGTTTAATGTTGTTTGCGTGTTGTCAGTTTGTATTGGAGTCGCCAAAGGGATCAACATTCAACAGAACATTACCTCCCAGTGTTACAGAAGATTTGAAATACTCGGTGGACTTTCGTTTCCGCATTGCAAAGGTACGAAATAACACGATCCATCAATGGATGATTCTATGAAATTGAGCAATGGTTTTATAATCATGTAGTACATGTATATTGTCAATGTGCGGAATGTCATACACGTCACTTAGTGCTGTAGGTCTCACACGTATTTTACTACCGAGGTAAGATAACAGCACATTGAAGTTCATGATAACAATAGCGGGAAACCCTAATTCTTTTGTTTTATGATAATTATTTAGGTTATTTTCTGTCCTTAAATCTAATGGTCAGTCATGATAATCATACACGTAGAAAAATCTGGGTTACAAAATGGGTTTAGTTGATTCGAACTCGCTTTATTCAATATTTAATTAAAAATCCCCTAAGGATTAAAGATCTCACAAAATCTTTATAAAAATCAATGGCACTCGTTACAAGAAAAATTACCTCGCCAAAGATTAATCCACATTAAGATATATTTATCGGTAACAGGTCGGCATATGGACTTACAACGTGGTGTGTTCAAAACCGGAGATTATCTCCCTTATTGTGACGTCATCCTCAACTAGCAGAAATACTTATACGGTCGATTCATGGCTTTCATCCACCGTACATGACGTGGCAGAATGTGATAGGCCAGTCGTTGTCTACGTTCATGTTCACAAAGACTACTCTCCTGTCATAAACGCTGACGTCACAGTGAGAGTACAGAGAGATGATAAAGTGTCCTCATTTATTCTCCGGACCAAAGATGATGGATTGTGTGAGTTTCTTTTTCTATTTTCTTTAAACATCTTCAATGAAGAATTTACCCGTTTCTGTTACAGCCTGGACTTATCAAAAGCAAACTAAAGACCCATCTCTTTAAACAGTATCTGCCTTGAATGTCGACAAACAAATATATATTTTTTGTTTGTCTGTACATATGTAAATAGTTCTTGCTTTGTAGAGCCTTGAGCATGTCTGTTGAGGTGGATTGGGCGCACGTATCAATATGCATATTGTTATTATTATTCCATGAGAAATGTTTCACTCTGAAAATATCTCGTCATTTTTTTGGACGATCAGTTACAAATCTTTAACCTGAGCAATTGTATGAGATGTTATGGATACAGAAGGTCTTCCAGACCAAGGACCATCGTCGTAAGAGTTGACCATTGTACAAAGACATACACTGAGCCGCTTCTTTACCGTTATCATTGGTCACGTGTTATGAACTTTCGATTATTTCAAAAGGGTAGCTTTGTTTATCAGGCTGAATCACCTACGTTTTTGATATCTGTTGAGTGTTTTGCTTTTGAAAGGACTTAAAAATAGTGCATCTTGATGGTGACCAAAATAACACTGGCTTTTTGAATATACTGGTAGGAAACGCCATGAACTTAGCTGCTTCCCCTTGTAAAAGTCGCCGCTTATTGCTGAAGTATTGCCCCTTGGAAAAAATGGTTTTTAAACATATGGTTAAAGTGTTTAAAAGAAATAGGCAAACTTAGAAGAATGTATTTAAACGTAAATGACATATTCTATGAAAGAAACATGGCTAGACTAGGGATCATACTATTTGTAACTGTACAAATTTTTATACCATTTCGAGTGGATTTCCATGTGTTATTTAGATTTCTTTTTGTGTACATGCAGATATTAGGTACATTACAACCATATATCCACGAAGTCCGTGAACAATCGCAAGGACCTGCCATACAGAAAGCGTGTAAACTCGACAAGGCCTTTGAAATATTCAATTGATAATCGCTGTTATAAGTAGTTCATTAAAGTTCAGATAAGGAGATTTGTGTTTGCAAAGTGCATTTATTTCTGACGATTTATGTCTCAGGAGGCAGCTGGTGAAAAATATACATGTACAGTGTTGTCCATATCCAATCCACCTCAACAGACATGCTCAAGGCTCTACAAAGCAAGAACTATTTACATATGTACAGACAAACAAAAAATATATATTTGTTTGTCGACATTCAAGGCAGATACTGTTTAAAGAGATGGGTCTTTAGTTGCTTTTGAATAAGTCCAGGCTGTCAGCAGTGTTTAAGTCGTAAGGGAGTGAGGTCCAGAGAAAAGTGAGTGCATAGGAAAAGGAACGTTGTCCAAAAGATTTCAATTTGAAGTTTGGAAGGGTTTCTATCATTATTCTCAAGACTTGTAAGTGTTAAGGTTTGGGTAAGATGGGTACCGAGAGGAAACCAGCGAGTAAACACGTCTATCGTGCTAGTCCAGATAAATTTCACGTTATGACTGGCTACAGGGAATAAAAAATGGAATCATCCCTGGAATCCAGGCAAGAATCTATGCAACAACTTTCTTGGATTCAATGAATGCACTTACAGAGTCGCAATTAAAGAAGGCATTTTAACTGCTGGAGTCATGCTCTTTATGCCAATGCACCGGTGCAAAGTGTAGATTTGTGTCGAGACCGCATTCCAACCATGTCATCCCAGATCTGGTTCCCAGTAATTATTGTTTATTTTGATTTTTAAGTTGTTTGCGTATTTAGTGCTGATTGGCGCTGAAACTAAACATAAATCGGCAACTAAGGTTTGGTTTTAGGGCCCAATCAGACCAATATTTGGCTCTTTGTCCGGTTCTATGTTTTAATTGAATGCCCCTCGTATGTAAAAGTGTAAATTTCTTTGACGACTTTATGCTAAACAAATTTATTGAAATATTCTTTTTTTTCAGTGCCAGATAACATGCCAAATGACGGAGTCTATACTGCCTATGTCACCCAGTTTACAGCTAATGGTAGTTATTCTTTAGGAGTGGAAGTGAGGTCAGTGGAAGACACCCAGTACTACTACAGTGGACCTGTTCTGTATGGGGGAGCACAATCCAGATACCACAGTGAGTCAGATAGACTCCTACACTTCATGCGTCAACTGATTTGTGTAATAATCAAATATCTATAATATATACATAAACTTAAATAATCCTCTTGAATATCTTTTCCGAAAATTACCGCGATAGAAGTGTCATTTTAAGTATTCGAAGACTTCCTATTCGTCAGTTAATTGCTTTCTACTTTTTGAGAAGACTACATGTAATTAAAGAAGAAGCGAACAAGCATGTGTGAAGTTCTGTAAGTCAGTATCTGCACAAAGGGATCGTACACATTGTCAGAGGGACTTTGTTTTTTTCAAACCACAAGAAATGCCTGTCATTTATGATTAAAACTATTCCGAAATAGTTCGTTAATGAATGATGATGACACGGATGTTTCAGAGACTACCGTCTACCTTATGTCTAGCATTTCCGCTACCTTCTTAGGTACAGTGCACTGTCATTGCCAGTGATTTGGTACCCAATCCATAATTGACTGTGGATTGACACAACGCCACCAGTAGTGTTAGTCAATCTCTCTTTATAAACTTGTTCTATTCTGTATTCCTACAGACACAACACCACCAGTAGTGTTAGTCAACCTCTCTTTATAAACCTGTTCTATTCTGTATTCCTACAGACACAACACCACCAGTAGTGTTAGTCAACCGCTCTTTATAAACTTGTTCTATTCTGTATTCCTACAGACACAACACCACCAGTAGTGTTAGTCAACCTCTCTTTATAAACTTATTCTATTCTGTATTCCTACAGACACAACGCCACCAGTAGTGTTAGTCAACCTCTCTTTATAAACTTGTTCTATTCTGTATTCCTACAGACACAACGCCACCAGTAGTGTTAGTCAACCTCTCTTTATAAACTTGTTCTATTCTGTATTCCTACAGACACGACACCACCAGTAGTGTTAGTCAACCTCTCTTTATAAACGTGTTCTATTCTGTATTCCTATAGACACAACCCCACCAGTAGTGTTAGTCAACCTCTCTTTATAAACTTTTCTATTCTGTATTCCTACAAACACAACGCCACCAGTAGTGTTAGTCAACCTCTCTTTATAAACTTGTTCTATTCTGTATTCCTACAGACACAACAGCACCAGTAGTGTTAGTCAATCTCTCTTTATAAACTTGTTCTATTCTGTATTCCTACAGACACAACACCACCAGTAGTTGTAGTCAATCTCTCTTTATAAACTTGTTCTATTCTGTATTCCTACAGACACAACGCCACCAGTAGTGTTAGTCAACCTCTCTTTATAAACTTGTTCTATTCTGTATTCCTACAGACACGACACCACCAGTAGTGTTAGTCAACCTCTCTTTATAAACTTATTCTATTCTGTATTCCTACAGACACAACACCACCAGTAGTTTTAGTCAACCTTTCTTTATAAACTTGTTCTATTCTGTATTCCTTCAGACACAACAGCACCAGTAGTGTGAGTCAACCTCTCTTTATAAACCTGTTCTATTTTGTATTCCTACAGACACAACCCCACCAGTAGTGTTAGTCAACCTCTCTTTATAAACTTGTTCTATTCTGTATTCCTGCAGACACAACCCCACCAGTAGTTTTAGTCAACCTCTCTTTATAAACTTGTTCTATTCTGTATTCCTACAGACACAACACCACCAGTAGTGTAAGTCAACCTCTCTTTATAAACCTGTTCTATTCTGTATTCCTACAGACACAACCCCACCAGTAGTGTTAGTCAATCTCTCTTTATAAACTTATTCTATTCTGTATTCCTACAGACACGACACCACCAGTAGTGTTAGTCAACCTCTCTTTATAAACTTGTTCTATTCTGTATTCCTACAGACACAACACTACCAGTAGTGTTAGACAACCTCTCTGTATAAACCTGTTCTATTCTGTATTCCTATAGACACAACGCCACCAGTAGTGTTAGTAAATCTCTCTTTATAAACCTGTTCTATTCTGTATTCCTATAGACACAACACCACCAGTAGTGTTAGTCAACCTCTCTTTATAAACCTGTTCTATTCTGTATTCCTACAGACACAACACCACCAGTAGTGTTAGTCAACCTCTCTTTATAAACCTGTTCTATTCTGTATTCCTACAGACACAACGCCACCAGTAGTGTTAGTCAACCTCTCTTTATAAACCTGTTCTATTCTGTATTCCTACAGACACGACACCACCAGTAGTGTTAGTCAACCTCTCTTTATAAACCTGTTCTATTCTGTATTCCTACAGACACAACCCCACCAGTAGTGTTAGTCAATCTCTCTTTATAAACCTGTTCTATTCTGTATTCCTACAGACACAACCCCACCAGTAGTGTTAGTCAATCTCTCTTTATAAACTTATTCTATTCTGTATTCCTACAGACACGACACCACCAGTAGTGTTAGTCAATCTCTCTTTATAAACTTATTCTATTCTGTATTCCTACAGACACAACCCCACCAGTAGTGTTAGTCAACCTCTCTTTATAAACTTGTTCTATTCTGTATTCCTACAGACACAACACCACCAGTAGTTTTAGTCAACCTTTCTTTATAAACTTGTTCTATTCTGTATTCCTTCAGACACAACAGCACCAGTAGTGTGAGTCAACCTCTCTTTATAAACCTGTTCTATTATGTATTCCTACAGACACAACCCCACCAGTAGTGTTAGTCAACCTCTCTTTATAAACTTTTCTATTCTGTATTCCTACAGACACAACGCCACCAGTAGTGTTAGTCAACCTCTCTTTATAAACTTGTTCTATTCTGTATTCCTACAGACACAACCCCACCAGTAGTGTTAGTCAACCTCTCTTTATAAACTTGTTCTATTCTGTATTCCTACAGACACAACACCACCAGTAGTTTTAGTCAACCTTTCTTTATAAACTTGTTCTATTCTGTATTCCTTCAGACACAACAGCACCAGTAGTGTTAGTCAATCTCTCTTTATAAACTTATTCTATTCTGTATTCCTACAGACACAACCCCACCAGTAGTGTTAGTCAACCTCTCTTTATAAACTTGTTCTATTCTGTATTCCTACAGACACAACCCCACCAGTAGTGTTAGTCAACCTCTCTTTATAAACCTGTTCTATTCTGTATTCCTACAGACACGACACCACCAGTAGTGTTAGTCAACCTCTCTTTATAAACCTGTTCTATTCTGTATTCCTACAGACACAACCCCACCAGTAGTGTTAGTCAATCTCTCTTTATAAACCTGTTCTATTCTGTATTCCTACAGACACAACCCCACCAGTAGTGTTAGTCAATCTCTCTTTATAAACTTATTCTATTCTGTATTCCTACAGACACGACACCACCAGTAGTGTTAGTCAATCTCTCTTTATAAACTTATTCTATTCTGTATTCCTACAGACACAACCCCACCAGTAGTGTTAGTCAACCTCTCTTTATAAACTTGTTCTATTCTGTATTCCTACAGACACAACCCCACCAGTAGTGTTAGTCAACCTCTCTTTATAAACTTGTTCTATTCTGTATTCCTACAGACACAACACCACCAGTAGTTTTAGTCAACCTTTCTTTATAAACTTGTTCTATTCTGTATTCCTTCAGACACAACAGCACCAGTAGTGTGAGTCAACCTCTCTTTATAAACCTGTTCTATTATGTATTCCTACAGACACAACCCCACCAGTAGTGTTAGTCAACCTCTCTTTATAAACTTTTCTATTCTGTATTCCTACAGACACAACGCCACCAGTAGTGTTAGTCAACCTCTCTTTATAAACCTGTTCTATTCTGTATTCCTACAGACACAACCCCACCAGTAGTGTTAGTCAATCTCTCTTTATAAACTTATTCTATTCTGTATTCCTACAGACACGACACCAGCAGTAGTGTTAGTCAAACTCTCTTTATAAACTTGTTCTATTCTGTATTCCTACAGACACAACACCACCAGTAGTGTTAGACAACCTCTCTGTATAAACCTGTTCTATTCTGTATTGCTATAGACACAACACCACCAGTAGTGTTAGTCAATCTCTCTTTATAAACCTGTTCTATTCTGTATTCCTATAGACACAACACCACCAGTAGTGTTAGTCAATCTCTCTTTATAAACTTGTTCTATTCTGTATTCCTACAGACACAACCCCACCAGTAGTGTTAGTCAATCTCTCTTTATAAACTTGTTCTATTCTGTATTCCTATAGACACAACCCCACCAGTAGTGTTAGTCAACCTCTCTTTATAAACTTGTTCTATTCTGTATTCCTATAGACACAACCCGACCAGTAGTGTTAGTCAACCTCTCTTTATAAACTTGTTCTATTCTGTATTCCTACAGACACAACACCACCAGTAGTGTTAGTCAACCTCTCTTTATAAACTTGTTCTATTCTGTATTCCTACAGACACAACCCCACCAGTAGTGTTAGTCAACCTCTCTTTATAAACTTGTTCTATTCTGTATTCCTACAGACACAACACCACCAGTAGTGTTAGTCAACCTCTCTTTATAAACCTGTTCTATTCTGTATTCCTACAGACACAACGCTACCAGTAGTGTTAGTCAACCTCTCTTTATAAACCTGTTCTATTCTGTATTCCTACAGACACGACACCACCAGTAGTGTTAGTCAACCTCTCTTTATAAACCTGTTCTATTCTGTATTCCTACAGACACAACCCCACCAGTAGTGTAAGTCAACCTCTCTTTATAAACCTGTTCTATTCTGTATTCCTACAGACACAACCCCACCAGTAGTGTTAGTCAACCTCTCTTTATAAACCTGTTCTATTCTGTATTCCTACAGACACAACCCCACCAGTAGTGTTAGTCAATCTCTCTTTATAAACTTATTCTATTCTGTATTCCTACAGACACAACAGCACCAGTAGTTTTAGTCAACCTTTCTTTATAAACTTGTTCTATTCTGTATTCCTTCAGACACAACAGCACCAGTAATGTGAGTCAACCTCTCTTTATAAACCTGTTCTATTCTGTATTCCTATAGACACAACCCCACCAGTAGTGTTAGTCAACCTTTCTTTATAAACCTGTTCTATTCTGTATTCCTATAGACACAACCCCACCAGTAGTGTTAGTCAACCTTTCTTTATAAACCTGTTCTAATCTGTATTCCTATAGACACAACACCACCAGTAGTGTTAGACAACCTCTCTTTATAAACTTGTTCTATTCTGTATTCCTACAGACACAACACCACCAGTAGTGTTAGTCAACCTCTCTTTATAAACTTGTTCTATTCTGTATTCCTATAGACACAACCCCACCAGTAGTGTTAGTCAACCTTTCTTTATAAACTTGTTCTATTCTGTATTCCTACAGACACAACACCACCAGTAGTGTTAGTCAACCTCTCTTTATAAACTTGTTCTATTCTGTATTCCTACAAACACAACCCCACCAGTAGTGTTAGTCAACCTCTCTTTATAAACTTGTTCTATTCTGTATTCCTACAGACACAACACCACCAGTTGTGTTAGTCAACCTCTCTTTATAAACTTGTTCTATTCTGTATTCATATAGACACAACACCACCAGTAGTTGTAGTCAATCTCTCTTTATAAACTTGTTCTATTCTGTATTCCTACAGACACAACGCCACCAGTAGTGTTAGTCAACCTCTCTTTATAAACCTGTTCTATTCTGTATTCCTACAGACACGACACCACCAGTAGTGTTAGTCAACCTCTCTTTATAAACTTATTCTATTCTGTATTCCTACAGACACAACACCACCAGTAGTTTTAGTCAACCTTTCTTTATAAACTTGTTCTATTCTGTATTCCTTCAGACACAACAGCACCAGTAGTGTGAGTCAACCTCTCTTTATAAACCTGTTCTATTCTGTATTCCTACAGACACAACCCCACCAGTAGTGTTAGTCAACCTCTCTTTATAAACTTGTTCTATTCTGTATTCCTACAGACACAACCCCACCAGTAGTTTTAGTCAACCTCTCTTTATAAACTTGTTCTATTCTGAATTCCTACAGACACAACACCACCAGTAGTGTAAGTCAACCTCTCTTTATAAACCTGTTCTATTCTGTATTCCTACAGACACAACCCCACCAGTAGTGTTAGTCAATCTCTCTTTATAAACTTATTCTATTCTGTATTCCTACAGACACGACACCACCAGTAGTGTTAGACAACCTCTCTGTATAAACCTGTTCTATTCTGTATTCCTATAGACACAACACCACCAGTAGTGTTAGTCAATCTCTCTTTATAAACCTGATCTATTCTGTATTCCTATAGACACAACACCACCAGTAGTGTTAGTCAATCTCTCTTTATAAACTTGTTCTATTCTGTATTCCTACAGACACAACCCCACCAGTAGTGTTAGTCAATCTCTCTTTATAAACTTGTTCTATTCTGTATTCCTATAGACACAACCCCACCAGTAGTGTTTGTCAATCTCTCTTTATAAACGTATTCTATTCTGTATTCCTACAGACACAACCCCACCAGTAGTGTTAGTCAACCTCTCTTTATAAACTTGTTCTATTCTGTATTCCTACAGACACAACACCACCAGTTGTGTTAGTCAACCTCTCTTTATAAACTTGTTCTATTCTGTATTCCTACAAACACAACCCCACCAGTAGTGTTAGTCAACCTCTCTTTATAAACTTGCTCTATTCTGTATTCCTACAGACACAACGCCACCAGTAGTGTTAGTCAACCTCTCTTTATAAACCTGTTCTATTCTGTATTCCTACAGACACAACACCACCAGTTGTTTTAGTCAACCTCTCTTTAAAAACTTGTTTTATTCTGTATTCATATAGACACAACACCACCAGTAGTTTTAGTCAATTTCTCTTTATAAACTTGTTCTATTCTGTATTCCTACAGACACAACGCCACCAGTAGTGTTAGTCAACCTTTCTTTATAAACCTGTTCTATTCTGTATTCCTACAGACACGACACCACCAGTAGTGTTAGTCAACCTCTCTTTATAAACTTATTCTATTCTGTATTCCTACAGACACAACACCACCAGTAGTTTTAGTCAACCTTTCTTTATAAACTTGTTCTATTCTGTATTCCTTCAGACACAACAGCACCAGTAGTGTGAGTCAACCTCTCTTTATAAACCTGTTCTATTCTGTATTCCTACAGACACAACCCCACCAGTAGTGTTAGTCAACCTCTCTTTATAAACTTGTCCTATTCTGTATTCCTACAGACACAACCCCACCAGTAGTTTTAGTCAACCTCTCTTTATAAACTTGTTCTATTCTGAATTCCTACAGACACAACACCACCAGTAGTGTAAGTCAACCTCTCTTTATAAACCTGTTCTATTCTGTATTCCTACAGACACAACCCCACCAGTAGTGTTAGTCAATCTCTCTTTATAAACTTATTCTATTCTGTATTCCTACAGACACGACACCACCAGTAGTGTTAGTCAACCTCTCTTTATAAACTTGTTCTATTCTGTATTCCTTCAGACACAACAGCACCAGTAGTGTGAGTCAACCTCTCTTTATAAACCTGTTCTATTCTGTATTCCTACAGACACAACCCCACCAGTAGTGTTAGTCAACCTCTCTTTATAAACTTGTTCTATTCTGTATTCCTACAGACACAACCCCACCAGTAGTTTTAGTCAACCTCTCTTTATAAACTTGTACTATTCTGAATTCCTACAGACACAACACCACCAGTAGTGTAAGTCAACCTCTCTTTATAAACCTGTTCTATTCTGTATTCCTACAGACACAACCCCACCAGTAGTGTTAGTCAATCTCTCTTTATAAACTTATTCTATTCTGTATTCCTACAGACACGACACCACCAGTAGTGTTAGTCAACCTCTCTTTATAAACTTGTTCTATTCTGTATTCCTTCAGACACAACAGCACCAGTAGTGTGAGTCAACCTCTCTTTATAAACCTGTTCTATTCTGTATTCCTACAGACACAACCCCACCAGTAGTGTTAGTCAACCTCTCTTTATAAACTTGTTCTATTCTGTATTCCTACAGACACAACCCCACCAGTAGTTTTAGTCAACCTCTCTTTATAAACTTGTTCTATTCTGAATTCCTACAGACACAACACCACCAGTAGTGTAAGTCAACCTCTCTTTATAAACCTGTTCTATTCTGTATTCCTACAGACACAACCCCACCAGTAGTGTTAGTCAATCTCTCTTTATAAACTTATTCTATTCTGTATTCCTACAGACACGACACCACCAGTAGTGTTAGTCAACCTCTCTTTATAAACTTGTTCTATTCTGTATTCCTACAGACACAACACTACCAGTAGTGTTAGACAACCTCTCTGTATAAACCTGTTCTATTCTGTATTCCTATAGACACAACACCATCAGTAGTGTTAGTAAATCTCTCTTTATAAACCTGTTCTATTCTGTATTCCTATAGACACAACACCACCAGTAGTGTTAGTCAACCTCTCTTTATAAACTTGTTCTATTCTGTATTCCTACAGACACAACCCCACCAGTAGTGTTAGTCAACCTCTCTTTATAAACTTGTTCTATTCTGTACTCCTACAGACACAACCCCACCAGTAGTGTTAGTCAACCTCTCTTTATAAACTTGTTCTATTCTGTATTCCTACAGACACAACACCGCCAGTAGTTTTAGTCAACCTTTCTTTATAAACTTGTTCTATTCTGTATTCCTTCAGACACAACAGCACCAGTAGTGTGAGTCAACCTCTCTTTATAAACCTGTTCTATTCTGTATTCCTACAGACACAACCCCACCAGTAGTGTTAGTCAACCTCTCTTTATAAACTTTTCTATTCTGTATTCCTACAGACACAACGCCACCAGTAGTGTTAGTCAACCTCTCTTTATAAACTTGTTCTATTCTGTATTCCTACAGACACAACACCACCAGTAGTGTTAGTCAACCTCTCTTTATAAACCTGTTCTATTCTGTATTCCTACAGACACAACCCCACCAGTAGTGTTAGTCAATCTCTCTTTATAAACTTATTCTATTCTGTATTCCTACAGACACGACACCACCAGTAGTGTTAGTCAACCTCTCTTTATAAACTTGTTCTATTCTGTATTCCTACAGACACAACACCACCAGTAGTGTTAGACAACCTCTCTGTATAAACCTGTTCTATTCTGTATTCCTATAGACACAACACCACCAGTAGTGTTAGTCAATCTCTCTTTATAAACCTGTTCTATTCTGAATTCCTATAGACACAACACCACCAGTAGTGTTAGTCAATCTCTCTTTATAAACTTGTTCTATTCTGTATTCCTACAGACACAACCCCACCAGTAGTGTTAGTCAATCTCTCTTTATAAACTTGTTCTATTCTGTATTCCTATAGACACAACCCCACCAGTAGTGTTAGTCAACCTCTCTTTATAAACTTGTTCTATTCTGTATTCCATATAGACACAACCCCACCAGTAGTGTTAGTCAACCTCTCTTTATAAACTTGTTCTATTCTGTATTCCTACAGACACAACACCACCAGTAGTGTTAGTCAACCTCTCTTTATAAACTTGTTCTATTCTGTATTCCTACAGACACAACCCCACCAGTAGTGTTAGTCAACCTCTCTTTATAAACCTGTTCTATTCTGTATTCCTACAGACACAACACCACCAGTAGTGTTAGTCAACCTCTCTTTATAAACCTGTTCTATTCTGTATTCCTACAGACACAACGCCACCAGTAGTGTTAGTCAACCTCTCTTTATAAACCTGTTCTATTCTGTATTCCTACAGACACGACACCACCAGTAGTGTTAGTCAACCTCTCTTTATAAACCTGTTCTATTCTGTATTCCTACAGACACAACCCCACCAGTAGTGTTAGTCAATCTCTCTTTATAAACTTATTCTATTCTGTATTCCTACAGACACGACACCACCAGTAGTGTTAGTCAATCTCTCTATATAAACTTATTCTATTCTGTATTCCTACAGACACAACCCCACCAGTAGTGTTAGTCAATCTCTCTTTATAAACTTGTTCTATTCTGTATTCCTATAGACACAACCCCACCAGTAGTGTTAGTCAACCTCTCTTTATAAACTTGTTCTATTCTGTATTCCTATAGACACAACCCCACCAGTAGTGTTAGTCAACCTCTCTTTATAAACTTGTTCTATTCTGTATTCCTACAGACACAACACCACCAGTAGTGTTAGTCAACCTCTCTTTATAAACTTGTTCTATTCTGTATTCCTACAGACACAACCCCACCAGTAGTGTTAGTCAACCTCTCTTTATAAACCTGTTCTATTCTGTATTCCTACAGACACAACACCACCAGTAGTGTTAGTCAACCTCTCTTTATAAACCTGTTCTATTCTGTATTCCTACAGACACAAGCCACCAGTAGTGTTAGTCAACCTCTCTTTATAAACCTGTTCTATTCTGTATTCCTACAGACACGACACCACCAGTAGTGTTAGTCAACCTCTCTTTATAAACCTGTTCTATTCTGTATTCCTACAGACACAACCCCACCAGTAGTGTTAGTCAATCTCTCTTTATAAACTTATTCTATTCTGTATTCCTACAGACACGACACCACCAGTAGTGTTAGTCAATCTCTCTTTATAAACTTATTCTATTCTGTATTCCTACAGACACAACCCCACCAGTAGTGTTAGTCAACCTCCCTTTATAAACTTGTTCTATTCTGTATTCCTACAAACACAACCCCACCAGTAGTGTTAGTCAACCTCTCTTTATAAACTTGTTCTATTCTGTATTCCTACAGACACAACACCACCAGTAGTTTTAGTCAACCTTTCTTTATAAACTTGTTCTATTCTGTATTCCTTCAGACACAACAGCACCAGTAGTGTGAGTCAACCTCTCTTTATAAACCTGTTCTATTCTGTATTCCTACAGACACAACCCCACCAGTAGTGTTAGTCAACCTCTCTTTATAAACTTGTTCTATTCTGTATTCCCACAGACACAACCCCACCAGTAGTTTTAGTCAACCTCTCTTTATAAACTTGTTCTATTCTGTATTCCTACAGACACAACACCACCAGTAGTGTTAGTCAACATCTCTTTATAAACCTGTTCTATTCTGTATTCCTACAGACACAACCCCACCAGTAGTGTTAGTCAATCTCTCTTTATAAACTTATTTTATTCTGTATTCCTACAGACACGACACCACCAGTAGTGTTAGTCAACTTCTCTTTATAAACTTGTACTATTCTGTATTCCTATAGACACAACACCACCAGTAGTGTTAGACAACCTCTCTGTATAAACCTGTTCTATTCTGTATTCCTACAGACACAACACCACCAGTAGTGTTAGTCAATCTCTCTTTATAAACTTGTTCTATTCTGTATTCCTATAGACACAACCCCACCAGTAGTGTTAGTCAACCTCTCTTTATAAACTTGTTCTATTCTGTATTCCATATAGACACAACCCCACCAGTAGTGTTAGTCAACCTCTCTTTATAAACTTGTTCTATTCTGTATTCCTACAGACACAACACCACCAGTAGTGTTAGTCAACCTCTCTTTATAAACTTGTTCTATTCTGTATTCCTACAGACACAACCCCACCAGTAGTGTTAGTCAACCTCTCTTTATAAACCTGTTCTATTCTGTATTCCTACAGACACAACACCACCAGTAGTGTTAGTCAACCTCTCTTTATAAACCTGTTCTATTCTGTATTCCTACAGACACAACGCCACCAGTAGTGTTAGTCAACCTCTCTTTATAAACCTGTTCTATTCTGTATTCCTACAGACACGACACCACCAGTAGTGTTAGTCAACCTCTCTTTATAAACCTGTTCTATTCTGTATTCCTACAGACACAACCCCACCAGTAGTGTTAGTCAATCTCTCTTTATAAACTTATTCTATTCTGTATTCCTACAGACACGACACCACCAGTAGTGTTAGTCAATCTCTCTTTATAAACTTATTCTATTCTGTATTCCTACAGACACAACCCCACCAGTAGTGTTAGTCAATCTCTCTTTATAAACTTGTTCTATTCTGTATTCCTATAGACACAACCCCACCAGTAGTGTTAGTCAACCTCTCTTTATAAACTTGTTCTATTCTGTATTCCTACAGACACAACCCCACCAGTAGTGTTAGTCAACCTCTCTTTATAAACTTGTTCTATTCTGTACTCCTACAGACACAACCCCACCAGTAGTGTTAGTCAACCTCTCTTTATAAACTTGTTCTATTCTGTATTCCTACAGACACAACACCGCCAGTAGTTTTAGTCAACCTTTCTTTATAAACTTGTTCTATTCTGTATTCCTTCAGACACAACAGCACCAGTAGTGTGAGTCAACCTCTCTTTATAAACCTGTTCTATTCTGTATTCCTACAGACACAACCCCACCAGTAGTGTTAGTCAACCTCTCTTTATAAACTTTTCTATTCTGTATTCCTACAGACACAACGCCACCAGTAGTGTTAGTCAACCTCTCTTTATAAACTTGTTCTATTCTGTATTCCTACAGACACAACACCACCAGTAGTGTTAGTCAACCTCTCTTTATAAACCTGTTCTATTCTGTATTCCTACAGACACAACCCCACCAGTAGTGTTAGTCAATCTCTCTTTATAAACTTATTCTATTCTGTATTCCTACAGACACGACACCACCAGTAGTGTTAGTCAACCTCTCTTTATAAACTTGTTCTATTCTGTATTCCTACAGACACAACACCACCAGTAGTGTTAGACAACCTCTCTGTATAAACCTGTTCTATTCTGTATTCCTATAGACACAACACCACCAGTAGTGTTAGTCAATCTCTCTTTATAAACCTGTTCTATTCTGTATTCCTATAGACACAACACCACCAGTAGTGTTAGTCAATCTCTCTTTATAAACTTGTTCTATTCTGTATTCCTACAGACACAACCCCACCAGTAGTGTTAGTCAATCTCTCTTTATAAACTTGTTCTATTCTGTATTCCTATAGACACAACCCCACCAGTAGTGTTAGTCAACCTCTCTTTATAAACTTGTTCTATTCTGTATTCCATATAGACACAACCCCACCAGTAGTGTTAGTCAACCTCTCTTTATAAACTTGTTCTATTCTGTATTCCTACAGACACAACACCACCAGTAGTGTTAGTCAACCTCTCTTTATAAACTTGTTCTATTCTGTATTCCTACAGACACAACCCCACCAGTAGTGTTAGTCAACCTCTCTTTATAAACCTGTTCTATTCTGTATTCCTACAGACACAACACCACCAGTAGTGTTAGTCAACCTCTCTTTATAAACCTGTTCTATTCTGTATTCCTACAGACACAACGCCACCAGTAGTGTTAGTCAACCTCTCTTTATAAACCTGTTCTATTCTGTATTCCTACAGACACGACACCACCAGTAGTGTTAGTCAACCTCTCTTTATAAACCTGTTCTATTCTGTATTCCTACAGACACAACCCCACCAGTAGTGTTAGTCAATCTCTCTTTATAAACTTATTCTATTCTGTATTCCTACAGACACGACACCACCAGTAGTGTTAGTCAATCTCTCTTTATAAACTTATTCTATTCTGTATTCCTACAGACACAACCCCACCAGTAGTGTTAGTCAATCTCTCTTTATAAACTTGTTCTATTCTGTATTCCTATAGACACAACCCCACCAGTAGTGTTAGTCAACCTCTCTTTATAAACTTGTTCTATTCTGTATTCCTATAGACACAACCCCACCAGTAGTGTTAGTCAACCTCTCTTTATAAACTTGTTCTATTCTGTATTCCTACAGACACAACACCACCAGTAGTGTTAGTCAACCTCTCTTTATAAACTTGTTCTATTCTGTATTCCTACAGACACAACCCCACCAGTAGTGTTAGTCAACCTCTCTTTATAAACCTGTTCTATTCTGTATTCCTACAGACACAACACCACCAGTAGTGTTAGTCAACCTCTCTTTATAAACCTGTTCTATTCTGTATTCCTACAGACACAAGCCACCAGTAGTGTTAGTCAACCTCTCTTTATAAACCTGTTCTATTCTGTATTCCTACAAACACAACCCCACCAGTAGTGTTAGTCAACCTCTCTTTATAAACTTGTTCTATTCTGTATTCCTACAGACACAACACCACCAGTAGTGTTAGTCAACCTCTCTTTATAAACTTATTCTATTCTGTATTCCTACAGACACAACCCCACCAGTAGTGTTAGTCAACCTCCCTTTATAAACTTGTTCTATTCTGTATTCCTACAAACACAACCCCACCAGTAGTGTTAGTCAACCTCTCTTTATAAACTTGTTCTATTCTGTATTCCTACAGACACAACACCACCAGTAGTTTTAGTCAACCTTTCTTTATAAACTTGTTCTTTTCTGTATTCCTTCAGACACAACAGCACCAGTAGTGTGAGTCAACCTCTCTTTATAAACCTGTTCTATTCTGTATTCCTACAGACACAACCCCACCAGTAGTGTTAGTCAACCTCTCTTTATAAACTTGTTCTATTCTGTATTCCCACAGACACAACCCCACCAGTAGTTTTAGTCAACCTCTCTTTATAAACTTGTTCTATTCTGTATTCCTACAGACACAACACCACCAGTAGTGTTAGTCAACATCTCTTTATAAACCTGTTCTCTTCTGTATTCCTACAGACACAACCCCACCAGTAGTGTTAGTCAATCTCTCTTTATAAACTTATTTTATTCTGTATTCCTACAGACACGACACCACCAGTAGTGTTAGTCAACTTCTCTTTATAAACTTGTACTATTCTGTATTCCTACAGACACAACACCACCAGTAGTGTTAGACAACCTCTCTGTATAAACCTGTTCTATTCTGTATTCCTATAGACACAACACCACCAGTAGTGTTAGTCAATCTCTCTTTATAAACCTGTTCTATTCTGTATTCCTATAGACACAACACCACCAGTAGTGTTAGTCAACCTCTCTTCATAAACTTGTTCTATTCTGTATTCCTACAGACACAACCCCACCAGTAGTGTTAGTCAACCTCTCTTTATAAACCTGTTCTATTCTGTATTCCTACAGACACAACACCACCAGTAGTGTTAGTCAACCTCTCTTTATAAACCTGTTCTATTCTGTATTCCTACAGACACAACACCACCAGTAGTGTTAGTCAACCTCTCTTTATAAACCTGTTCTATTCTGTATTCCTACAGACACGACACCACCAGTAGTGTTAGTCAACCTCTCTTTATAAACCTGTTCTATTCTGTATTCCTACAGACACCACCCCACCAGTAGTGTTAGTCAATCTCTCTTTATAAACTTATTCTATTCTGTATTCCTACAGACACGACACCACCAGTAGTGTTAGTCAATCTCTCTTTATAAACTTATTCTATTCTGTATTCCTACAGACACAACCCCACCAGTAGTGTTAGTCAATCTCTCTTTATAAACTTGTTCTATTCTGTATTCCTATAGACACAACCCCACCAGTAGTGTTAGTCAACCTCTCTTTATAAACTTGTTCTATTCTGTATTCCTATAGACTCAACCCCACCAGTAGTGTTAGTCAACCTCTCTTTATAAACTTGTTCTATTCTGTATTCCTACAGACACAACACCACCAGTAGTTGTAGTCAACCTTTCTTTATAAACTTGTTCTATTCTCTATTCCTTCAGACACAACAGCACCAGTAGTGTGAGTCAACCTCTCTTTATAAACCTGTTCTATTCTGTATTCCTACAGACACAACCCCACCAGTAGTGTTAGTCAACCTCTCTTTATAAACTTTTCTATTCTGTATTCCTACAGACACAACGCCACCAGTAGTGTTAGTCAACCTCTCTTTATAAACTTGTTCTATTCTGTATTCCTACAGACACAACACCACCAGTAGTGTTAGTCAACCTCTCTTTATAAACCTGTTCTATTCTGTATTCCTACAGACACAACCCCACCAGTAGTGTTAGTCAATCTCTCTTTATAAACTTATTCTTTTCTGTATTCCTACAGACGCGACACCACCAGTAGTGTTAGTCAACCTCTCTTTATAAACTTGTTCTATTCTGTATTCCTACAGACACAACACCACCAGTAGTGTTAGACAACCTCTCTGTATAAACCTGTTCTATTCTGTATTCCTATAGACACAACACCACCAGTAGTGTTAGTCAATCTCTCTTTATAAACCTGTTCTATTCTGTATTCCTATAGACACAACACCACCAGTAGTGTTAGTCAATCTCTCTTTATAAACTTGTTCTATTCTGTATTCCTATAGACACAACCCCACCAGTAGTGTTAGTCAACATCTCTTTATAAACTTGTTCTATTCTGTATTCCTATAGACACAACCCCACCAGTAGTGTTAGTCAACCTCTCTTTATAAACTTGTTCTATTCTGTATTCCTACAGACACAACACCACCAGTAGTGTTAGTCAACCTCTCTTTATAAACTTGTTCTATTCTGTATTCCTACAGACACAACCCCACCAGTAGTGTTAGTCAACCTCTCTTTATAAACTTGTTCTATTCTGTATTCCTACAGACACAACACCACCAGTAGTGTTAGTCAACCTCTCTTTATAAACCTGTTCTATTCTGTATTCCTACAGACACAACGCCACCAGTAGTGTTAGTCAACCTCTCTTTATAAACCTGTTCTATTCTGTATTCCTACAGACACGACACCACCAGTAGTGTTAGTCAACCTCTCTTTATAAACCTGTTCTATTCTGTATTCCTACAGACACAACCCCACCAGTAGTGTTAGTCAATCTCTCTTTATAAACTTATTCTATTCTGTATTCCTACAGACACGACACCACCAGTAGTGTTAGTCAATCTCTCTTTATAAAGTTATTCTATTCTGTATTCCTACAGACACAACCCCACCAGTAGTGTTAGTCAACCTCTCTTTATAAACTTGTTCTATTCTGTATTCCTACAAACACAACCCCACCAGTAGTGTTAGTCAACCTCTCTTTATAAACTTGTTCTATTCTGTATTCCTACAGACACAACACCACCAGTAGTTTTAGTCAACCTTTCTTTATAAACTTGTTCTATTCTGTATTCCTTCAGACACAACAGCACCAGTAGTGTGAGTCAACCTCTCTTTATAAACCTGTTCTATTCTGTATTCCTACAGACACAACCCCACCAGTAGTGTTAGTCAACCTCTCTTTAAAAACTTGTTCTATTCTGTATTCCTACAGACACAACCCCACCAGTAGTTTTAGTCAACCTCTCTTTATAAACTTGTTCTATTCTGTATTCCTACAGACACAACACCACCAGTAGTGTTAGTCAACCTCTCTTTATTAACGTGTTTTATTCTGTATTCCTATAGACACAACACCACCAGTAGTGTTAGTCATTCTGTCTTTATAAACTTATTCTATTCTGTATTCCGACAGACACAACGCCATCAGTAGTGTTAGTCAATCTCTCTTTATAAACCTGTTCTATTCTGTATTCCTACAGACACAACACCACCAGTCGTGTTAGTCAACCTCTCTTTATGAACCTGTTCTATTCTGTATTCCTACAGACACAACCCCACCAGTAGTGTTAGTCAACCTCTCTTTATAAACCTGTTCTATTCTGTATTCCTACAGACACAACACCACCAGTCGTGTTAGTCAACCTCTCTTTATAAACTTATTTTATTCTGTATTCCTACAGACACGACACCACCAGTAGTGTTAGTCAACCTCTCTTTATAAACTTGTACTATTCTGTATTCCTACAGTCACAACACCACCAGTAGTGTTAGACAACCTCTCTGTATAAACCTGTTCTATTATGTATTCCTATAGACACAACACCACCAGTAGTGTTAGTCAATCTCTCTTTATAAACCTGTTCTATTCTGTATTCCTATAGACACAACACCACCAGTAGTGTTAGTCAACCTCTCTTTATAAACTTGTTCTATTCTGTATTCCTACAGACACAACACCACCAGTAGTGTTAGTCAACCTCTCTTTATAAACCTGTTCTATTCTGTATTCCTACAGACACAACCCCACCAGTAGTGTTAGTCAATCTCTCTTTATAAACTTATTCTTTTCTGTATTCCTACAGACGCGACACCACCAGTAGTGTTAGTCAACCTCTCTTTATAAACTTGTTCTATTCTGTATTCCTACAGACACAACACCACCAGTAGTGTTAGACAACCTCTCTGTATAAACCTGTTCTATTCTGTATTCCTATAGACACAACACCACCAGTAGTGTTAGTCAATCTCTCTTTATAAACCTGTTCTATTCTGTATTCCTATAGACACAACACCACCAGTAGTGTTAGTCAATCTCTCTTTATAAACTTGTTCTATTCTGTATTCCTATAGACACAACCCCACCAGTAGTGTTAGTCAACCTCTCTTTATAAACTTGTTCTATTCTGTATTCCTATAGACACAACCCCACCAGTAGTGTTAGTCAACCTCTCTTTATAAACTTGTTCTATTCTGTATTCCTACAGACACAACACCACCAGTAGTGTTAGTCAACCTCTCTTTATAAACTTGTTCTATTCTGTATTCCTACAGACACAACCCCACCAGTAGTGTTAGTCAACCTCTCTTTATAAACTTGTTCTATTCTGTATTCCTACAGACACAACACCACCAGTAGTGTGAGTCAACCTATCTTTATAAACCTGTTCTATTCTGTATTCCTACAGACACAACGCCACCAGTAGTGTTAGTCAACCTCTCTTTATAAACCTGTTCTATTCTGTATTCCTACAGACACAACACCACCAGTAGTGTTAGTCAACCTCTCTTTATAAACCTGTTCTATTCTGTATTCCTACAGACACAACCCCACCAGTAGTGTTAGTCAATCTCTCTTTATAAACTTATTCTTTTCTGTATTCCTACAGACGCGACACCACCAGTAGTGTTAGTCAACCTCTCTTTATAAACTTGTTCTATTCTGTATTCCTACAGACACAACACCACCAGTAGTGTTAGACAACCTCTCTGTATAAACCTGTTCTATTCTGTATTCCTATAGACACAACACCACCAGTAGTGTTAGTCAATCTCTCTTTATAAACCTGTTCTATTCTGTATTCCTATAGACACAACACCACCAGTAGTGTTAGTCAATCTCTCTTTATAAACTTGTTCTATTCTGTATTCCTATAGACACAACCCCACCAGTAGTGTTAGTCAACCTCTCTTTATAAACTTGTTCTATTCTGTATTCCTACAGACACAACACCACCAGTAGTGTTAGTCAACCTCTCTTTATAAACCTGTTCTATTCTGTATTCCTACAGACACAACGCCACCAGTAGTGTTAGTCAACCTCTCTTTATAAACCTGTTCTATTCTGTATTCCTACAGACACGACACCACCAGTAGTGTTAGTCAACCTCTCTTTATAAACCTGTTCTATTCTGTATTCCTACAGACACAACCCCACCAGTAGTGTTAGTCAATCTCTCTTTATAAACTTATTCTATTCTGTATTCCTACAGACACGACACCACCAGTAGTGTTAGTCAATCTCTCTTTATAAAGTTATTCTATTCTGTATTCCTACAGACACAACCCCACCAGTAGTGTTAGTCAACCTCTCTTTATAAACTTGTTCTATTCTGTATTCCTACAAACACAACCCCACCAGTAGTGTTAGTCAACCTCTCTTTATAAAACTTGTTCTATTCTGTATTCCTACAGACACAACACCACCAGTAGTTTTAGTCAACCTTTCTTTATAAACTTGTTCTATTCTGTATTCCTTCAGACACAACAGCACCAGTAGTGTGAGTCAACCTCTCTTTATAAACTTGTTCTATTCTGTATTCCTACAGACACAACCCCACCAGTAGTTTTAGTCAACCTCTCTTTATAAACTTGTTCTATTCTGTATTCCTATAGACACAACACCACCAGTAGTGTTAGTCAACCTCTCTTTATAAACTTGTTCTATTCTGTATTCCTACAGACACAACACCACCAGTAGTGTTAGTCAACCTCTCTTTATAAACCTGTTCTATTCTGTATTCCTACAGACACAACCCCACCAGTAGTGTTAGTCAATCTCTCTTTATAAACTTATTCTTTTCTGTATTCCTACAGACGCGACACCACCAGTAGTGTTAGTCAACCTCTCTTTATAAACTTGTTCTATTCTGTATTCCTACAGACACAACACCACCAGTAGTGTTAGACAACCTCTCTGTATAAACCTGTTCTATTCTGTATTCCTATAGACACAACACCACCAGTAGTGTTAGTCAATCTCGCTTTATAAACCTGTTCTATTCTGTATTCCTATAGACACAACACCACCAGTAGTGTTAGTCAATCTCTCTTTATAAACTTGTTCTATTCTGTATTCCTATAGACACAACCCCACCAGTAGTGTTAGTCAACCTCTCTTTATAAACTTGTTCTATTCTGTATTCCTACAGACACAACCCCACCAGTAGTGTTAGTCAACCTCTCTTTATAAACTTGTTCTATTCTGTATTCCTACAGACACAACACCACCAGTAGTGTTAGTCAACCTCTCTTTATAAACTTGTTCTATTCTGTATTCCTACAGACACAACCCCACCAGTAGTGTTAGTCAACCTCTCTTTATAAACTTGTTCTATTCTGTATTCCTACAGACACAACACCACCAGTAGTGTGAGTCAACCTCTCTTTATAAACCTGTTCTATTCTGTATTCCTACAGACACAACGCCACCAGTAGTGTTAGTCAACCTCTCTTTATAAACCTGTTCTATTCTGTATTCCTACAGACACAACACCACCAGTAGTGTTAGTCAACCTCTCTTTATAAACCTGTTCTATTCTGTATTCCTACAGACACAACCCCACCAGTAGTGTTAGTCAATCTCTCTTTATAAACTTATTCTTTTCTGTATTCCTACAGACGCGACACCACCAGTAGTGTTAGTCAACCTCTCTTTATAAACTTGTTCTATTCTGTATTCCTACAGACACAACACCACCAGTAGTGTTAGACAACCTCTCTTTATAAACCTGTTCTATTCTGTATTCCTATAGACACAACACCACCAGTAGTGTTAGTCAATCTCTCTTTATAAACCTGTTCTATTCTGTATTCCTATAGACACAACACCACCAGTAGTGTTAGTCAATCTCTCTTTATAAACTTGTTCTATTCTGTATTCCTATAGACACAACCCCACCAGTAGTGTTAGTCAACCTCTCTTTATAAACTTGTTCTATTCTGTATTCCTACAGACACAACACCACCAGTAGTGTTAGTCAACCTCTCTTTATAAACCTGTTCTATTCTGTATTCCTACAGACACAACGCCACCAGTAGTGTTAGTCAACCTCTCTTTATAAACATGTTCTATTCTGTATTCCTACAGACACGACACCACCAGTAGTGTTAGTCAACCTCTCTTTATAAACCTGTTCTATTCTGTATTCCTACAGACACAACCCCACCAGTAGTGTTAGTCAATCTCTCTTTATAAACTTATTCTATTCTGTATTCCTACAGACACGACACCACCAGTAGTGTTAGTCAATCTCTCTTTATAAAGTTATTCTATTCTGTATTCCTACAGACACAACCCCACCAGTAGTGTTAGTCAACCTCTCTTTATAAACTTGTTCTATTCTGTATTCCTACAAACACAACCCCACCAGTAGTGTTAGTCAACCTCTCTTTATAAACTTGTTCTATTCTGTATTCCTACAGACACAACACCACCAGTAGTTTTAGTCAACCTTTCTTTATAAACTTGTTCTATTCTGTATTCCTTCAGACACAACAGCACCAGTAGTGTGAGTCAACCTCTCTTTATAAACCTGTTCTATTCTGTATTCCTACAGACACAACCCCACCAGTAGTGTTAGTCAACCTCTCTTTATAAACTTGTTCTATTCTGTATTCCTACAGACACAACCCCACCAGTAGTTTTAGTCAACCTCTCTTTATAAACTTGTTCTATTCTGTATTCCTACAGACACAACACCACCAGTAGTGTTAGTCAACCTCTCTTTATAAACCTGTTCTATTCTGTATTCCTACAGACACAACCCCACCAGTAGTGTTAGTCAATCTCTCTTTATAAACTTATTTTATTCTGTATTCCTACAGACACGACACCACCAGTAGTGTTAGTCAACCTCTCTTTATAAACTTGTACTATTCTGTATTCCTACAGACACAACACCACCAGTAGTGTTAGACAACCTCTCTGTATAAACCTGTTCTATTCTGTATTCCTATAGACACAACACCACCAGTAGTGTTAGTCAATCTCTCTTTATAAACCTGTTCTATTCTGTATTCCTATAGACACAACACCACCAGTAGTGTTAGTCAACCTCTCTTTATAAACTTGTTCTATTCTGTATTCCTACAGACACAACACCACCAGTAGTGTTAGTCAACCTCTCTTTATAAACCTGTTCTATTCTGTATTCCTACAGACACAACGCCACCAGTAGTGTTAGTCAACCTCTCTTTATAAATCTGTTCTATTCTGTATTCCTACAGACACGACACCACCAGTAGTGTTAGTCAACCTCTCTTTATAAACCTGTTCTATTCTGTATTCCTACAGACACAACCCCACCAGTAGTGTTAGTCAATCTCTCTTTATAAACTTATTCTATTCTGTATTCCTACAGACACGACACCACCAGTAGTGTTAGTCAATCTCTCTTTATAAACTTATTCTATTCTGTATTCCTACAGACACAACCCCACCAGTAGTGCTAGTCAACCTCTCTTTATAAACTTGTTCTATTCTGTAATCCTACAGACACAACCCCACCAGTAGTGTTAGTCAACCTCTCTTTATAAACTTGTTCTATTCTGTATTCCTACAGACACAACACCACCAGTAGTTTTAGTCAACCTTTCTTTATAAACTTGTTCTATTCTGTATTTCTTCAGACACAACAGCACCAGTAGTGTGAGTCAACCTCTCTTTATAAACCTGTTCTATTCTGTATTCCTACAGACACAACCCCACCAGTAGTGTTAGTCAACCTCTCTTTATAAACTTTTCTATTCTGTATTCCTACAGACACAACGCCACCAGTAGTGTTAGTCAACCTCTCTTTATAAACTTGTTCTATTCTGTATTCCTACAGACACAACACCACCAGTAGTGTTAGTCAACCTCTCTTTATAAACCTGTTCTATTCTGTATTCCTACAGACACAACCCCACCAGTAGTGTTAGTCAATCTCTCTTTATAAACTTATTCTATTCTGTATTCCTACAGACGCGACACCACCAGTAGTGTTAGTCAACCTCTCTTTATAAACTTGTTCTATTCTGTATTCCTACAGACACAACACCACCAGTAGTGTTAGACAACCTCTCTGTATAAACCTGTTCTATTCTGTATTCCTATAGACACAACACCACCAGTAGTGTTAGTCAATCTCTCTTTATAAACCTGTTCTATTCTGTATTCCTATAGACACAACACCACCAGTAGTGTTAGTCAATCTCTCTTTATAAACTTGTTCTATTCTGTATTCCTACAGACACAACACCACCAGTAGTGTTAGTCAACCTTTCTTTATAAACTTGTTCTATTCTGTATTCCTACAGACACAACCCCACCAGTAGTGTTAGTCAACCTTTCTTTATAAACTTGTTCTATTCTGCATTCCTATAGACACAACACCACCAGTAGTGTTAGTCAACCTCTCTTTATAAAAATGTTCTATTCTGTATTCCTACAGACACAACACCACCAGTAGTGTTAGTCAACCTCTCTTTATAAACTTGTTCTATTCTGTATTCCTACAGACACAACACCACCAGTAGTGTTAGTCAACCTTTCTTTATAAACTTGTTCTATTCTGCATTCCTATAGACACAACACCACCAGTAGTGTTAGTTAACCTCTCTTTATAAAAATGTTCTATTCTGTATTCCTACAGACACAACACCACCAGTAGTGTTAGTCAACCTCTCTTTATAAACTTGTTCTATTCTGTATTCCTACAGACACAACACCACCAGTAGTGTTAGTCAACCTCTCTTTATAAACTTGTTCTATTCTGTATTCCTACAGACACAACACCACCAGTAGTGTTAGTCAACCTCTCTTTATAAACCTGTTCTATTCTGTATTCCTACAGACACAACACCACCAGTAGTGTTAGTCAACCTTTCTTTATAAACTTGTTCTATTCTGTATTCCTATAGACACAACACCACCAGTAGTGTTAGTCAACCTCTCTTTATAAACTTGTTCTATTCTGTATTCCTACAGACACAACACCACCAGTAGTGTTAGTCAACCTCTCTTTATAAACTTGTTCTATTCTGTATTCCTACAGACACAACACCACCAGTAGTGTTAGTCAACCTCTCTTTATAAACTTGTTCTATTCTGTATTCCTATAGACACAACACCACCAGTTGTGTAAGTCAACCTCTCTTTATAAACTTGTTCTATTCTGTATTCCTATAGACACAACCCCACCAGTAGTGTTAGTCAACCTTTCTTTATAAACTTGTTCTATTCTGTATTCCTATAGACACAACCCCACCAGTAGTGTTAGTCAACCTCTCTTTATAAACTTGTTCTATTCTGTATTCCTACAGACACAACACCACCAGTAGTGTTAGTCAACCTCTCTTTATAAACCTGTTCTATTCTGTATTCCTACAGACACAACACCACCAGTAGTGTTAGTCAACCTCTCTTTATAAGCCTGTTCTATTCTGTATTCCTACAGACACAACACCACCAGTAGTGTTAGTCAATCTCTCTTTATAAACATGTTCTATTCTGTATTCCTACAGACACAACACCACCAGTAGTGTTAGTCAACCTCTCTTTATAAACTTGTTCTATTCTGTATTCCTACAGACACAACGCCACCAGTAGTGTTAGTCAACCTCTCTTTATAAATCTGTTCTATTCTGTATTCCTACAGACACGACACCACCAGTAGTGTTAGTCAACCTCTCTTTATAAACCTGTTCTATTCTGTATTCCTACAGACACAACCCCACCAGTAGTGTTAGTCAATCTCTCTTTATAAACTTATTCTATTCTGTATTCCTACAGACACGACACCACCAGTAGTGTTAGTCAATCTCTCTTTATAAACTTATTCTATTCTGTATTCCTACAGACACAACCCCACCAGTAGTGCTAGTCAACCTCTCTTTATAAACTTGTTCTATTCTGTAATCCTACAGACACAACCCCACCAGTAGTGTTAGTCAACCTCTCTTTATAAACTTGTTCTATTCTGTATTCCTACAGACACAACACCACCAGTAGTTTTAGTCAACCTTTCTTTATAAACTTGTTCTATTCTGTATTTCTTCAGACACAACAGCACCAGTAGTGTGAGTCAACCTCTCTTTATAAACCTGTTCTATTCTGTATTCCTACAGACACAACCCCACCAGTAGTGTTAGTCAACCTCTCTTTATAAACTTTTCTATTCTGTATTCCTACAGACACAACGCCACCAGTAGTGTTAGTCAACCTCTCTTTATAAACTTGTTCTATTCTGTATTCCTACAGACACAACACCACCAGTAGTGTTAGTCAACCTCTCTTTATAAACCTGTTCTATTCTGTATTCCTACAGACACAACCCCACCAGTAGTGTTAGTCAATCTCTCTTTATAAACTTATTCTATTCTGTATTCCTACAGACGCGACACCACCAGTAGTGTTAGTCAACCTCTCTTTATAAACTTGTTCTATTCTGTATTCCTACAGACACAACACCACCAGTAGTGTTAGACAACCTCTCTGTATAAACCTGTTCTATTCTGTATTCCTATAGACACAACACCACCAGTAGTGTTAGTCAATCTCTCTTTATAAACCTGTTCTATTCTGTATTCCTATAGACACAACACCACCAGTAGTGTTAGTCAATCTCTCTTTATAAACTTGTTCTATTCTGTATTCCTACAGACACAACACCACCAGTAGTGTTAGTCAACCTTTCTTTATAAACTTGTTCTATTCTGTATTCCTACAGACACAACCCCATCAGTAGTGTTAGTCAACCTTTCTTTATAAACTTGTTCTATTCTGCATTCCTATAGACACAACACCACCAGTAGTGTTAGTCAACCTCTCTTTATAAAAATGTTCTATTCTGTATTCCTACAGACACAACACCACCAGTAGTGTTAGTCAACCTCTCTTTATAAACTTGTTCTATTCTGTATTCCTACAGACACAACACCACCAGTAGTGTTAGTCAACCTCTCTTTATAAACTTGTTCTATTCTGTATTCCTACAGACACAACCCCACCAGTAGTGTTAGTCAACCTTTCTTTATAAACTTGTTCTATTCTGCATTCCTATAGACACAACACCACCAGTAGTGTTAGTTAACCTCTCTTTATAAAAATGTTCTATTCTGTATTCCTACAGACACAACACCACCAGTAGTGTTAGTCAACCTCTCTTTATAAACTTGTTCTATTCTGTATTCCTACAGACACAACACCACCAGTAGTGTTAGTCAACCTCTCTTTATAAACTTGTTCTATTCTGTATTCCTACAGACACAACACCACCAGTAGTGTTAGTCAACCTCTCTTTATAAACTTGTTCTATTCTGTATTCCTACAGACACAACACCACCAGTAGTGTTAGTCAACCTTTCTTTATAAACTTGTTCTATTCTGTATTCCTATAGACACAACACCACCAGTAGTGTTAGTCAACCTCTCTTTATAAACTTGTTCTATTCTGTATTCCTACAGACACAACACCACCAGTAGTGTTAGTCAACCTCTCTTTATAAACTTGTTCTATTCTGTATTCCTACAGACACAACACCACCAGTAGTGTTAGTCAACCTCTCTTTATAAACTTGTTCTATTCTGTATTCCTATAGACACAACACCACCAGTTGTGTAAGTCAACCTCTCTTTATAAACTTGTTCTATTCTGTATTCCTATAGACACAACCCCACCAGTAGTGTTAGTCAACCTTTCTTTATAAACTTGTTCTATTCTGTATTCCTATAGACACAACCCCACCAGTAGTGTTAGTCAACCTCTCTTTATAAACTTGTTCTATTCTGTATTCCTATAGACACAACACCACCAGTAGTGTTAGTCAACCTCTCTTTATAAACCTGTTCTATTCTGTATTCCTACAGACACAACACCACCAGTAGTGTTAGTCAACCTCTCTTTATAAGCCTGTTCTATTCTGTATTCCTACAGACACAACACCACCAGTAGTGTTAGTCAATCTCTCTTTATAAACATGTTCTATTCTGTATTCCTACAGACACAACACCACCAGTAGTGTTAGTCAACCTCTCTTTATAAACTTGTTCTATTCTGTATTCCTACAGACACAACACCACCAGTAGTGTTAGTCAACCTCTCTTTATAAACGTGTTTTATTCTGTATTCCTATAGACACAACACCACCAGTAGTGTTAGTCATTCTGTCTTTATAAACTTATTCTATTCTGTATTCCGACAGACACAACGCCATCAGTAGTGTTAGTCAATCTCTCTTTATAAACCTGTTCTATTCTGTATTCCTACAGACACAACACCACCAGTCGTGTTAGTCAACCTCTCTTTATGAACTTGTTCTATTCTGTATTCCTACAGACACAACCCCACCAGTAGTGTTAGTCAACCTCTCTTTATAAACCTGTTCTATTCTGTATTCCTACAGACACAACACCACCAGTCGTGTTAGTCAACCTCTCTTTATAAACTTATTCTATTCTGTATTCCTACAGACACAACACCACCAGTAGTTTTAGTCAATCTCTCTTTATGAACTTGTTCTATTCTGTATTCCTACAGACACAACCCCACCAGTAGTGTTAGTCAACCTCTCTTTATAAACCTGTTCTATTCTGTATTCCTACAGACACAACCCCACCAGTAGTGCTAGTCAACCTCTCTTTATAAACTTGTTCTATTCTGTAATCCTACAGACACAACCCCACCAGTAGTGTTAGTCAACCTCTCTTTATAAACTTGTTCTATTCTGTATTCCTACAGACACAACACCACCAGTAGTTTTAGTCAACCTTTCTTTATAAACTTGTTCTATTCTGTATTTCTTCAGACACAACAGCACCAGTAGTGTGAGTCAACCTCTCTTTATAAACCTGTTCTATTCTGTATTCCTACAGACACAACCCCACCAGTAGTGTTAGTCAACCTCTCTTTATAAACTTTTCTATTCTGTATTCCTACAGACACAACGCCACCAGTAGTGTTAGTCAACCTCTCTTTATAAACTTGTTCTATTCTGTATTCCTACAGACACAACACCACCAGTAGTGTTAGTCAACCTCTCTTTATAAACCTGTTCTATTCTGTATTCCTACAGACACAACCCCACCAGTAGTGTTAGTCAATCTCTCTTTATAAACTTATTCTATTCTGTATTCCTACAGACGCGACACCACCAGTAGTGTTAGTCAACCTCTCTTTATAAACTTGTTCTATTCTGTATTCCTACAGACACAACACCACCAGTAGTGTTAGACAACCTCTCTGTATAAACCTGTTCTATTCTGTATTCCTATAGACACAACACCACCAGTAGTGTTAGTCAATCTCTCTTTATAAACCTGTTCTATTCTGTATTCCTATAGACACAACACCACCAGTAGTGTTAGTCAATCTCTCTTTATAAACTTGTTCTATTCTGTATTCCTACAGACACAACACCACCAGTAGTGTTAGTCAACCTTTCTTTATAAACTTGTTCTATTCTGTATTCCTACAGACACAACCCCACCAGTAGTGTTAGTCAACCTTTCTTTATAAACTTGTTCTATTCTGCATTCCTATAGACACAACACCACCAGTAGTGTTAGTCAACCTCTCTTTATAAAAATGTTCTATTCTGTATTCCTACAGACACAACACCACCAGTAGTGTTAGTCAACCTCTCTTTATAAACTTGTTCTATTCTGTATTCCTACAGACACAACACCACCAGTAGTGTTAGTCAACCTCTCTTTATAAACTTGTTCTATTCTGTATTCCTACAGACACAACCCCACCAGTAGTGTTAGTCAACCTTTCTTTATAAACTTGTTCTATTCTGCATTCCTATAGACACAACACCACCAGTAGTGTTAGTTAACCTCTCTTTATAAAAATGTTCTATTCTGTATTCCTACAGACACAACACCACCAGTAGTGTTAGTCAACCTCTCTTTATAAACTTGTTCTATTCTGTATTCCTACAGACACAACACCACCAGTAGTGTTAGTCAACCTCTCTTTATAAACTTGTTCTATTCTGTATTCCTACAGACACAACACCACCAGTAGTGTTAGTCAACCTCTCTTTATAAACTTGTTCTATTCTGTATTCCTACAGACACAACACCACCAGTAGTGTTAGTCAACCTTTCTTTATAAACTTGTTCTATTCTGTATTCCTATAGACACAACACCACCAGTAGTGTTAGTCAACCTCTCTTTATAAACTTGTTCTATTCTGTATTCCTACAGACACAACACCACCAGTAGTGTTAGTCAACCTCTCTTTATAAACGTGTTCTATTCTGTATTCCTACAGACACAACACCACCAGTAGTGTTAGTCAACCTCTCTTTATAAACTTGTTCTATTCTGTATTCCTATAGACACAACACCACCAGTTGTGTAAGTCAACCTCTCTTTATAAACTTGTTCTATTCTGTATTCCTATAGACACAACCCCACCAGTAGTGTTAGTCAACCTTTATTTATAAACTTGTTCTATTCTGTATTCCTATAGACACAACCCCACCAGTAGTGTTAGTCAACCTCTCTTTATAAACTTGTTCTATTCTGTATTCCTACAGACACAACACCACCAGTAGTGTTAGTCAACCTCTCTTTATAAACCTGTTCTATTCTGTATTCCTACAGACACAACACCACCAGTAGTGTTAGTCAACCTCTCTTTATAAGCCTGTTCTATTCTGTATTCCTACAGACACAACACCACCAGTAGTGTTAGTCAATCTCTCTTTATAAACATGTTCTATTCTGTATTCCTACAGACACAACACCACCAGTAGTGTTAGTCAACCTCTCTTTATAAACTTGTTCTATTCTGTATTCCTACAGACACAACACCACCAGTAGTGTTAGTCAACCTCTCTTTATAAACGTGTTTTATTCTGTATTCCTATAGACACAACACCACCAGTAGTGTTAGTCATTCTGTCTTTATAAACTTATTCTATTCTGTATTCCGACAGACACAACGCCATCAGTAGTGTTAGTCAATCTCTCTTTATAAACCTGTTCTATTCTGTATTCCTACAGACACAACACCACCAGTCGTGTTAGTCAACCTCTCTTTATGAACTTGTTCTATTCTGTATTCCTACAGACACAACCCCACCAGTAGTGTTAGTCAACCTCTCTTTATAAACCTGTTCTATTCTGTATTCCTACAGACACAACACCACCAGTCGTGTTAGTCAACCTCTCTTTATAAACTTATTCTATTCTGTATTCCTACAGACACAACACCACCAGTAGTTTTAGTCAATCTCTCTTTATGAACTTGTTCTATTCTGTATTCCTACAGACACAACCCCACCAGTAGTGTTAGTCAACCTCTCTTTATAAACCTGTTCTATTCTGTATTCCTACAGACACAACACCACCAGTAGTGTTAGTCAACCTCTCTTTATAAACTTATTCTATTCTGTATTCCTACAGACACAACACCACCAGTAGTGTTAGTCAACCTCTCTTTATAAACTTGTTCTGTTCTGTATTCCT